>JAQFVV010000182.1:1240061-1840061 GCA_028023455.1 Epiperipatus broadwayi | reverse complement strand
TACTGGCACGCAAACTATTTACATATCATAATTTTTAGAATTCAATTTATAATTGAACTCTGATGTAAAGTGAATTCTGATTAGAAACAATAATTTACAAAATTTGAATATATATATATATAAGAAGTAATGATATTTTAAGTTAAATAAAGTGGTACAGGTATACTGTGGTATGATTCCAATAAAACTAGAAAGTAAACTCAGTAAAATATTTTATAACCCCTTGAAATAATTTTTTTCAAATCTAAAGTAAAAGTAATAAAATGGTTTTCTGTCCTAATCTTTTTTGATCTAAACATGTTGTCACCATAAGGAATGAAATGCGTAATCAACTACATCAAAGGACTTTTTTTTTTGCTTGAAGTTTTTCTGTAAAAGTGAAATATAGGGATAATAATATATTTTGACACATAATAAATCTTTGATTTATAAAATTATTAAAGTTCATTTAAATTTACTTTTAAATAAATTTGTTACCATTATATTAATATGACTAATGAAAATAAAAAACAAAAATTGTCAAGCAGTAGAGAATGTCAAAATTGGTAAACTAATGAGTATGGAATGATTAATAAAGGCACCAAGGTAGTATGTGTTTTATGTTCCTGAAAAGTTGTATTTAGAACATCACCAGTAAAATGGCATTATAAGACCAATCATAAATCACTCTGTGAAAAAAAAGTAAAGATGAACAAAAATAATATATTGCCCTATTCAATCAATATCTATAATGAAATTTATCGAAAATCATTGCCAATCATGGGAAATCTTTTAATGATGGAGAATATATGAAATGAGCTTGGATGAAATGTGTGCCAGTTCTTTTTGAAGATTTTGAAAACAAAGAAAAAATTATTTAGAGAATTAGTTAGAAATAAAGTTAAAGAAAGAATCCTGAAAATGACTAACAACATAACTTACCTACAAAAAAAAAAAGATATAAAATCTTCTAGTTTAATTTCTCTCTGCTTTGATAAAAGTACAAACAAAAATGGATCAGCTCGTTTGGCTATTTTTATTCACTATTGTGTTGGGAATAATATCAAAGAAAAATTGATCAGTTTAACCTCATTAGTAACAATAACAAAAAGAATAGAGATTTTCAACGAAGTTTCAAATGTACTCGCTGAAAAAGAAATATGTTGCCAAAATTGTATCAGTAACTACAGATGGTGCTTGAAGAAGCATGACTGGAAAAGAAAATGGTTTTCTCATTTTATTTACCATCAGTATTGGATGTACAATTTTGGGTTTTCATTGCATTATACATTAGTAGGTTTTATGCAAGAAGGCTAGCTTTAAGCCAGTGGATGATGTTATGAACATTGTATCTACACAAGCTCTAAATAAATGAAAATTTAAAAATATATTGAGTGAAGTGAACTCAGTATACAATGGGTTACTTATGTACAACAATATCAAATAATTAAATCGAGGAAAAGTTTTTCAAAGATTCATTGAGTGTTTAGATAAAATTAGATTGCTTTTACGTAATGAGAAAATCATTGAAAATTATAATGAATTAATGGATGTTGAATGGCATTCGAAATTAAGGTTTTTTACTGATGTGTGTTCACATCTAAATGAATTAAATGTGAAACTGCAAGGTTGTAATAAGACAATTGTTGTCATGTTTGATTTGAAAGCATATGAAATTTAATTACATATTTTCAACCGTGATGTTATTTCCTACACCTTCAAATATTTTCTAAATATAAAAAAGATCTTGACTGATTTAAAATCTCACAAGAAGCCAGATCAAGTAAAATTGATGCAAGAATTTTATGCTGTTATTCAATTGATAATTGATGAATTTTTTTAAAGATTTACGTAGTCAAACAATTTTCAGTGACATCAACATTTATTTTATACCCAGACATAATATCAATGGACAGTTTCAAGTTAGAAATTTTTGAATGGCTTAATTTGGAAAATATGGAAATTCTATCAGTCGATTTTCAATCCAGTTCTATATGGAAATAGAAATTTGTTGATTTGAGGAGTGAGTTAGAAACAATGGAAAATGATCGATTATTGGACACATGTAAAAAGAATACTGAAAAAGAACTATTGACTGCCTGGAATAGGAATGCTATTCCTGAAACATTTAATTGTTTAAAAAAAAAAATCAGCTGCTGCTATATTATCAATTTTCTCCTTTACATATGCATATGAATGATTATTTTTAGAAATGAATTTAATTAGAGGACAGTTCCAGAAATAAAATGATAGATGAATCTAGTTTAGCATATACATGATTAAAAGTGATAAAATATGAACCAGACATAAAACATTTGACATCCAATGTTCAACAGCAAAAATCTCATTAAATAATATCTATTTATGTTGATTTTATTTATTTCCAAAATTTTGTCTTAATTACTATTAATTGTTTATTATTATATTTTATTCAACTTGTGCTCTTCTAAATAAATATTGTTCACTTGTATTTAGCTTATTTAGAAATTTTGTTTAATTATTGTTATTATTTTGTTTTATAAATTAAAAAAAAAACTGCAATAATTAAATTGTTTATATTATGACTTAATAAACTGTATGGCACACCAATCATTAATATTTAGAAATTTTTGGCAAGCATAAGTAAAAAGGTTTGCCACCACTGGCCTAGAAGAATTTAAGAATATTTTGGAATTATATAATGTTGGATGGAATTGTTTAGAGTAAATAGATAGGGTGTTAGAAAGATATTAGTAGATGATCATAAATAAGTAAATAATTTTTAAGTGTTAGATTACTATTGTTAAAGTAAATGTCCAAGTTAGAATAGTAAATGGCCCATGCTTGGTGGTGGATGAATGATGATAATTTATCAAGAATATTTGGGGTGTGTATGTTGTAGAAAATTAATAATTTTATTTCTTTTAATTAAAAATTTGATTAAAAAACTTAAATAATTTTAACCAATAAATTATTTTTTAAAAATATTCTTGAATGTTTAATAAAAATTTATTCAATTGTTCTAGTTAAATGGCAAATTTTGTTCTTTTTATAAATCTTATTATCGATGTCTTATGTATTTATAATCACTGCAGACTAATTCACCAGCATGAATTACAATTTTATGTAAATGATGCGACTTCTTAGATTTTTAAAATATTTATAAGAAAGAGAAACTTATTGTGAATAATCTCACTTACTTTTTACATTTTTATTAGGAGATATTGCTCTTAATCTTTTTTTTCTTCCTCAGGATATGATGTCAAAAGACTTTGTTCAACATGGTCATGAATTAAACATTCTATCATGTGATTGTGAGAGTCATGGGTAGTTTAAAGGTCATAGACATTATGTACTGTCCATCCATAATAAATAAACCGTCGTGAAATAATTTCAGTCTCATTTTTTTTTTATCTTAATGAAATTGTTGGCTTATGAATGGAAAAAAATAAGTGATTAAATTTTTAAAATTAAACATTTTGATATTACTAGGGGAAAAAAACCCCACACTTAAACAAAGAACTACAATAATATTAATTTTATTTATTTATTTTAAGATGTCATTAATTATGTCGTTCCGTGAAAATTTGTTTTTTTTTTTTTTGTTTGACGTTAATTTTCGATATCTGTTAAAATTGAAAACTGAAACTTAAATCATATGATTACTAAAACGAATTAAGGAAAATTTTAATCTTTATATAGTGTTAACTTTTTAAAAAAATAATTAAAAAAAAAAAAAACCTTTTTAATATTGTAAAGAAAAAAGCTTTATAGTAATGCAAATACAATGTTTGTGTAGTTTTTTTTTTTTATCATTAAATGACGAGCAATATGTTAAAGGTGAAAGTCGTCTTTCAGAAAGACGTGGTATATATTGTTTATTTTTAAATGAAAATATTTTTTTTTTTAAGTATAATAATATTACATAAAATATTTGTATAAATAATTAAATTAAAGCTGCTTTATTAATAATGATGTTTATGCGTATAGTTTTAATTCAAGGCCAGGTTTTGCGACTCAATATACTGTATATATATTTTCAAAAATGAACTTGCTAAGAGATTCTCCGATTTTTCTTTGAGACCATAAAGAAACTGAGCAGGACAAATTTCTAATATCCATTCCATAAGTTTTTATCATTGCAATTGTTATTATTATGTTGTATAAATTGTGAATGAACATAAGTGGGCTGCTCATCAACTTCCATTAATCAGCATGATGATTTTACTCAGATATTAGGTGGGGTTTCTTTTGAAAGCAGGATGACTCATTCAATTTTGTATTTATAATTATGACACAAAAATAAATTATGATCTTCATATCCTTGTGGATGTACTTTTAAATTGCAGGAATTGAAAGAAGTGTTTAATATTAAATGTAACATTATTGAATTGGTGAAATTAAAAGAAAAGATTAAGTCATTTTATTTGAAAAGTGGATATATATTTTACTATAAAATCACAAACAAATATTGGAAGCACAAGTAGATCATTATAAATAGAAAATGAAACAACTTTATGGAAGTTGATGGACTACAAATTTAATGAAAATAATTACTGTTTATACCCAACAATTTTTATTTTGATGAAGAAATAAGACTTCTATTTAGATGTGTAGAATAACTTTTAATCAAACCAAATAACATTTAAAAATTTTCATGAGAAATTTTAATGCTTGAATTGAAAAACAATTGTAAGACAAAGCAACATTAGGTAATGAAATAGAAATGAGAAAGATAATAGATTTCTAAAATTTGCATGAAAATGAAATGTGTACATTATGATTTCTTTTTGTTTTTTTAAAAGAAAAATCGCTTTGGATTAATTTTAAAAAAAAATCCATTTCTGCATTGGACATGAAAGCATTAAAATAAAGATATAGCCAGAGTTAAATTATATTTTGACTTTACAGAAAATTTGTTTTACAAAACTGTAATGTACTTAATGGATTTATTATGTAGGGGATCATTAATTAGTAAAATATGAAATATGTATTAATGCAAATCTAAAGAGAAAAATAAGAAAAATATAGAATTAACTATTGATATTACAAAAGCAATTCTCCACTTTATTTCCATCTAATCTCAACTAGAATAATCAGTAATTATCAGAGGCATATATAAATTCCTTATTCTTAGTATTTGAACCCCTATTCTCAGACTGGTTTGTGCATTTGCTTTTATCCCTGAGGTCAGTAGTTCAAAGTTGGAAGGAATACATATATGCATTTGACAGTCACTTTCAACTCTTCTTTATTTGTCAAGTTTAAAACTTGAAATCAGCTTAAGGTTTTGAATCAATGCTTATCTTGCTTAAATAGTTATATAGATTTGAAATCAGTCCAGCAATTATATATTTTAATACCTTCAGTTTTTCATTAACTGTAGATATTTTATTCCCCTGGTTAGGATCTGCTTTTGTCTTAGATTAAGTTGAATGTTTGATGATAACTGTTGATTTTCCTCACTTTCAGAAATATCCCGATGAATTTAAATTAGAATTTACAAGTATTTTTAAAATATTAACATACATTGGCTTATAGTGGAACAAACTTGATAAGAAGATAACATACTCTATTAAGAGCTGTTATATAGATAGCCATACAAAAAAAAAAAAACAACAACAGCCCTTCTCTAATAAATTTTTAATAAAGAATACAAAAATATTTAAAAATTATCAATTAGAAGAATTGGATATTTTGAATTCTATAAAATATGTGAAAAAGAATTGTGATATAAGGAAGTATAACTAAGAATTGTCAAGAAAAATTGTAAAAGAAATCAAAATTTTAAAAGTACAATACAATATCATAATTATGGAAGAAAAGTTGTTTCAAATAGGAAGAAAAAATAAAATTATTTTTAAAAGAATGGAAAATATAAAGTGTGCAGAAGAGTTTTACAAAGAACTACATAATAATCAAAAACAAGAAAACAAAATAGCTCTTACATTTACTAGTACATTTCTGAAATACTAATTATTTTAAATGATATGGTAAGATCAGAAAATGATGGAAATATTACCTATATTTTAATAGAATCGAATGAGAAATGAAAAAAAATGTTATCTGAGTTCTATACTAAATGTCTAAATGATTCAATTGTTAATAATTTTCTTTTTTTCTGAGCCAACATAATATCTCGTATAATGAAAATACACACAGAAAAGATAGTTTTTTTAATAATATTTAGCTCATTTTTACTTCCTAGCATGCTTTCAATATATTTTTATTATATCATAGTCATGGCATGTAATAGTGGTACATTTAATATATACCATGAATATGATATTGAATATGATATGGATATTGAAAGCATGCTAGACAATAAAAAAAGCTAAATATTATTAAAAAAAACTACCTTTTCTGTGTGTATTATCATTTTACCAGATAGTATGTCTAAATGATAAATTTATATTAAATGATTAGAATAATGGAATATTGATATTTTAGAAAGAAAAAAAGATAGAAAGTACTACAGGTCTATCAGTGTTTTATAAGTTCTATACAAAATCTTTAAGGTCATTCATTACAAGTTATCTGTAGAGAATTTCGGATTCAAACCAAATAAAAGAACAAACTGGGTTAAAGTGAGATTGGGTCAGAAACTTAGGGCATGCATGTCAAGCATAGCACATAAAACAATTGTGAATGTTACTGATTGAATTGAAATAATAAAAACTATTTTAATAACAATGTACACATTTGCACCATCACCTACATTTTAAGTATGCTAATCACGTGTAAATGGAAACCACGATTCAGTTTAATTTACTAATCATTTTGTTAAATAAACATACATTCAGTCTTTTCTATTTTTAATAAAGATAAGAGCTAAGTATTTTTTCCCCCTGGAAGGATTCATTTTGCCAGGATTTTTTTTTGATGGTCAATTGACCTTTGATACTTTTGTACATAGCTGTGTATTTAGTGAAAATTTATATTCAGACAGAATTTTATATTGATTAATTCATTTGAAAATTTCTATTTGTAATTATATAATAATACATTTTAAGTTTTGGTGTGTTAATTGAAAAAAAAAAGTTTATAATTAGGGGTAGTCGATTACACTAGACTTGGTAATATCGTTCAAATCTCAAAAAAGTTCAGAATCTATGTTTTTTACTCTTTCAAATGTCTATTATGTAAATTAAAACAAGTTTCTCATAGAAAAAAAATCCCAATGTCCATAGTTTTAAAGAAAAGAAGGATATATCATATTGAGAACTTCCAATTTAGAGTTGATTTTTTATATCACAAAAATGAGTTTTTTTTTAAACATTTTTGATGAATGCTAGAAAAATACTTGTTTTATTTTGTTAGAGTTTATTAATCAGCTTTTTAAATTAAACAATTGAAAATTAATGCACTTTGCCTATTTTGAAGTACTGTTACATTAATCTGCAATTTTGTAAACAATATTCTTCACTCCAAAGGAATTTTAAGCATGTCTTTGGAATACAATATAATTTAATAAAACATACTTTTCACATATGATTCTATATATTTTAAAATATTTAATGTCCATTAATATAAGATCCTGTTATAATGGGCTTCAAAAGTTTTTTAATATATAATTTCGAAGCCCATTATAACTGGACCAATTTTTATACTATATATAATAAAATTAATAGAATCACATTGGCATGTAGAATAACATTATAACATAGATTAAAACAACATCACTAAAAGGTTGCTGACCCCTGTTAGTAAATCACATGTGAATATTAAAAGTAATTGTAGAAAATGGGATCAATGGGTATGAGTCATCATGTTACTTTGGATTTGCAGATTATGAAATAATATTTGACATTAAGCATTTTGCAATAATTGAAACTTTGGAAGATCAAGAGATAGATCCTAGAATATCAAATTTTGAAAAATCTTTGTCAAAATACAATAACAGTGATTAGATCAAATGGTGATACTAGGAAATTAACGTGGATAGGATTTTAATCATAGAATGATTCTATCTCTCCAAAACTTTTTCATATCAATTTTATAGGAAATATTTTGTAGGTATAAATGGATAGCTAAATAAATAAAAATCAGTAATATAAATTATTTAAGTCATTTAGAGCTTGCAGATTGCAAGTAATGCTTCAGAACTTCTGGAAATGGTACAAAAACTTACAAATGAAAGCAAGAAAGTAGGATTAAAGATAAAGGCTAAAAAAAGTAATGTTCAATGGCTTTTTAAAGAAAAAGAAAATAATGATTAATAGTAATGATTTACAAGCTATCAAGTATAAAATACCTTGGTGAGATCATAAATACAGGTGATCATAGAATTAAACATGGATGGAGTGTTTTTGCTAGAAATAATATTTAAAAAATATATAATATGTAATATTTAAAAAGGAAAGTTTTAAATAAATATACTATGCTAATACTTAAATATGTATTTGAGGAATGGACACTTAGTAGAAGGGTAGCATAGAAATTCCAAATCTCATAGAAAGTATAGAGAAATATCTAATAGAGATAACGAGAAAGATCAAAACAAATGAAATTGTGAGAGAATTTACAGATATTGGTATTATTGAAAATGTTAACTCATCAAAAACTGATAACTATTTTTCCGCATAAGATAATGATCAAATTTTTTCTTTTTCTATATATTTTTCATTTTTTAAAATACTTTACAAACATAACCCAATTTCTCTTCAAATCTCAAAAAAAAAAAAAGTATTTACAAGCTGTTTTCAACACTTCTATATTGATAATCTTATTTTTCTAACTTATCTTCTCTATTTTCAAATCATCTTCTCTAAAATCTAATCTTTTCTTTTCACTTTTCTTAATTACCAATGTTTTTGCTCCAGATATAACTTTGTGTCAAATAGAATATTTAACATACCTCTTTTTTAGATTTAATTTTTATGGGCCCCCAATTAATCACATACCTTTATTAAAAACCTGCATATTCTTTGCAATTCTTACTTTAAATTATTATTGTTATTTTTAATATTAATTAGTCAAGTTTCCCGGTATTTGAAAACATTAATCTGTTTATAATTTCTTAACTAATGATTACTTTTAATTCTTTCTTTTCATTTCTTATTTTTATTATTTCAATTTATTTATTTTAATTTTCATCTTAAATCTTTCTTCATATTCTCATGCCTATCTATAAATACTATCATATTAGCAAATCAGATTCATTAAGCCCCTCCCCCCCAATCAACATAGCCTATTTTATTTCTGCAAAATACAGTCATTTAACAATTCATTATATATATATTATTGTTATTACACTAGTTGTTAATGAATATATATGTATATTTAGATAATATATATAAAAAATTATCTGATCTTAAAAATATATTGATTAATTAAACAAATTTTTTAATAAATATTTTTCATTCCATATTACTCTTAATTTAACCCAGTCTACCAAATATTTTTTCAATAAAACAAATTATTCCCCTCCCCCATATATGTCTCAATATAGTTCACACTATTTCAGTTTCATCTCCACGTTTCTAGATCCAAGTTTATTTAGGTAAACACATCTTTAATCTATTAGAAATCCATCTATTCAAGTGTTATTAGAATCTTAAATGCTTGCAAGAATCAACCAATTGTTCTAAAATAATTACATTTATTGAATTAGGCATTTTCTCTTGTGGAAATGTAATTATTGGAAAAAAATATATTAGCAGTTTTCCTGCATCTTAAATTACATTACAAAATCAACTAATTCTTAATTCTTTTCCCTCATGGTCTTTAATAATTTAATTGTAATCTCATAAATTCCATGGACCCTTTAATTGAGTTCTCATCTCATTTAAAGCTTTTATAATTTCTTCATTATTTCTTAATTACTTATTTGACTTCTTTTTTATTTGATTTATGAGAATCTTTATTATGGTATTACACAAATTGCTTATATATTCTTTAATTACTTTCATATACTTTTTTTGTTTATTATTAATTTGCTATTTGTTATACTATATATGAAATCAAACATGTTTTTTCTTTGTAATTTCTCTAAGTTATTACTCTTACTATTTAACAACATTTTTCTAGATTTATCAGTTTAACATCTCAATTTACTATTAAGCTGTCTACACAAACTTTTTTTTCATTTACTTTATTTCTATTATGTTATTCTTTTATATATTTTTTTTATTAATAACCAAAGACTTTTTCTTAGTTTCTTTTATAATTTGCCTTTATTTTAGAATTTATTAATTAGCCTTTTTTTATTTACACTTTTTATTTTTGATCCAACAAGCTTAAAAATTAGTCTGATTTTTTTTTTCATTTACTTGTTTTTTCTTACCTCATTTTTTAATTTTTTAAATGATAGCCTTATTTCTGTTAGTATTAAATTGGGATCCATAACTAAATTAGCTCAAGGATATATACTTAGTACTGATTTAAATCTATTTTAAATCAAAACAATTTAATAGAAATGTATTATTATCTGTAGCTTTCCATATATAAACCTTTCTCGTGTAAGTTTCTAACCATGTTCATTAAAACCATACTATTTTTTTTCTCCAAAAATACCAGTCTTATTTCCTTTTCCATTTCACTATAACATTCCAATTCTAAATGATTGTTGTACAATTATTTTTACAGTATTTTGAATGTCTTTTTGAGTTTTTTCAAAATGTATATATTTTTATTTCATCTTTATGATTACTGACTGATATGTTCATTTGAATATTGATCAGATCTCTTGGAAATATTTTCAGTCTACTTTCATTGGAATGCTATTGGTCATTAAGATATTAAGTCTGATAACAGATAATCATCATTGGTGGTTATTTAATTGCCATTACTTTATTAACTCTAGACAAAGAACATTAGATATTGTAACTATTACCATTGCAGTAAAAATAATAATTTTCATTACTTTAATTTATTTACTTTTATTTTCATCTTAAATCTTTCTTCATACTCTCATACCTATCTGTAAATACTATCATATCAGCAGATCAGATTACTTTGCTTTTTAATTTGGATATTTCTAAACAATGAGGGTCAGATATACAGCATGAGATCAGTGTTGACAATTTTTATCGGTTTGCTATGATAATCATATGAGATGTTTAATCAGTGGTGGTCATATATTGTCAAAAGAATGGGTGCTGGTGTGGAAATTATTTAATACATTTATAAAAGATATTATACATAGAAAAAGAGTAATGAAGTTGAATAATTCCATGTGTGTGTGTTTAATTAAAAAATCGGATGTAAATTAATCTTGAATTGATGGTTAAAGTTTATATCATGCCTAGAGATAAGCTCTAATTTAATAAATGACTAATGATAATACATTACTGTATTTATCTAGATTGGATTGTGTCATACTTGTGGATGGAGTAGGTTTGACATTTGTAATTTACTATTGATAAATACTGTACATATGATAAAGATATATATGAGGTGCTGATCTGGACAACCAATGAGTGCTGACTTAGCATTGGCTGAACCTGGAGTGCATCTTGTTGATCATTTGACTTTTATTATGCCTTTATTCATATTTTTCAAAAAAAATGTATGACATTATTACATTTATAAATGTTATTATACCAAAGAGAAATGAAGTTGAATAACTCCACATGTGAGTGCACATTTAATTAAAAAAATCAGATATATTAATAATTAACTGAAGTTTAATTAGAGGGGATTTGAACCCAGACTTTCAAGTTCCCTTTAGTCATCCACTCCATCTTGTACAATTGATACACATGTGGTCATGTGTATTGGTTGTATTAGATGGAGTGGATGACTGAAGGGAGTTGAAAGATTGGGTTCAAATCCTTTCTAATTACGTTTAGCTTAAATATATATACTATAATTGTATTTAAATGTTAACAGGTTTAAAGTTTATATCTGGGCTAGGGATAATCTCTATTTTAATAAATTAGTAGTGCTAATCATTTCTTTATTTATCTAGAGTGGATTGTGATAAACATATAAGTGAGAAGTGGTGATCTGAACCAACCAATGAATGCTGGCTTCGCCCGAAAGGCATCTTGGCGTTATTTGTCTTTTATTGTGTATTTAATCATTTGTTTTCAAAAGAATATGTGGCATTATTACATTTGTAAATGATATTGCAACAAACTGATGTTTAAAGTTTATATCTGGGCTAGAGATAATCTCTAGTTTAATTAACGATTAGTGATAATCATTACTGCATTTATCTAGAATAAATTGTGTCAGAGTTGTGAGTGGAATAAATTTGACACTTGTAAATTAAAATGTAACATTACTATTAATAAATATTAATCGTAAAGAAGGAAATGAACTTCCACTCATGTGCTGTTTATAAATGTATATTAAAATCATTTCCTTCTTCATGATTACAATTATTACAGTGCTTAATAATAATAATAAATTAAATTAATGAGTATTTTATGATTCAAATACAAGTATGATTTATATACTTGGAGTTTGGATGTAATTATAAGGGGATTTGAACACAGACTTTTAAGTTCTCTTCAGCTATCCACTCTATCTCGTACAATTGATATACATGAATACACATATGTGAAAAATATAATTGCTCTCCAATATATGTATTTCATGCTGAACCAGCACTCATCAGTTGTTCCAGTTCATCATCTCTTATACATATATATAATCAGTGCTTGGTTTATATTAAGATACTCCATCCTCCAACTTTTCAGCTATTCATAACATTGAAAATCTAATGATGGAATGCCCAAATTCCTTGTTGGTGGCAATGTTATTGTCATGCCCATCTGACCCCTCAAGTATAGGATCTTGTCCATTTAAATACATAAAAGAGATTTGGGTAGGATACAAACTGAATCTGTAATAATTTGAATACAAATATATGTTGACTGAAGGTCAACATGATTTAGGCATTCTGATGGCTGAAGAGATAGCGGGTGGAGTAGATTGAAGCCTGCCCATTAACGTTTGAAGATTTGCTATCTTAATATAAACCAAGCACTAATTATACATATATGTGTGGGAGATGATGATCTGGACCAACTGATATTGCTGGTTCATCATGAAATACATATATTGGAGATTGTATTTTTTTTCACGTGTGTGGTCATATGTGTCGGTTGTATATGATAGAGTGGATAGCTGAAAAGTTTGAAAGTCTGTTGTGTTCAAACCCCCTATAATTAATGAATATTGTATATATGATAAAGATATGTGATAGATGATGACTTAGGCTGATTGATGACTACTATTTCAATACAAAAATATATATTGAGAGTCATTTGTCTTTTATTGTGTCATTATTCTATATCATATACTGATAATCTTAATATTGTTTATTACAAATATAAACTTTCAACTGATAGATATTCTAAAACTTAATATTTGATATTTGCAAAATATGAACATAAATTTCTAAATGGAGTTTTTATCTATAAAAATGGCACTTAACATCATAGGGAAAATTTATCTATTCAAAAAGTTAGTAGAACAAAAGATTAGATATTTGAATTTTATATATTATTAAAAGAAGGATACATTTAAGAATAGTAATCATCAAAGAAAAAAAAATTATGTTAATATATTATTTATTGTTATTAAAATTTTAAAAAATATTTTCTTTACCATTTTGACAAAGGCGATTATAATTTACTCAGTAGAAACTATTTACGCTTTGCCATAGCAAACTTTTTAAGAATTGTTTTCAAAGAAAATTTGTTATTAGTGATGTAAGTTTTTGATTTAAAATAAGTGTTTTACAAAAATATTTCATAAATAAACTTTAATGTGTAAACAAATTACTGAAAATTACAATTTTTGTTTAGAAATATAAATTATTTGATTATTTGGCCTTAGTCTAAAACACCCCACCAATCAAAAATTGTCATTTCTATTGACAACTAGGATCACCTTTTCTAGGCATTATCATGTACATTAATTGCATAAAAGGTTCATATAATGCTGATATCTTCAGATTTTTTTTAAACGAATAATTGTAAAATCACAACTGTATAAAATAAACCTATGCATGGAAATGTTTATGGTTATAGATATGTTTAAAACAATATAGAGTACCATTGTAATGCCCAAAACTGCAAATCTGTGCAAGATCATCATTGCCCTAGGAAATCTATTTAATTATATACAATTTTAAGCACAAATATAGTCATTATTATATAAAACTCTTGGAAAATCAACAAATTATTTTTATATCAAAGATGCATTTTTTAACAATGTTCCTTCTAATGCACTTTTTACAATGCTTTAATTCTCCTATAATAATTTCAACTCTCTAGCTGTCTTTTTCACATCTAAAAAACAATTGTATTACACCAGTTCTTTATATAATCATAGAATAACATCATTATATATATATATATCTACACATATGAAACACATTAAATAAAGCATTATGAAAAGAACATTAACATAAGTATAAAAAAAAAGATTTGATATAAGCAATGCAAGAAGAATGTAAGAGATATTGAACATCTTGGTTGGATTATTACTCATATTTTTTTAATTTTTAAAATGGAATTATATATATAGTAGAACTTGATTAATTATCAAGCCATCTTTTTATAAAAATTATAACATGTACTCTTAATGTTTTATCTAATATATGTTTACACATAATTAATGTAGTATTATTAATGACAATATTATAAAATAAATACTTTTTTTTAAAAAACTATAGTTTTCCAAAATTTTATTGTCTTTACTATATCAGTAAACTCCTTTATATTTAGCTTTAATAGGAATATACATTTTCAATTTGAAAAAATAGCCATGCATCTTATGCATAAGTTACATACTTAATTATATTTAGAATAGTCAAGTGCTGTAGGTTATTTTAATAATTTTATGCCCTTTTCTAATTTAAAAAGATCAAATTTTCAATTAGGATAATTTTAAACTTATGAAAAGATTTTGGTAGTAATGAATTGCTTACCATATGTGTTGGTAATATCTTGTTAACTTTCATGATTGGCCAGCTGTCTTGATAGGAATGTCCAACTGATGTTTACTGTCACTAAGTATACTAAAGTTCTGAACTGTTGGAAGCCACATGTACACATCCTTACATTTCTTTTATCTCATTAAAGCAATATAAAAGATGTATTGGAAATGCTTAACTATTTTTAATGATTTTTTTTTTTTCTAAAAATATTTTCAGTATTTTGGGTTTTCACTCAATTTATCATGCATTACTAAGTATTTACACATTTTAGAATTTGATTTTAAAGTGCACTCACATATATACGAGATTTGTACACATGTGTATGTGTGTACATGTAGTGTTGGAAATAAATAATAATAAAATGTGCTCACAAACATGTGTTCAGATTACAGATTATGTATTTAAAAATGATAAAGAGTAGGAAATAATTATATGGAAATTTTTTTAAAAATTTATTGAAATATAAATATATCAATTAAAATGTTCTTTTCAGGTATTAGATAATAACATTATGTTTATTATTCAAAGAGAGGCAAAAATTAAAAAGTAATTATATTCTTAATATATATGTGTGTGTTTCTATATATATTGATTTTATAATCAATATGCATTATCCACAGACATTTATCTTATGAGGTTCTATTGGCTGGATGATAAAAGTGACTTAATATAGCATTACTTTCATAACAAATTTTGGAAATAAATATACTGTTGTAATTGGAAAATAAAAAAACAACAACATGTTTTTGAAATTATAAATATTAAATAAAATCAATTCACTGCTGTAAATATATTTGCCTCTTTATGTATATATCAGGGTTGAGCAATTTCTTCACTAATAAGGTCTACAATGTAATGTTTTTCATATATTTCTGAATGTTCTAGAGTCGCATTGTTATTTTGAAAGTAATTTTGATGGTAATAACATAGTTATCAAATGTTGAAATACTTTTTATCAACCAATATGGTAATAATATCAATGTTAATAACCCTTTTAATTGATACTATTTAAAAACTAAACATTTAAATTTTCAAAATATCTGTTTTTCCTAATTTTAAAAGTATTTATGAAATAAAATATTATATATAAGCGCTTGAGGAAGAAGCTGTTAGTAGTAACAAAAACAATTAAATTAAATTAATCTAGGCCTAGTACTTTTGAGGTTTTCCCCCTCTTATTCATGGCCAAAATAGATTATAAACCATTGCTGTAACATTACTAAACAATAATGTATGCAATGTTGAAACATTTATTAAAGAAGATATTTTAAAAATATATTCATTCCTAAGATATTTTAAAAATATATTCATTCCTAATCTATCAGTGAAAAACTTTTTTTTGTAAATTTGCAACATTCGTATTGGATCAGTATATATAAAGAAATGAATACAATTAATTATTAATATAGTTATTTTTAATAACTAGTTGTCATTGTTTGTCAGTTGCTCAGGATGTCAAGTGATATTAATACCAAAGTGACAGATGAAGCACAAATTTAGAATTCGGTCATTCTAACAATACTTAACTCATGGCTCTTTAACTTGTCATTATGCTAAACCATAAGAGAATAATTGTTAACACATTGAAAATAAACAAGATGCTAGAATAATTGTACACATTAAGAGTATTACAAGCAGCAGAAAACTTCTTACTAATGATGATTAATTATCATAGCTTTGGTGTAATACACTATTGTCCCAACTTATGTTTTAATTAGGAACTTAACACAAATAAATTTATTTTATATAAATTCGTTGTCAATTATTATTGATCACTGCAGAATGAAAGTCTCACAAATTTAATCCAGTTATTTCAATCTTTAATTTCTCTTTTTCATAACACCCTAGAAAACTTTTTTATTTCATTCATTCATCTCTCATGTCTCTCTCTAGATCTTTTGTATTCTCTTGGGATCCAATTTAAAACTTCAACTATTCATCTATTATTATCTCTTCTAGAAATATGTACAACCCACTCCATTTTGATTTTTCAATTGTTTCAATGATGTCAGTTATACTTATTTGTGCTCTCATCTATATATTTTATTTTTATTCTCTTCATGTTACTCCTGACATATATCTTTTCATCCTTCAATGAGTAGTATAAAGCTTCAGTGTTGCTCTTCTCTTAATTAAAAACTTACGAGAAATTATGATAATTTACTTGATAAATTAATATAAATGAAGCTTGGTGGGGGGGGGGGGTAAAAAATGTAATTCATTATACAACTTCCAAAATTCTTAAGTGAATTCAATAAAAATTTTAAAGTATATTTTAATATATAATAATTTTAAAAGAAATCTGAAAGTAGTAATGATAATTAACCTTGCCATCTGTTGCAATCATTTTTTTCTGTCTTTATGATATTCAGTAGATATAGTTGACAGTTGTTTTTTTTTTTTTTGTATCTAATTAATAATTTCAGTTTCTATTGAAGCTAGATATTTTACATTTTATTTACTTAAACTAAATGTATATTGAATATATCTCCAGTCCCCTTTATTAATATAACTTGTCTCCAATATAGATTGGTATTTAATTAGAGATATATAATAATAATTTTGAATTTGAAAATGTAAATGGCTATGAAAAACTTTACAGTAATTCAATGGTCTATTAATTTTTTTAAAAAGTTGAACTTGGCAAATGACTACAATACAATTAAAAATTGATATTCCAAATCTTAAAGAAATGGACAGGTTCTGCCATCTAAAAAGCTTTATTAATCTCAAATAGTAATGCAGAAGTCATTAAAAATAGAATAAAAAAGGTTAGAAATATGCTTATTATCCATTTTGTAGCTAATATATATAGAAATGAAAATTTAAACAAAATTGATAGTTTCCGAAATAATTTAAAAATTGTATTTCTATATGGATGTGTAGCTTGTAAAATAAGTCATGATTTGATTCAGAAGCTATAAAATTTATCAGCTGATGACTTTCATGGAAGGAAAACATGCAAAACTTGTCTAATTGAAATTTAGAAATCGAAGATGAAAACATTGCAAAGAAAATTAAAGATTGAGAATACTATGAATTAAGGTCTTTTAAAAAAGATGCATTTCAACAGAACTGAGCATAATAAAAGATAATAAACTCTGTAACTAATAAATTCAGGCATTTAATTTTTGATTAATGCTGTTAAGAAATGATTAAAAAAAATTATGGATGTATATATAATGCATAAATCCTTTGAGACAAACAACCAGTTCAACAAATGAAAAAAGTTTGATTTCTAGAGAGAGAATTTTTCAGAATCCGCAATAAAATTGCCCCAAAATCCAAAAAAGTAGAACACAAAGCGGACATTATCATTTAAAATTCAATGCCTTTCTCAAATAAAAAATAACTTCCAGTAAATTCAAAAATTATTAACAATATTTTTTTTGTTTTTGATATTTAGTAATGTTTTATATATTGTATTTGCATTTTATAATGTAATTGAAATAAAAAAATTCAATTCTCTAATGTATAGCTGAGTTTTTAAATTATTATATTGCTGAGAGAACCTAAACTTGGCATCTAAGCAGGTACAAATCATGAACAACAATTTGTCTCATTAGTAATTTAGATAGTAGTCACTTTTTTTTTTTAAATTTCTGTGAATAAATATTAAACTTTTCTGATACTAGCTGAATTTATTTTTTTATTTGACATTCTCAGTATCTTATTTTTTTAAATAATAATGGAAATAATAACTGAATCTTTAGTTGCTTAGGAGGTCTTATAATAGTCTCAAAACATAAATGGCATTTATTAAATTTTTGAACCTAGCTCTCTACCACTATATTAAAACGCACACGGTCTTTTCATTTATTTATTGTGAATATATTAATAATTAATAAAAGGGAAATACATAATGATTATTGCTTCTTTATATAAAATTTTTTTTTATTAAAATTTAAATAATACCAACCAATAAATTTGCACCTAACAAACTCAACAATTTTGGCATCACACTTTTAGGATGATCATTTCATGACTTAAAAGTCTCATCAACTGAGGTTACAGAGTAATTGGTATATAATGTTAAAGCTATTATAAATATCAAACCCAAGACCTATTTGACAAATTTAATGTCTTAAGGTTGATATTTATAAATAAAAGATCTTTGTATATTATGTTAGAATGCTAACAGATTGCTCTGCAAACAGTTGTTGAATGCTTTGTAAGCCATAAAATGATCATCTTGGAAGTCTAGATTTCTTAGTTATTTTGGTGATATCAAAATTCGTAAGTTTTTTTTGGCATGAATTTGTTGATTGGTATGATTTAAATTTTGTTAAAATTAGCATTAGCAAATTGGATTTAATATATATATATATTTACATATTAACCATGATCTTATCAATGCTTCAATGTCAGATTATATCAATTTGTGTAATTATAAAAATGTACATATGCAGAAATGTTGAGCAGATTAAATAAATCACAGTAAACAAAATTTAAGCAGATTATAACACTATTTATATTTAATGTTAAACATAGATTATTATTTAATAGTAAAAAAATACACATTAATACATCTGAGTATATGCCCTTAATATTGAAGTGTTTTTACAAAGAATTAATTTATCATACAGTTATTATTGATAAGACATATTGATTGAGATATTCTAACTCTACCTATAAATATAGTTAATTTGATCTCTAGACTAAATATATTTTGAGCAGGGCAAGGGGGGTTTGATTTTTTTATTATGTAATGATTGATGATGGAATAATGTTGACAGCATTTTGAAGATTTAATATGTTCCAATTGTTTCATAAATTTAATATATGTGCATTTACAGATGCTATGGTAATTATGTATGATAAGAAAATATATATATTTTTACCAAGGGAGGTCAGAATATTTTATATTTATAAATTAAATTTTTCAATTATTAAATGTAATAAATTGTTCATACCATATAGTATTTACATTAACAGTATTAAATTTCTAACTATCTGCAAGAAATATATATTCTGAATACTATAACTTATTTAAATTTCACTCCTTTTTAATGCCTATTGACCATGCACATTTTACAAATAATAAAATCATTCAACAAATTATGAGATTTATTGCTTCTGAGGCCTATTTAGCAGCATGGTGATTTTCTTAATGCTTCACTGAAGACACACAAAATGTTATCTTCTGCTTCAACTGTTTTTTGAAATATAGTAGGCAAAAGTTCACAATGTAATGTTATCTTCTGGTTCAACTGTTTCTTGAAGTATAGTAGGCAAAAGTTCACAATGTAAATCGTAGATATGACATGCTTGCCATAATTATGATTTGGCAGAAGTAGAAATTGCAGGTATTTTCTTATCTCTATTTCCATCTAATACTTTCTTAGGCAAGTTTTTTTTTTAATCTCAGCTTCATATTTTCAGGTTAGAATATTTAAATGGAACAATTCCCTGATTTTATCAAGTGGATAAATATATGCCAAATCTTTCCTTTACAATTCAGTGATTTTCAGTTAATTTGATCTTTAATAAACAAAATGTAATTTGAAATTACAATCTAAATGATTGGAAATAGAATTATTAAAATCACTTGCAATTAATATATGAAAACTCAATAGCCTAGTACTGTTATTATTAAATATAATTATTCTCAAAGATGATCTCTTTATTCGATTTGAAAAATATTAATGGCATTAACTTTATTACTAATATTCTGATCTATAAATATCTATTTTTATTAAATACATTTCATTGTTTTTTATTATTATTTCTAAAACATTGCCACCTTCACTTTCTGTCGTCATTCACTGGTTTCTTGGAATTTCACACTGGTTGAAGATTAGTTCAAGAGCAGTTTAGTCATTGTATAATAATCTTCACAGGTTGAATAGTAATTCATAAATTAATTAATTATGCCCCCCCCCCTCCCATAATCGAACCAGAATCTTAAACGTCAATTGCCTGTACGTATATTACTGATTTACTATTTTTTAAAATGTTTCAATCATCTTAATAAAGATTGTACTTTTTAAAAATATAATTTCTTATTTATGTTTTAGTATATATAAACGCTTTAACACGCTGAAGAAGAAGCTGTCAGTAGTAACAAAAATAATTAAATTAAATTAATCTAGGCCTAAGGTTTTTTCCCCTCATATTCATGGCCAAAATAGATTATAAACCATTGCTGTAATATTACTAAATAATAATCTATGTTTTGTGTAATAATAATAAAAAAGAGTAGTTAATTATTATTGATCTAAAGTATTTTTATTTTTTAGACGGAAAGGTTTTCTGTTATAAGTATATCATGTAATGATAATTTTACTTCGATTAATAATATGCCTTTTTTTATCTTCTTTTTTTTTTAAAGTGATAAACGTGATAAGTCAACCATAACACCAGCTGCTAAATCAACTTTTTAAAATTTTACAGCAGATCTCATCTAAAAATATTTTTTTCAGACTTATTTATAAAGGATTTTTTGCACAGATATGTAATTATATACATTTGAATGCACCCATTTCAAAACATGTTTTGTAAAAAAAAAAAAAAAAGTTTAACACATATCAATAAATAGTCTTAAATAGTATCCACTCCTGGTCAAGGGTCTTTTCATTTTCACTTCAAAAACGACTTTGTTTATCCGGAGTATCCACTAATGATAGGAAAATTTCTCCCCTCATCCTCTTATTTTACCTTCTGTCTAAGAATAAATGGATACTCACATACTAATCAATAATTTACTGGAAAACTTGATTGGCTATTGAAATAAATATTAAATTTGTTTGAAAATCTTCAGCTGTTTGAAAAAAATGTCAAGTTTCTATTAGATTTTTTTTGTCTCATGTGTCATAGCATCAGCCTGAAAGCAACCGCCAACCCGGGACAACTGCTTGTAAAGCAGCTGTCGCTGACCTCTCGACCACCAATGCTTGATAGTTTCTATTAGATTTAATCTCAGATAGTGTCCCTTTAGAAAACTAATACACTTTTATAACAAGTCAAAATCTTTGAGTTTGCACATATATTTATGAATTACTTTCATCATTCATTTTTTATCTTTCAAAAGGAAATTTTATTCACAAACCATAAGAATCATTTACAAAAAGAAGGACATTTACATATCAATCTCAAAGAGACCAGTCAACAAAATCAGAGGTTACGTTCATTCATTTTTTATTTAACAAATATCTCTAAAACTATTCTATTCTTTTCTAATTCAATTTTTAATAACTATTTTTGATTCAGCTTTTAAGTAGAAGTTTGGATGATTTTTTGGTTAATTTTTTGAATTTATTATTTATTTCACTGCTTTTACCCTTGCCACAGACATCACATGATGACCATTCTCTATGCTTACATAGCTGTTAAAACATAGTCAAAACTCTTCATACAGTGATGCCATTCAGTACAAGCTAAAGTAATCAATAGATGCAAGAGATTTGTGCCTAAAATCTTTATACCCAGTGCAAACCAGAGTAATCAGTGGAAGCAAGAAGATTTTGTGCATAAAATCCTTATCTAGTGCCTACTCATCCAATATCCCCAGACTAGTTTCTAGCTTGTGGCTTTTATCAGTGATAAGCCTTGGATTTAAGAGCATTGTCTCTAGATCTTAGGATCTAATGCAATTCTCCAGCAGCATGCTATCTTTTAAACTAACTATATAAAGCTATGAGTCCAAAATGAAATTACTATAATGTTTTCAATTTAAGCTTTTTCATTTGTATAGTCATATAGATCTGAACCCAGTTTGTATCTGTACATTTTGATGGCTTTGATTCTTTAATAACCATAATCACGATCATCTCATTAGACAGGATTGATATTAAATCACTAAATATCTCAATCACCAAACAGTCAGGATAATCAATAGGTACAAGAAGGTTTGTGCATAAAATCTCCTCTTTAATGCCTACTTATTCAATATCCCCAGACTAGTTTCTAGCTTGTGGCTTTCATCTATGAGGAGTCTTGGATTTGAGTGCAGTGCACCTAGATCTTAAGATCTAATGCAATCCTCCAGCAGCCACTTTTTACCTTTTTAATTAACTATAAGTTATAAATCCAAAATGAAATCATAATTGTGGTTTGTGTACCCATAGGGAATGCTGATCATGTGATGTTTAATAGTTTAATACCATTTCTGCCTAATGGGATAATGATGCTATGGTTATTAAAGAACCAAAGACAACCTTAATGTATAGATGCTGAACTGGATCCAGATTTCTATACAAGCAAAGGAGCTTGAATTGAAAACATTATAGTGATTTTATTTTGAATTCATAGCTTTATAATTAACTTAAAAGGTAACATGCTGCTGAATGGATTGCATTAGATCTTAAGATCTGGTTGCTGCACTCAGATCCAAGGCTTCTCACTGTTGAAAGCCATAAACTAGTCTGGTGATATTGGATGAGTAGATACTATATAGGGATTTTATACACAAACCTTCTTGTTCCCATTGATTTCTCTGCCTTGTAATGCATGGCACTTCTGTATTGCCTCTGTTTTAACATCTTGTGTAAGCAGGGAATGGTGATTAGGTGATGTTTAGTAGTTTAATACCAATTATAATGAAATGATGGTGACTATAGTTGTTAAAGAACCAAAGACACCTTCATGTACAACTATACAAGCAAATGAACTCGACTTAAAAACATAATTGTGATTTTATTTTGGATTCCTAGCTTTATAATTAACTAAAAGGTTGCCTGCTGGAAAGTTGTGTTAGGTCCTAAGATCTAGATACAGTACTCTCAGATCCAAGGCTCTTCATTGATGAAATCCAGAAACTAGAAACTAGTCTGGGGATATTGGATGAGCAGGCACCAGATAGGGATTTTACGCAAAACCCTCTTGCATACCTTGATTAGTCTGGATTACACTGGATAGCACTACTGTATCGAGAGTTTTGCCTTTGTCACATATCTTCAGTTTTTTGATTTTGAAATACTCGCCCTCTCCAAAATATTATTTGATATCATAACAAATGATTTAATTGTGCATCTTCTTTTTAATGTATAGTCATTGTTATACTTTTTTGTACGATACATTCATTATTCTGATTCTTTCACATAATCATCTCCAGTCATCTCTGAAAATAAGAAGGTTGATCATTTATTATTTAATAAAACATATTATACTTTTTTAGTTTTTTTGATAGTAAACACATTTTTAAATATATATATAATCAGAGTTTAATTGCCATTCAAGTTAAAATTCATAAAACTGATTTAATTAGATAAATTTTTAGATTAATATTGATTCAAGAATTTCAAATAATTTCAGATTTATGTTATATGGAGATCAAACAGTACAATTATCATTTGTTGTTGCTTTATCAAAAAATGAACATGATTTAACTATATTTTTTGTATTGTTTTTCCATCTTGTTTATTTTTTATAGTCCCGTTAACTAAATATTAGCAACATTCTACAAGTGCTTATTAAAAAGATTCTAAACTGACTCCATGCTAAATTAAAATAATTAAATTATTTTACTTATTCTTTTTTTTATTTATTTATTTGTTTTATTTAAACATAATATTTATTTTATTTTTTGTTAAAATACTGTAGCAATATTTTTGAAGTCAAAAAATTCATTAGATATTATTTTTACATAAAATTGAGTATTCATTTATAATTTATCTTTAAAGCGCATGTGCATTAGATTAATCGCTAATATTACTATTACATAAAAAACATAGCGCTATATAAAATAATATTATATATGTTTAATTTCAATTAAAGAATGACGGTTCGTAAATTGTAAAGATTTCGCAAGTGTCATTCGTTCAAACATAACAAATGTAATTTAAAGTGATCGTGTAACACCTTCATGCTCTTAATTTCACACACTTAAGATTTGCCCATACATAAACATTTGGATCGAAAGAATGGGTGGATTCATCTTGTGTCTGGAAAAATTGAGAGTATTCATTTATAATTTATCTTTAAAGCGCATGTGCATTGGCTTAATCGTTAATATTACTATTATAAAATTGTTTTTGTAAATCATCTTGTTTTTAGATGATATAAGCAATTTTGTATCCAATTCAAATGATTTAGAATAAAGAGCTTCAATAATTGGATTTAAAAATACATTTTAATAAGATTAAATTAATATTTTTCATCTTAACATACATCTATTCAAAGTTATGGTAGATGGATGCTCTATAAGTTCTTCATAACATTTTTAAAGTACAGCAAAATGATGGTAATTATATTGATATACCTAAGCTAATGTGGTAAACACAAAACAAGCTATCAAAACTAAGTAATTGAGTTGACAGTGGTATAACTGTATAGTAAATGTACATCCATCATGTGGGGTTTTTTTTGTTTGCAGATAAATAAATAATTAACACTGAAGAAGTTCTATAACAACAAATATATTATTAAATATGTAATGTATAATACTTCAAGTCAATAAAAGCTTTGTTGCAGATAATATCTATTGTAAAAACTTTCAAAACTTTTTTGAGAGGTATCAAATGATAAAATTGTATTGATCTAATCCATGATTGATCAGAAAACTGTACCAAAATGAAGTGATTGTGTCGTTTTACTCATCTAATATATAGTACTTTATTGTACACTACATAATAATTATATTAAAAGGCTATTACAGATAATGTACATTATAAAACTCTTTATAAGCCATTTTATGATGCTAGTCATAATCATATTCTGTATCAGTCTGCCCAAGATCACATGGTAAATACAAAACTAACTATATCATAACAAATTGATTATGTTGCCAACTGCATAACTATATATCATATCTTACATTTAATACTTTACAGTACACTACATTTTAGCTACAATAAAAAGCCTATATTATTGTGCATGGTATGCAGATTAAAATACATCTGCGTTTAAATTTTTGTTTTTAGTAAGTGTAATTTAATATAAAATAAATAATATTTAAAACAACAGATAATTTTAGATTTGTTTTTTGTAGAAAATTTCTATATATTTTTTGTCCCGATTATAAAAACTATATTTTATATAACCAGTCTCTCTCTCTCTTTTTTAGGAAGTTGGGAATGGGGGGGGGGGTAATTGAGAATGATAGTATTAATTTTAAAAATGCCATAATATGTTTTTTAAAAAAACCTCATTTAGAGACATTGTTTTAAATATTTCTTTTATTATTGGTAGAAGAAAAAGCAAAAGAGAAAATTGTATTATTATTATTTTTTTTAATTCAGGACTTTCAATATTGAAAAATATGAAAATGAATGATAATTTTTTTTATAATTTATCAAGACCAAATCATGATCTACAAGTCCAATATCTCTTTGATTTTTTACATTTGTTTATGAAAAACCTCCTTTTTTCCTTCCTTTTTTAAATCATACATACTTATTTTAAAAGTTACAACTTAAATACCAATATGGTAATTAGTAACATTAAAACTGTATGAGAGTTGATTCTCTTGTCCATAAGAAGCATTACTTGCAGTTTGAAAATTATTGATGCAATAAAGTTATTTTTTTACCTCCTTCAGTACATCATATATTACAAAATTTTATAAATGATTTTCTCTTCCAAAAAGTTGATACCTCTATTTAAAGTCATTATTTTATCTATGATATCAGTATATAATAACTGTTTAATTGAAAAATGATAATATTAAACACCAATAAATATTTATCATCATCAAATAATATTTTTATAGCTTCCACTATAATATGTGATTCTAAACTTAAAGAGTATCTATAAAAAAATTATGGCTAAAAACAGCTTATTAATTAAATGTTATTTATTGAATTAATTCTTTGAATTTTTTTTTTAGAATATTCTATGATTTTTTTTATAATAGTAATAATAATAATCAAGAACAGCAGCAACTACTTTGCAAATGATTGTGGCCATTCCATCTCCAAGAGAATAATATAAAAAGACAAATAAATAGAGATAAACATATTTTTTAATAAATACTTTTATTTACTGTGCAGTCCTGAAATTAACTTCATAACAAAGGATTGACTCATAAATTAATATTTATTTCAAGTTCAAATAACTTTATTTTATTCTAATTTAAATCAAGCTTTCGATTGACATAAAAATTGTTGTGTAATTGAAACCCCAAAAAATCTCTATACTGCCCTTTTACATGTCTTACTTAAACTATATGAATGAAAAAAACATGTAGAGATTTTTTTAAAAATATACTAGAAATGAGTTTTATGATGATTATGCAAACCAAACTGTGAACCACAAATACATTCACATATATAGGATGCTGATCGATTTTTCTGTTTAATTGATATTTTGTGATGCAGTCTTCTAACTTTTTTGGTAGAAAAAACATTTTTAAAATACTTCAACACCATATAATTATAGCTTTCCAATGTATTCTGTCTTATGTTTTACCAATGAAAACAACATTCTATTTATTTAGACTATCTTTGAAACAATAATCTTCAAAGAAAACTGATCAAATTCATTATAAAGCATCTTTTCAGGGAGTCTTGTATTATTCATTCATTTTATATACTCAATCCAATAAAGATGTGCTTTTATAATAGTTGTAGCAAGGTAAAGAATATATTAATTGGCCTTATTATCCTGCCATTATATTTTAAGGAGCATCTTTGAATGAGATTTTTCTAATGCTTTTATGCTGCATTATTGAAGTACCCAAGTCTCACTTCCATACAACATATTAGATAAAATAACAGCTCTATATATAGTTAATTTAATTGCAGGAGTTATTTTCCTATGATGAAATTTTCCTATCTTTTAATTTGGTAAAAGCAGTGTATCTTTGCTGCACCTCAACATCTAAGTGTAGCATTTTATTTCAAAAGCTATCAAGATTATTAAATTGGTTACATTATTAAGTTAATAACTATTTAAGCTAAAAGTTGCTGAAGATCTTTCTTTCATCACTGACTGATAACTTGAGTTTTTTAACATTAATTACTAAAGTCTTTATCTGTTAAATTCTGAACATTAAATACATTTGTCTTCTCAACTGGCAAAATTAGCACAATTATTAGCATATTGGAAATCTAGAATCCAAGAGAATGAAGTGTCTGTTTTCATTTTTAATTGATTCAGATTAAAAATTTCATTATCAAACCTATCATGATTCCTGATTCATTTAAGCACATTTTCAAAAAACTGCTATTATAAAAATTGAAAACAACATTGGAGCAAGTATACATTCTTATTTAACATTAGCTTTTATTTCAAATGCCAGATATTTTTCCTGTAGCAATAATCCTCTTTTATACCATCATATAACAACTGTATAAAATGAATAAACTGGACAGTTAATTAATTTTTAAAAATGTCATAGACTTGTTTGATTAAGTGAGTCAAATACCTTGACCAATTCAATAAAAGCAGTATATAAGTCATTGTTTTATTCCTGACACTTTTCTTACATTTTCTTTGCAATGAAAACTATGTTTAATTTTTGATTCTGTAAACCACATTGAATCTGATATTCAATCATGTATGACTCAGAACTGGATAATTATGCTATTCCCAGATAATTACTGCAATCTTGTCTATTCCTTTTATTTCAAAATTGGAATAATCAAGTTATCCCTAAGACCAGATGGCACAACTTTATGTATCACATATTTCTAAAATAATTTCCAATATTTTTGAAGCTAAATTATCACTACTATATTTCAAAACTTTTCCAGATATCTCTTCATCTTCTGTAGTCTTTCATTTTTAAGCTTACAAAGACTTTGCTTTGACTTTACTAAATTGGATAGTTTGTCCAATCTAAATCAATAGTTAAAGATGTATTCTTAAAAGATGTTATTTTAATTCTTCTATTATTCAAAAAAAAAATTCCTCCCATCTGTTCAAAATAATTTCTTAGATTCATATGTTGTTTTTAATGCATAAAAAAAGGGATCTAGAGTGAATATTATCAACAATGATTATTGAATATCTGTATCTTCTTTACAGTTTTAATCCACCAATTATTTTTAAGCCTTCTTGTTAGTTATTGAATTTCTGTCTTTAATTCTTTACATTTATTATACAATATACACTGCACATTTCATTTCAATCAATCACTAATAATATCATTGTCAGAAAACTAATCATAATTCTTTTTCTTAGATGAACACCAAGAATAGATTTACTTGTATTCATATTCTTAAAAGAATTCATGCCTCAGTAACATGACAATCCTGAAAGTTCAAATTAACAATTTTAGTGTTTAATAATATTAAAATTTGCAAGTATAGTAGATATTTGTAAAGAATGAATAGCAATTTTCTTGGATATGTGACTGGGATAATGTTTATTTTGTAATACTCCTACTATTTTAATCTTGGAGTATACTAATCTGTGATCTAGCCAATAATCTGTTTTTAAGTGTTCACATATTTTCTCTTGTATTTTGACTTCTAATCAATAGTGCAATTTATTAAATGCCATTATTTTGAAAATGCATACATTTATGTTCCTTTATAGAAATGTTTATATCTAGTCAGTTCATATATTTTTGAAAAATTCAACTATTTTACAGTTTCAATAGTTATTTTCAATAACTTTTGGGCAAATTCTATTATTTGTACCAACATTTACATTAAAGTTTCCAAGAAGAAAAATTCCATTCTTTTAATACTATTACTGTAATAATGACAATCATCAAGGAATAAAAATTTTCTCTGAGATCTAATATTGGAGTACCATTATGAAAGTCAAGTTTTAATTTCAACAGCCTATCATTGATACATCAAAGAATTCCAAGCATAGATGATATTAAATTAGACTTATAGCAATTTCAACACTGTACTTTTTCATTTTATTGGTTGTTCTTTTCTTTCAAAAAACTTTTAACCATTTACCTGTCTATTATTTTTTTAATTCTTGCAAGATCAAGTTTCATTAATAGCAGCTGTATTAACCTTAAATCTTGACAGCTTCTTAGCTATTAGTATTATACTTTAGGCTGATCTTAAAAAGTTTATATCAAGTAGAAATTGCACTTTTCATATGCTTTTATTTAGAAAAATAATATTAATCTTTAATATTAGCATTGCCATTTTCTTTATTACTACTACAAATATTATGCAGTCTGCCAGACATGATAATCTATTTAATCAGTCTGTATGAGACAGCCCATATTTAAACTACATTTTTTTTAGATCTCATCCACACCAATGTTAAGCAGGAAAGATCCCTAAATAGGGATTCCTAAACGTGCAATCTTTTTCCAATTGAAACTTCCGTCTCAAATCCAGTTTCAATCTGACTCATTAATAATTATATTGCCTTGAGCAAAGTTCTTAACTAAGGATGTCCAGTTTATTAATTCTATTTCTATCATTGTTTTTCTTTTAATTCTCAAAGGCTTGATCTAAAAAAAAACGATAAAGGGAATTGGAATTAGAAATGTTGTGCACAATGAAAATGTGGTTGCACAATCATTTCATTTCATTATCACCGTTAGTATTAGGAAATAACTGATAACATGAGGGGCTCATGTTAACCAGGCTTTATACTAAATTAAATAAAGAAGGGAGAGAAGGGGAGAGAAAAGATTATTAGAAGCAGTATCTGGTCTTAGATCGACTAATATTCTATTCTACAATACATTAGAAGATTCTTTTTTTAAGAGCTTTTTATTGTTGCAGTTAATCCTCATGTCTGAAGGTCATATTTTTATCTGCCATTGTGAAACCCATTGATAGCCTGAGCACAGCATCTGTTTTCAATAATAATAATAATAATAATAGTAATGGTGATAATAATAATCATATAATTAATTATTTAGAAGTTTAATTGATGTTTAAACATCAAGTGACAAACTGAGTGCAACAATTCTTTTCAGTTTCATCAAATTTTTTTTGATACTCAGAAATTGATCCAGAAACATTTAAATTTTAAGGGTACAACTCTTACAATATATTACATTCAACTGTGCAAGAAAAATTTTAATCTTATAGCATTTAATTTTTTAAACTAGTAATTTTTTTTTTTTTTTTTTTGATGATGTGAATGGAATCATTTTTTTTATTTTAATGAACTTGAAGCATGAATAAGCATTCCTTTTTTTTTTTCCATATAAAGAAAAAATAACTATTAGATGAATGAATTCATTTTATATATATATAATTAATGATAAATAACTTCTTGTAATAAACGTATATGTGTAACTTCACTTTTTTTTTTTCTGAAAGAAGTCAAAAATAGAAATATTTCTATATATTATTTATCATTAAATTTTACCATAATTCTTTTTCAAGTAAATTTTGTTGTATAGTTTTTTTTAGAGAATTTCTAATTTTTTATTTATTTTAATTATAAAAATATGTATTTTAATGTTTGGTTATTTTAGATTAGTAAACAAAGGGTAGCAATAAATAATACCAGTTATTTTTTTGCTAATCTATTTTTTTTCTAGATTTTTTTTTTAAAACATTGTGCATTTGTAGTAGATTTTCTCCCCAAAAGTTATAGATTATATTAATAGTGAGATTATATGATGAAAGTTACTAAAAGAAAGATTAATAGGATTACAAAAAATTTAGAAGAAATGTGAATTTATTTGATTGCTTGTTACAATGAGAGGATATCCTAAGATTCTTTATTCTATTTTTTAGTATAGCTATATTATAAGATCATGATATTCAGTAATAGATTCTATATATGTATACATCCTTGAAATATAATAACATTTATCCCTGAATACTAGAATTTCAATAAGTATACTAAGTTATACTTATGTAATAAGTAAATTTAAATAACTGTTTATAACTTTTAAGAGGAGGTGGATTGAATAATAAAATTGGATTCTAGCTTTAGTTCTTGATTTTCAGATTGAATAGTAAGCAAATTATCATTTATCTAATAGGTAATGAATATCTATTTGATTGTGTGCTTTCATGCAGACCAAACTGATGCTTCTAAATGAAGTTAGATAATGATTACATTTGAAAGGTAAAAATATAGCAGTCCATTGAAGTAAATCTTTCAAGAATTTTTTTGGTCAATTGTTCTGTTTTAAGCACTCATTAAAAAAAAAGATAAAATGGCAGAAAGCATCTAATTTAATATTGTTGTTGAATTTTCCAATTATCAATTATATGCTGCAATATTTTTAATCTTTTGGCATTACCCAAATATAAAGTTAAAAGTCATTCCTTTATTTTCAACAAGATATTTCTTAGTTAGAAGTTTAATGAGGCATTGAAAGGCTAATCTTTAGTTTATTAGAAGTTTAATGTAAATGAGAAAGGAATGGATGTAAATTATGTAGGTGGTTTAATATTTTATATCTATATGAAGAAAATTTATAATTTTGTTTATGAAATGATTGGCATATTCAATGTATTTTATAGTGACTGGTATAGATGTATTAAATTGATTTTTAAAATCTTAAGGTGATGGATCTATTAAGAGATAATCAGATTTATTTTTACTGATTCATTTGTAACTTAGAATTTAAATTTTATAGAGTAGAAAATACTTTTGAGGAAGGCATTTATGTTTGTGAGATTGGAGATGAATAAAAGATTAGTAGTGTAACCTAAGATCAGGCCACATTGGAGACAAGCAAGAGAATCTCAGTGTGTTTATGTTAGTTGTGCTTGCTATCAGATGTAAACTCTACAGAAATTAGACTAAGATGATGTAATTTTTTATTTATTTGACAAATATAATAATAAATAATTATTTTATAATATGATGTTATATGTGATAGTAATAAAAATAAATATCTCATGATACTAGAATAGATTCATAGTGTATCTGTGCATCTACTATATAGTACTGTACAATGGATAAATAATTATGCTAATGAAAATGTTTATTCATATAAGGCTAGCAGTGTAAATCTCATTTCTATATTACATGTATTATTAAGTCGATTATTATCTCAGGGGTCTTAATTAAATTTAGTCAATTATTATTTGAAAGAATTATAACTTAAAATCAAAATTATGTCTGTTCTGTCTATGATCAAAGTATTAAAGGGATTTTGTATATCTTATCATATCTTACTGAATTCTGTATTTTAGCTAAAGACAAGAGTAAACAATGATTCAAATAAATTTAATAAAAAGAGTGAATTTAATGAAATAGAACTGTGATCTAATTATTCAGATAGTATGTAAATGGTGATGATTTCAGTCAATGACAAACAACCATATTGTAAATAACAATTAATATATTATTAATAAACAATTATATAAACAAATAAAATTTTTTAACTAACAACATAATACTTTTAATAATAAAAGTTCTCTTTATAACATTTTAAACTGGTTTGTTTTCTCTACTAAAGACTTTTAATATTAGTTTGTGATTGCATGTATTATCAATAAAGTGATGTACATAACATGTCACTCTATTGGAGAAGGTCTACAATATCCCATCTTCTACCTCATGTTAACTAAAGGTGGATATGGGTATGTTTTATTATGTCCTTTTATATCTTTGCAATGATAATTAGCCTAATAACAATCTCATTTATAGGTATCAATTTAATTCCTTAACCCTGTTAAGAGCAGATAAATTGTATAACCAGTAATACAACTTCATAAATCTGACAATTATATGTCTTAATAGCATAACTGGCTATGCTTTCTAGCTTACACTATCTTTAAAATGTTTAGTACATGGTTATGAGTCTATCTCAACTAATTCATGTGGCTATAATCATCAATGCCACAAGATTGATTTGCTAAATAATTTAGCATTTTCAAGATTATATACACTCTTTAATGGGCATAGAGAAAAGTATAATTTCCATTTATTTAATGACTACTTCTAGCTTTATTTATCGAATAACATGAGGATGAAATCAAGGACCAGTAAAACATGTAATAAATTAAATATGAATAGATTTAGGAAAGATATTATATTATCTTAAATTTCATACAACATCTCCAATACAAATATTATAACAGTCATTACACTTATAACCAATTGTACTAGTAATATAAGGTAGTTACCTGTACCTTTTTTCTACTAGTATTGTTTTGAGAGCTTTATTAATATCATATTTATAATAATATTAATTATAAAACAAATAATTTAAACACATCAAAAAACAAAACATTATATAATTTTCTTTAACTAATAATTCATGTTTCCATTTACTGTTCAAGAAAATTATTTTTCCCATTTCTTTTTTCATTATAATATGCACTTAACATTAGATTCATATGATAGGGCAATCCACTCAGCAGTTGAAATCCATAGCACAGATCAATAATATGATTTTCCTAAGTATTTTCACTAAATCACAATTATTATTCCTAATTATGGCTTGAGTCATTGTGGTAATTCATCCCTTTTTAGATATTTTATCTATAACATATTTTTTTTTTTTATTGTCATCCAAACCCTGACAACTTTAACACTGTAACCATTCCCCCAACCTTACATATTTTTAGCATCGTTTTGACGATATAATGCTATAACAATTATAAATCCATTATCCTTAGGCAGATGTTAGGCAAGTATTATTCTTTCAAATTGATAATTCATTCCATTAGGAAGCAATGTTTAAAGAATATCTTAATAATTAGTATTTATCATACATATGAAATGCAAAAATTGGATGATCCATTAGTTCAAGCGATTTGAATCTATCCAAATAGTTCAGGTCATTTTAAAATAAGGTATGAGACCCAGCAAGGAATAAATAAATAATACATTGACTTGAATCAGTTTAAATAATCTTCATTGTTATTTTAAGCAGTTTTATATGACAGTTACAATAAGTTAATCCGCTTAATGCATATGCGCTTTACATATTTTAAACTATACATAAATGAATACTCTCATTCTCAAACACAAGATAAAGTCTTTATGAAAAGATAGAATGAATCATCTATCTTTTCAATCCAAATGTTTAAGTATGGACCAATCTTAAGACATTAAATATTTGAGTTGAAAAGATAGATGATTCATTCTATCTTTTCATAATGAGAGTATTCATTTATGTATAGTGTAAAATCTGTAAAGCGCATGTGCATTGACCTGACCGCTAATTTATAATTACAATTTATTAATATAGCGCTATATAGATAAATACCTTATTATAAATAAGTTAATCCATAAATTAATATGAGATTTTTAACATTCAAGAAGTCCATAGGGAGATGTAATCAGTATTGTTTCCAACAAGTTAATTCACTTTTAAAGAAGAGATTAATAATTACTGGCATATTATTATTATGTGTAGTAACATCTCATAAGTGATTTTGAAATTCCATTAATGACTTAAAATATTAAAATTTTGTTTCCTTTTGAATAATATTCATTAATAATTATTACTATTATAAGTTATCCATTTACATTGATGAAAAGAAAACATTTTGCAAATAGGCAAAATGCAGAGCAAGTTTCTCTATTCCTCCGTGTTAAAGAGGGTATTCCTCCGTGTTAAAGAGGGTTAATAAAATGGTCATTTTAGATTTAAACCTGCCAGGGTCTTTTGTGCATTGTAATTTGGAAAAACTACTTAAATTTTGATAAGGAATTATATTTAAAAATTACAATTGTGTGATCTATGATATCATCCAATACTACCCAAAGTTCTTCACTGTTCAAGTTTGTATGGGGAAAATCTGTTCCATTGTTAGGGTAAGCAGTGAAAGCAAACCAGTTTGAGAGTCTGGAAAGTCTGAAAAGTGTCAATTTTTGAGACAGCATTAAAATGGAAATTAAATATTACATTTATAATATTATACCCCATTGTACAATATTCATTCCCAGTAAAATATATAATTGTTTATTTTACAAATGAATAATCCTTAATATTAAAATATTAAATAATAATAATAATTGTTTTTTTTTAAATCAAATGTTGAAGTTCTCGTAAATTTTATTAATTAATTAATCTAATAAATAATCTATTAATTGACTGATAATAGTCAAGAAAACAAATTCATTCAATTGTTTCAAATTGATTGTTTTTCACAGAGATTTCATGCATGCACACTTACATGTTTTAAAGCAATGTTAAGCGTTACTATTTTCACTGACTGTAATATTGGATATATACTTCTTGTGATATAATTATTGGATTAATGTTTTAATTAAATTTTATTGTAATTGGTCTGCTACCGCCTATCTTGTGTATTTCCCTATCATCTCAATTTTATGTGTGTGTGATTTATATTTTCATATATGTAAAGAAAATTAACCGCACCTCACATATTTTGGTATGCGATAATTAACCAAATTCATCAGGAAGATATTTTGAATAATTTTTGCTAATCTATTCTACTAGTGTTATTTATAAGAGACATTTTGATTTCACTTTTGATCATCCTACCAGACATAATACTCACAATAGTGATTGATTTGCTTCATTTAATGAGCAAAGCAAGCCAATAATTTTTTTTTACAAGTTTGTGACTATATCTATTAATTCCTTTGGCAAAATATAAGGTTACAATAGATTAAAACAATATTCATCACACAATAATTCTAATTCTAATAGAAAGATAAATTATTCAGAGTTTTTTTTTATAAATTATTGCAAACATACAATATGCATCAGTGTAGTATCATATTTTGAATGAATTAAGTGCACTTGATTAGAGATATGAAGATGAGATTATATCCAAAAATTTGCAAATGTTGCTTGCCAGGATTAGGGAAGATGATAAATCAGACAAAAGCTGTGGTGATTTTTTTTTAAAAAAATAAAAATTTCTAGTAATGTCACCAAAGTTAAAGAATTTTTAAATAATTTCCTTAAGACTGATAGATATTCTTAATAAAGACATCTTCCACATATGATCTTCTATAATTTTTTTTTAATGAAAGATGTTTATATTATGTGTGATGATTTTTATTTTTAAGTGCGAGAATCAGCATGAATAATTGAATAAGAGATATAAGTGAAAACTTGAGCAACTTCTTAGTGCAATGGTTGCAATCTTTTTGTCTCTGTGCCACCATTTTTTTCTGGAAAAATGTTGAGCCGAGCCCCCCCCCCCCCATTTTTAGATCATTCTAATTTTATAAATACTATTGCATTTACAATTTCATTTCAATAGATTATAAAATAATACAATCTACTTAGTATACATATAGGTCTTATATAAACAGTTTATTTTTATGACATAATAATTTTTAATACAATCAAGTAAATTTTACAAAAACAAAAATCAAAACAAAAAAATCAAAAGAACATTGATTAAAATTATAATAACATTAGTTGATTAAAATTATAATGATATTTAGTGTGATGGTTGAGCCTGTTTATTAAAACCAAGTTTGTCATATCTGATTATCATTGAAGATAATGCTATTCAATTCTTTTTCAAGCACTAAATGAGATAGATGTCTTGTTTTTAAAACAGCAACAATGGAAAAGCCAGTTTCACATATGTAATATGTTACAAATGGTAATAAAATATCTAAAGCTTTGTTTGTTAGAATAGGAAATTGTTTCTTCACTTGTAGCCAGAAAGTACAAATATTTTCTTGTTCAAACATCTGTTTTAATGTGCTATCATAAGATAAAGCAATCAACATTTCTTGCTCTGATATCGAAAGGCCAAATACCTCATGTTTTAATCATAAATGATTTCTTAACCCATTCATATTTCAGTATGTCAGGATCTTTAAAATAAAATACGGTTTCTGTAGTTTGGTCAAATGACTATTAATAAAAATTTTACTTTCTTCTATTTCATCTGCAGGACAAGTGTTTTTGAAATTGGGAAACATATCCAAAGTATTATTTTTCAAATTAATCATCCAATACTCCAATTTTTTCTTAAATGCAATAACTTTATTTTTCTTTCTTACAGCATGAGATTGAGGTTTTTGTATTGATGAGTAAACTTTATAATGAATTTTGTGTCATAAAATAAATTTGCCTTATCTCTATTATTATCAGTCAGAAATATGCAATTTCTTCTTTTAGTTCAAGCACTCTTCGAAGTACATTGAACCGAGAAACCCAATGTGTTTCACAATGATATAAAAATGCTGTGTTCTGTCCCAATATATAATTTTGCAAACAGCCTATCTCTTAATGGGCTGTTTTTAATAAAGTTTACTTCAAATATCATTAGCAAATCTTTAATCACATTTTTTGAAGCAATTGTCTATGTATCATTTAATATGTCAAAATTGCATGAGGAGCTACATTTCAAACTAGATCTTGTAAATTAGCATTTTACCCTGCCATAGATCGGGATCCATCTGTACATATCTGAACACAATTCTCCCAAAAAAAATGCTATCTTCATTTTAAAAAGTATCAATCATATTGAAAATTTATTTTGCTGGGGTATTGTTTTCAATAGGTTTATAGAATAATAAATCTTCTTTAATATTTTCTACAGTGCATCTTACATATGAAATTAAATAAGCATCTTTAACAAGATCTGTTGCTTCATCCAATTGCAAAGCATAGTCTGATAATTTTAGTTTTTTATTAACTGAACTTGAAGATCTTCGGATAGATAAAAATTATTTTTTCTACCATATCTGCAAGTGGAATGTCAATAGCTGCAGATAGTACCAAAGTTTCTCCTATTGAATGTCATTTATGTACATTTAGCAATTCTATAACAAACTTTATATAATGTAAGCAATGGTTTTGGCATTACAGATATATTTTTGAAAATGTATTTTGTTCAAAACATCTAATTTCATTACCATCTCATTGGCTTGCCAATGTGGTTTGCATGTAGTTTTTTTAAGATGATGTTTTAATTTATTATGTTTCATGCTTTCTGCACCTAAAATATTCTTATAGATCAAACACATTAGTCTTCCTTGTCCATTAATAATGGTATTTGTAAATCCCAATGTTAAATATAATGGATTATATTTTCAAGATTTAACATTACTATTTTTTGAAACTGTATATGCATTGGTTAAACAACTTTTGCTAGTATCAATTTCATCTATTTATCATTTCAATCTGGTTACTTATTTACCCACCTAAAAAGGTTAAGCATTATTTTAAAACAAAAAGTATTCCCAGTTTTCAAACTTACATCAGTAATTATTAAAAACATCATGTAATATAAAAAAAACATTTTATGCCTAAATCACTAATTATGTCTATTGTATCAAAATGTCAGTACACAGAACTGAGAGCTGCTGGGAGCTTATGCATTGTTTGATCATTTTCTTAGAAAATGATTGCTCTTATCATTAGTAGGAATGAGGCAAAAGTTCATTATTTTCTTTAAACACTGATTTGAGTTTGTATGTTTGGTAAAAGTTTTGTGATCCCCTAGGCGGTTGCACCCCACTACCCTGCCTTTGTGAATTAGATGCACATATTAATTATGACCAATGCTTTTATGTGTACATTGTGATTGTATAACTTGGATGATAAAAAACATTTTTGAAATATTTTGGCTTATTTTATACTTTCATACAGGAAATAGATAGCAGAGTAAATGACTTTCTTTAGGAATAGTATAATGAGCAAACAGTATATTTTATCAATATATTCTAATTTAAATCCTTATTGCTCTCTATGATTCAGTGCAGTGGTATTTCATAGTTCAGCATTCTCACTCTGGTGTTTGAACTTCATGTGAGTTTTCATATGGCTTTTGACAATAAACCATTCAGTTATTATGATTGCATATCATTTTTAAATAAGAGAAATATGAATACTTTTGAAAATTTTATTCAGCAGTAAAATTATTGAGAGTATTGCATTATTTTGTTGCTAAGATCCCAGCCTAAAAGGAATAGAGAATTAGGTAATAGAATTTTATAAGCAGTTGATAACACTTGGATTGTCAGTGATGACAGTTTGCCATGGTAACTATATTCTTAGTCCAGTTTATTTAGAATCTCAATTTTATAGCTACATCATAAACTTTAATGAGCCCCTATATCAATAAAATGCATTATTAGAAATTATATAGAATTGAGAAATAATCTTATTATCTGATAGAGGAGTAATGTTGCTTAATATATTTATTGAATTAACGTGATTTAAATTTGTCATTGTGAAAAATTGGTTAAATAGTCCTATGTTTTCATTATGATTAGATTATAATAAATTTTTGTTAAAGAGAGTGTAACAATCAATATTTTTAAAAATATGAATTAATCTGTTGTGAATATGAAATCAAATGGAAGTGTTTTCCTAAGATTAATATAGTAGACAAGAATGTTCACGATTCTGCTTGCTCTTTACATTAATGACTATAATTTCAATTAATTTATAGTCCATTTGCTTCCACAGGTTATTTGCTAATTTCTTATGGTTCAGCATTTTTATATGTAGATCATTTCCAGAATTCATTTATCATATATGGATATTGAATAAATGCATTCTTTAACTTAAAATAAAACAATAAGAATATCAAAATTAATATCTTCATCTCTCATAAATATCATTTCATAAATATCATTGTTTGTAACTTTTTCTATTACTATTATTATTGTCAATTTACCATGTACACTATTATCAAAAATGGAACAAAAATTAATCCATTTTGCTCTTTTCCCATATATTTTGAAATAAATCACACAATATAATATGAAATAAAATATCACTGTATAACAGCAATACTTGTATGTCTTTTTCGGAAAATATTTTTGCCTTTATCAAAGTGATGTAAATTTTTTTAAAGGTTCAAGATAGATGTCGCTATATATACAATGTAAATTTAAACTTTAAAATACTTTGCATTGCATTGCATTGGTAAGGCAAGAAATATTTGCCAAAAAAAAGCATTTCTGTATTATTGTTAGAATATATATAATTATTGTTGTTATATAATATTTTATTTTATATTGTCTCATTTACTTTAAATATAAACATTTGTATTCATTTTTGTCTATTTATTTAAATTGATATTAAACTGATTTTTATACTTCTACTTTATTTTTAATGAAAAAATGAAATAAAGATTAAAAATTAAAAATAAGGTAGAAATTTAAAAATCATTGGTTATTATACAGCTAAATATATTTGGTAAATTGGCAGTAATAATATTATTAGAAGAAATTACATTTTTGGAATGTATAAGAAATATATATATATAATGATATTTATGAGAATTGCTGTATAAAGGAGTTTGCTTTTAACTGAAAGGAGATCCTTTGATTCTTCTTGGAGGTCTTATAGGAACTGAATAAAGTGAATTCTAAATATCCACTCCATACATTCTTGTCGCTGCAGCTGTTATTACTATGTGATTATTCATACAGTATACAAACAGGGATGGGCTGCTCACCTACATGCATTATCCAGCATGATGAGTTTATTGGCTTTTTATCTCCGAGTTTAAGATCAAGAAACTCTATGGTCTTTCTTCTCAGTTGCCTAATAATGCAGAATGAATGTGTATGTGAATGAAAATTTTTTTCTGATGGATGTATACAATCATGTCCAACAAAAATAAATCATGATCTTTATCCCCAAGAGGCTGTAAAGTCTCCAGCCAAGGCAGCTGTTGATGATTTAAGGCAGAGGATGCTAAGAATCCCTTGAATGTGAACTTAGGATGCCATTTGATTAGTTTTTATTTAGATACATTGCAGATCACTTTCAAGTGAAGGAAGATTGCAAGAATTGGAAGAACTGTCTCATATTAAATGGAACATTATTAGTCTTTGTGAAGTTAGAAAAAAAGGTGAAGAGATGATTGATTTAAAAAGTGGACATGTACTCTACTACAAAGACACTAATATTGGAAATACAAGTGAAGTAGGATTCATTATAAATAAAAAATGGAAGAACAGCATTGTGGAGATTCATAGTGTATAGGATAGAATGGAAGATTAGTTATTCAACTTAATATCAGATACAGATAATTCAGGTTTATGCCCCAACAAGTTCTCATACTGATGAAGTAGTAGAAGATTTTTATATGGATGTACAAAAAGATTTTGATCAAACTAACCAACATTTTAAAATTGTTATGGGAGAATTTAATGCTAGAATTGGTAAACAAATGAAAGATGAAAGTGCTGTAGGTAAATTTGATTATGGTAATAGAAATGAGAGTATATAAAGTTATGGAGTTTGCAGAAAAATAAAATCTTTATATTATGAATTTTTTTTGGAAAAAAAAAATGGAAATGAACATGGAAGCATCCAAGTGAATGTACAGCAGAGATGGATTATATTTAGACTAACAGAAAATACATATGTCAAGATTGTAATGTTCTTAATAAATTCAACACAGGAAGTGATCTACAATTATTAAGATATAAGATATGTGTTAATGCAAAATTATAGATACAAAAATTATTAAGAAAACAATATTTACAGTTGATATTCTTAATCTTCAGAAACATTGTAATGAATTTAAATTAGAACTTGCAAATCGTTTTCAAATATTAGTAGATTTTGAATATGATTCAGATTTGAATGAAATTAATAGGAAATAACTGATACACTTTTAAAAACTGCAACAAAGATAGCTGTTAGAAGAAAGCAGCAATTGACCAATAAAATTTTTATTGAGACTAGAGAATTTATGAAGAAAAAAAGGAATATAAAGATATATAAAAATGATACATTAAGAAGAATTGAATATCTTGAATTTTGTAAAATGGTGCAAAAAAAAGTTGATAATGATATAAGAAAGTTTATGTGAACTAGCAGCAAAAGCTGTAGAAGAAAATAAAAGTCTTAAGAGTGTAAAACAACATTTTGGCATTGGTAGGCAACTTATATCTGCAATAAGAAAAATGATGGAACTATTACTAAAAAGAGAGATAACATCATGAAATGGGTAGAAGAGTTCTATCAAGAATTATATAGTAATAAAGAACAAGTATCTATTACATCTTCTGAATTGCCCAGGATTTTAAATGAAGAAGTGAGGCATGCAATTAAATTTATGAAGAAGGTAAAAGTTCCAAGTAATGATGGAATTACAATCAATATATTAAAAGAAGCAGGTAAAGAAATAGAATAATTTTTGGCAAATGTCTAAATGATAAAAATGTACCAGATGATTGGAAGAATGCAGGATTAATATTTAAAGAAGGTGATAAAGAAAATATTAGAAATTACAGATCTATCAGCCTTTTATCAGTTTTATACAAAATTTGTATCAAAATAATTACATCTAGTTTACAGAGAACATTGGATTTCAACCAATCAAAAGAACAAGCTGGATTTAAAATTGGTTTTAGTATAATAGATCATATCCAATTGTTGAGAGAAGTTATAGAAAGGTCCAATGAATATGATTGCCATTATACTTTGGATTCATAGATTATAAAAAGGCATTTGATTCTATAAGCATTTCTTCAGTGATTAAAATATTGAATCATCAAGATATAGACCCAAGATATTGTTATATTCTCTTATTTTTCTCCTTCACTGTTTTTGCATATCTTCATATAATCATATATTTTATTTATAATACTTCACTCATATACACTTTAATGCAATTAATTTTCTTAAAATCTTTATTTTCTTACAGTTTCGACTGTCCAGCAGTCATCTTCAGAGCTCCATCTTCCTTACAGTTGTTTTAACTTTAATTAAAGTTAAAACAACTGTAAGGAAGATGGAGCTCTGAAGATGACTGCTGGACAGTCGAAACTGTAAGAAAATAAAGAAGGTTTTAAGAAAATTAATTGCATTAAAGTGTATATGAGTGAAGTATTATAAATAAGATATATTGTTATATTCTGAATAATATTTATAAAAATGCAACAGCAATAATTATATTATATAATGATGATACTATGAAGGTTAACATTGAGAAGGGTGTAAAACAGGGTGACTCCATATCTCCAAAACTTTTCAGCAGTGCTGCAAGAAGTATTTTGTGGATTAAAATGGAAAGCTAAAGGTTTAAAAGTAAATGGAGATTATTGAAGTCATTTATATTTTGCAGCTGTTGTAATTGTTATTGTACATAATGCTTTAGAGTTTCAGAAATGTTGCAAGAGTTGTAGATGAAAGTAAGAAAATAGGACTAAAGGTAAATGTTAAAAAGATTAATGCTCAAAGGATTTTGTCAAAAGATGAAAATAAAGGTGAGTTAGAAGAAATTAACAGCCACAGATATCTTAGTCAGATTATTACTACAAATGGAAACATAATGGATGAAATTAATCATAGAAATTAAACTTGGTTGGAGTACTTTTGGTAGAAATAACTTAATATTAAAAGAAAATATGTCTGTGTGTTTGAAAAGGAAGATTTTTAATAAATGTGTTTTACCAGCTCTTACTTATGGATCTGAGACTTGGACACTTAATAGAAGGACAATACAGAGATATCAGACTACTCAAAAAAGTATGGAGAGATGCATGTCAGGAGTTACAAAAAGAGGTCAAAAATAAGGGAACAAACAAATATTACTGACATCTTTGAAAGAATTAAAAGAGTGAAGTGGAGTTGGGCTGGACATATTTCTAGAAAAGATAATAATAGATGGACAGTTGAAATCTTAAACTGGATTCCAAGACATTGTAAAAGATCCAGAAAGAGACCATATGTGAGATGGATGGATGAAAAATAAAGTGTGCAGAGGTGATGTGGAGAAGAGAAGCTAGAGATCAGAGAAGATGGATTGAACTTGGAGAGACTTTCATCCTGCAGTGAATTGATAATGGTTGATGATGATTTATGAGAATGATAATGATGATATTAATTTTGATATTTTCATGATCACTTATTATTGATCAACGCAGGATTAGCATCTCTCAAAATTTAATCTAGTTTCTCCGATCTTTATTCTTTTCTTCACCACATACCAGCAAAATTCCTTACTCCATCCATACATCTCACATGTGGCCTCTTTTTAGATCTTGTTAAATCTCTTGATATTCGACTTAAGACTTCAACTTTCAATCTACTATCTTTTTTTTTTTTTTAGCAATATATTCAGTGTAATTCCATTTTAGTTTCATAATTCTTTCAATGATGTTGCAGATATGTTAAAAATTTAATAATTGAGTATTGTTTATGTGTATATACAATAAAAAGATATAAAATTAAGCAAAGCACAATATGTAGATTTACTATGTAGGTCTTTGAAGAGTATTGGAGAATGTTTGAAACATGGATTTTACATAGATAAAGGGGAAGTGATTTGTTTAATATTTATTTTATCTTTAATATAGAATGTGTCTATTCAATATTTAGATATTAAATAAACTGTGATATGTATACTTAAATGCACATACATATATTATAAACTTATAGGGAGAAAAAGTTATGTTAAATAAATTAGAGAATTTTAAAAGACTGATTCTTTTAAAATTAATGAGTAAAAGATTTATGACTTTAAGAATAAAAAAAGATTATTTTCTAAAATGAACAATAGTGTAATTAAATAGAGTAGAATTCATCATTAATGAAATAAAAACAATTAAAGGAATTCGAATTAGATTTCCTTTATAAGATAAATGACAAGCTATAAAAATAACTCATTAATTAAAGTCAGAAAAATAACAATGTATTTCTTGTATGGAGATTAAAATGAATCACCTGAGTGGATGGACAGAGTATTAGCCAATCAATTGCAGGGATTTATAACAGTGAAAGCCTCAATACTAATGGAATGAAGAAAAGCACACTTGATTCTTGGAGCTTCATCTGTGTACAGAAACATATATATTGGAGCAGATCGTGTCTCATGGCACAGTGACTTCAGATGCAAAGAGCTGACCTCCAAATGTGAGAACAGTCAGCTAGGACTCTTACAGGTTGTATTGATCTAAATTATTATTTGTATATGCCTTTGGGCCTTCTTATGTTTAATGATTGTATGTATGTAAATAGTGAAAATGCTACTAAGGATCGTATATTAAATTATCTAAATATTAACTGTTAGTATTAATTTGGACTCGTGGGAAGTACATTCTTAGATTAGCTAGACATAACAATTGGCACAGTCACAGTCTTAATTCGGATCATTAATTAAAAGCGGTTAAATTTAGGTAAAATACTAGGTAAGGCAAGTAGCAATCTGTGAATTTGATGTCAGTGAGGCATGTAGTTGGCTCCTGTTTGTTCAGCATGTAGAAAAATACTTTATTTATTAATAAAGATGATAAGTATAAGATTGCTTCATTATTATGCTTTGCTGGGAAAGGAATTATTGAAATAGCTAACAGGCTCACTGAACCTCTAAATCCTGAAGATTGTACATACGATCAGGTTAAACAGCGTTTTTCAAACCATTTTAACCCCAACCCTCAAGGCATGTTGCTGGAATGCAATTCTGAGCTCGGAACTAAGGTTGGGATGAAAGTATAAAAGATTACGATAGTGCTCTTTATAATTTAACAAAAAATTGCGTCTTTGGATCTTTTCTAGATGAAGCCTTGCTAGAACAATTGCTTTCTGGTATGTGTAATGATAATTTACGGCAACAATTATTGGCTGTTGGTGATTTAGATTATATAGAGGCTATAAAATGTGGCATAGCTTATGAACTCGTACTCAAGCAATCTTGAAAACTCACTGAGTTCAAGATTAATAGCAAATCACGTACAGACATTTGTAAAAACATAAAGAAAGAATGGTCAAAAAGTAATGAAAATAATGATAACAGCAAAATTGTGTTTGTATGTTTTTGCTGTGGGAAAAAGGGCCACAAAGCCAGTAATTGTTTTTATAAAAGAGAATGCTGCAATAATTGTTAAAAAAGAGGTCACATGGAAAAAATGTGTAAAAAAAAACTTAACGATCCTAACATGGAAAGTAAGAGTCATAAATGTTCATATCAGGGTCAGCAAATTCAGCATACCAATATAAAAAAAATGTCCACAGATGATGACAAAATAATATTAAAACTATAGCTGTGTGATCAGCCCATATCTATGGAAATAGACAGTGGTAGCGGCATATCTTTGATATCAGTCCGTGATTGGTATACTGTTACTTCCAAGTGTAGGAAAAGACCCATTATTCAAAAATCTGAACGAAGGCATTAGATATGAATGGAAACACCATTAAAATAAAGGGCATAGTAGAAGTGCCAATACATATAAGTCAGGACAAAATTAATGTACTACCACTATATATAGTACATGCCCCTATCAGACCCATATTAGGACAAAACTTCAGCAAAATGGGAGTAAAAATAACAATTACTAAAAAAATTAATAGACCTGAGAGAAAAAAACTTTCCCAGGGGGTTAACATGAATTCAGGTAAAATAGATATACTCATAGAGCAGAAATCTTTCCAGCAGTCAGTAATTAACAAATGCAGATCAGAGAAGATCCATAATGACCAGAAACATAAGGAAACAAAGTACAAAGATGTACAATGAAATCAATAGTAAAACATAAAATTGTAGCTCATTGGACAGTCAAAGACAACAGTTACCAATGGATGCATAAACATGACCCCGTTTTCGTGAATTTCCTCATGTGCATAGTTCAAAACTACGCATAAAAATGTAAGCTTATTTTTTTTATTATTAACTTTTATGTAAAAACATTTATAGTTAGATATAGTTTATTTATAGTTAGATACACTTAGTATAGTTAGATACACTTAGTATGAAGAAAATATTAGTTAAGTTTTTTTAAAATAGAGGGCGAAATGTTGTGGCCGCTAACAGTCAGTTTTACCCCAGTTTTATATCTGTCCACACAGACATGTATAATATTAAAAGATGATTACATACTAACTAAAACTAGTAGATGATCGTTATATAAATCTTTTTGCTTCACATTACTTCTTGTGAAACTAAGAGAACGAAGTCTTGATTGCAACCATTTAAAATCTCCAATATGATATTGATAAATATTTTTTCCACATGAGTATGTTTCATATTTACTTATTGGTTTAAATTGTAACTCTAGTAAGTTGCTTGAGATCGAATAATTGTAGTCTTCATCCATTAACTTCAATACTTTGTTATTCCGGAAATTAAGATGAAGATAAACATTGATTCTTATCTTCATCATCACACATGGATTTTATACACTTTATAGATTAATGGCACCATTTAATAATTAACACAATTAGAAATCCGATCCACAATGTGATTAACATAATAATTAATATATCAAAATTTAAATTGACATTTGATTCACTTTTAATGAGATTCTACAACTCAGTTTAATAAACATATCAATTCCACTTACAACTGGAAGTCACAAGATGGTGTGTTTATTTTGCCTTAATGTGAGTTTTAAGGCAATGCTGAGAATATCTCATTTTAAAAGTCTTAATAAATATTTTATAAACTCTTATAATTTACTATTTTCATTTATTGTTTTATTAGGTAGGTATAAATTATTACTGTATTTTTATTTAATTGCAATATAACATTTTTCTCTTTTTAAAAAAATTTATTTTCTTCACATAATGAAATTAATATAGCATAATAAAATTGCAATAATTGGAATGAGCTTTAATATAATATTTCACATTATTTTAAACATGCCAAGAGTGTCTTATAAATTCAAAAACAGCAATAAAAGACATTAAGTACAAAATTATTATTTTTTCTTTTTTCTTGCCATACCAAATAAGTCATAATTAATTTTATAATGCACACAGTAAACATAATAATTAAAACAGTTATAAAACAAAGAGTAAAATTTCATGCTTATGAATTTCTTAGTTTGTTCAAATTTGATCCATTTTGGTGCTTTTACTTCCAATATGTCTACCAGTTTTAAATGTGAATTCTTTACAATTATTGATTGTCAGCAGCGATATATTTCATGTATAAAGGCCAAATTAAGTTTTTACTCCAATATTTATAAGTTAAAATACAATTCAATTCAAATTCAATTTTACTTTTTAATAATTTTCTGCTTCCTAATACTTTGTTAATTTAGTTCTTCCATTTTGTTCTTAAGTTCTCCCACACTTCCTAATTGTTCTCCAGGTCTCCCCTATAAAAATCTAAGTTAGCCTATTTATAAACTTTCATGAGAGAGCATCATTGTAAAAGTTATCAGATCAATGGAATTATTGTATGTGCATACATTAACATATAATTAATAATTCTCCATCTAGAAGCATCAAGAGATAACTAATTAACTGTTCAAAATTATTTTAAATTGCAAATTGCAATAAAAATATGCTTGAAAGTTAATTATAAAGAATAATTTAGAATAGCTATAATTTTGAATCATTTTGACTATTATTTAACAATAATAAAATATCAAAAATATTTCTATACTTTTAATTTAATAATGACACCAATAAATTAGTATTTTTGATACTATTGAAATCATATCATCTGACAGACTGCATGTAACAAGTCTCATAGACAAGAGGTGGCCAACTTTTGTGTTCATAAGATCTACTTTTTATTTTAAAATGTGTTGCGATTGACTTGTTGTCATAGGTGTAATCTAAGTGGAGGGAGATGTGAAATATATACTATTTTTATATATCTACCTAGTAAAAAATAATTATTTAACGGGCCAAAAAACTCATGTCCGAGGAATTAAAGCAACATATTTATTAATTCAAATTAGCTACATTAAATCAAGATTAAAAATATTATTTTCAATAATGATACAGCTTAGTGGACTTCAACTATCTAGAATTGAAAAAAAATTTAGAACAAAAACAAAAATAACAAAAAAAAACTTCAAAGTCTTGACTTAATTTGTTTCATTCGTTACCCCGACAGCTCTTGCCAGATTGGCCTCGCGATCGACCAAAAATAGCTTTGCGATCGACCGGTGGATCATGATCGACTTGTTGGACATCCCTGTCATAGACAATCTGGCAGAGGTCCTAACACACATCTTGAACAGTCCAATTTTTTATCCTTCTCAGGAGACTTATTGACTAAATTTACTTATAATATAATTTACCAATTATGATAACACACCATTGATATAATATATCTGTTTAATACTGAATAGTTATTATTTAATTATTACCAATTAAAATTTGAAATTTTATATAATTAACCATTAAATAGGGCGTGACAAACAACAAGCCCAACCATAAGGTTACAATATATATATAAACACAGAAGCAATGCAATAATATATTAATATTAATGAAATATAAGCTTTGTCTAAGGTTTGCAGCAAGTATAATTATTGGTAAAAATATTAAAAGTATTTTTGAATTTTATTAGATGTATATTTATTTTCATCATGAGATGAGGAAACTTGTTTCATTAAAGGTAAAATTATTGTGCTGAAATTTTGTATGCAATATGGGTGAAGCAAAATCCTCCATATTGATTTTCAAATCATTATTTAATCTTGCTTAGTTGGTTGAATCTAAGCTATGTTTTTTTGTGTGCTGAGTTCACTTTAAGTATTTTTTATAGTAAACTTTTGCTGCAGTAATCAGTATTTATTCAGTTAAATATAAGTACTTATGCAGTCTATTTTATTAAATTGATATGGCAAAAGAATATAGAACGTGCAGATAACTATATTGAAGTAAATTTTGTTACTTTGAAATCATTTTCTTTAATATCATTTTTGAATAAGGTTTTTTCTTATTTTTTCTTAAATGATCATTTTTTCAATTAACTTTTTCTTTTTGATTTTTATGAAATATGAGTATTGAAAAGGTTGCTATTTTTTAATAAACGTTTCACAAAGGATTGCCCTACTAATAGTGCTTTTTATATTTATATAAAAACTGACAACTATCTTTAGATACTAATGGGGCGAAATTCATATTTATAGTCTTATTCTACCTGATAAATATAAATTGTTTTAAGGATAATATAAATAATACCCCTGTAAACATTTATGATTTGTGATTATAATTTGAAAAATTATTATAACTTCTATTATGTTCTATTACCTTGTTTTTGTTAGCTCATTGTTTTGAGAGCTAAACTTTTTGGAGTGATTCACAATGAGAGTATTAAAACAAAGTCACTTATCATTTGAACAAAAAAACGGATGTTTTCATCCTGTCACTCTGATGTCATGTGGTCAGTAATATTTCATTTAATAATGTAAGCCTCTATACTTATTTTTCTGATTGCAGAGAATTTTTGAAAATATATCTGAAAACTACGGTATTACTTTAAACCAATACTTTTTACCATTTATATACACTATATATTAATTTATGCTTTGTTACTTTAAACTTTTACATATAACATTTGCATGATTGCTTATAATAATATTTTTTTAATTCATAAAACTGAAAATATTAAACCCATTAAGGTTAATGATCTCAATGCGTTGAACTATTTGTTATAACTGAAGAATATTAGTAATCTGCATGTTATGAATTGAAATCAAGCAGTCCATATACTAAGAAATACAAAAGGTTGAGAACATTGTTTTAAATTGATATTTTTTATATAGTAAATTGAATGTCACATGGCTCTAATGTTCATTGACTTAATGCTCCTTCAACGGGTTAATAAGAAGATATATATATATGTTTTTGTGGTCTGTTTTATAAATATTTATATGTAAATATATATTTCTTTCACCAAACTTATTAAAAATTCTTATCGCAACTTTTCAAATATTGAAAAAATGTTAAAAAAATTTTTTTTCAAGTTTATATTTTTTTATACTTATTTATTCATATTTAAAACACGATTGTCTTAGTAAATTTTTTGCTGTGTTTATAGGTGTTTTTTAATATTTTTTAGCTTCTCCTATCTTAAATAGAAGTCCAAGCATGGCAAGTTTAAATAGTAGTTGTACATCGCCAGTACAGACAACTAAACGAGAACTTCCAAAGACTCCAGCTATCAAACCACCATTATCAGCCTTAGGTGGGTAACCATTTAATACATTTAACATTATATTCAAATATTCAGATGCATAAATAAATGGATTTAGGTTATGATTAATGAAAATGTAAAAAAAAAAAAAAATGAATATACCAGAAAATTTCCCAATCACAATGGAAATGAATTGTTATCTTCAGAAGTGAGTATTAGAACATTCTAACTAATTTACACATAAATATATATTGTAATAGTATGGAGTGATCAGGGGTGACATGGGTTACATGGTTCCACAATTGGGTTGCCATACACAACATCTTAGGAATGAATTATGAGATGAAAACCATCATCATCCCCACATTTAATAATCAAAATTTAAATATACAAGAAGCATGAGCATGAGAGATCAGCAAAGAATAAACTAACTACAAATTCTTCTAGCATTAAACAAAAATAATAATGAAATCAGTCATCATTATGAACAATCACCAACAAAAATCAACAATCAACTTTGTGACAAATGAGTTCACTATAGTTAGGCTACCTATCTAGATACTGACAAACTTGGGACAGATTATGTACACAATAAGCTAATCCATCAAAACATGAAAAAAAGAATCAAATAATACTGAGATACTGAAACTTACTGATCATCAATAATGCTCTGGCCAATCTAGTACTATTAATGTACTGGCTAATTATAAAATTTAAATTTCTTGTAAAAAAAAAAAAAGGTACTTAAATAGTTTGCCTGACAGATAGGTTGCCACCCATTTTCTTTTAAATTATCCATTTTCGGAGACTTCCAACACATGGTATAAACAATATGACTGTCGCTAAGTTATTGTATTCAATATTTACATTTTTTTTATTTATTAAAATGATAAAGAAATACAAAAGTTGGTGTAAATGCAGTAAAGAAAATAAAAATAAAATATGATATAAGCAAACTATAACAAAGGTGTGGACAAACATCACTTTTCTGGTGAGCAATATCCTGTAATTTTGAAAATATTGTACCATAACCCTCTAAAATCTAAAGGGTTGTAATTGAAATTTTTTTAATGTAAATTCACTATTCCGGCTATAAATTAATCTCAGTACACTCACAAACAATGTTTTGGAGCTTTCTAACCACATTTTCCCCCAAACAGATAAGATTTTAGAACATGTTTGCACACTTCACCATCATTGTATCTCCATTTGCACATAAAGTGTAATATCAGGCTCTTATCACATACTTTTCAGGTGGGCACTATCTTGCAATTTTGAAAATAGTCCACTGCATCTTGATGAAAGATTCCAAATTTTAATCATATTTCCAAAAATGATAAGGCAAAAAAAAAAAAATGTTATTAAAATCACCATATTTAATGATCAAAATTAAATATATAAGGAGCATGAACAGTAGTATCAGCAAAGAATAAACTAACTACAAGTTCTTAAGCATTAAACAAAAGTAATAAACTCATTCATCATTATGACCAATCAACAACAAAAATAAACAGTCAACCTTGTGGCTGGGTTTGAAGTGGGCCCACTGTAGACAGGCTATCTGTATAACAACTGCCAAACTTGGGGCAGATTATATAAACAATAATTTAAATGCACAGACTTAAGCATTAATTCATCAAAATATAAAAAAAATCAAATAATGCTGAGATATTGAAACATGCTGGTCATCAGCGATGCTCTGCCCATCTATTACTATTAATGTACTGGCCAACTATAAAGCTTAATTTCTAGTAAAAAAACAAACAACTATACTATAATGCATAGACTTTAAAGGATAATGTACCTTTGTGCCCTCCAGGGTTATCATCTGGAATCCAAATGCCAATCTAAACGTTTAATGTATATAATTAACTGTTATGCTTTAATCCAGCTTAAGAAGGAAGAACTCGACTATTATTGTGGGCAAGAGATAAATAAATGAAATACTTTATTTTAAATCACTTTAAATAATTTATAGGTTTACTCTATAATGTAAAATTTTTAGAACATTAAGCTGTTTTGAAATAGTCATACACTGCCAATTCATGTAACAGATCAAATAGATGAATAAAATAAAGATATTTAGACTAAAAATATATATTTAAAACAATTATTTAATAACTGATTAACAATAAATTTAAAAAATAATATGATAGTATGAAATTTTAAAGATTCATTTTATTAAAAAAATAAAATTTGGTTTCATAAAAATTATAATTAAGCAGTTGATTTCTGTTCCTTAAATTAACTTTTAATTCATTAAGTTATTTTTTTAAATAACCAAAAGTTAGAAAAACAACATTTTTAAAATTGGAGATAACAAATGAAAAGAACATGTTTCAAAAAAAAAATTAATTGTTCTAAAAAACTTTCATAATTTTTCCTCGTGTGTCATAGCATCAGCCGGGAAACGAACCCGCTAACCCAGGACAACTGCTTATAAAGCATCTGTTGCTGACGTTTCGACCACCAATGCTTGACAAAAAAACTTTAATAATTTTGAAGAGAAAATTAAATGGATTTAAAAAAATATGTTTCACAATTTGAAAATATTAATTTAATGAAAATATTTCAAATGATCAATTCTTATGTTTATAAATTATTACTTTTATATAAAAAAATTTTTTTTACTATAACTGAAAACAATGTGCCTATAAAAATACCTGTAATCATGATTTTATTTTTTTGTGTTCTTTCCAGTTATAATTACCAGTTTTTCGAAATGAGTTTTTTTTCTTGAAGGCTTCTAGACATGTATATGGTTAATTTGTCCTTGTTCTTGTGGGCAATATTTCCTGGTTAACCAACAGCAAATTTTATGCATTTCTTTTTACTAAAATTTCCAGGTGTGACTGTCACATATAGAGACTCGTGCTCTTGGTTGAAGACAAGGTTTATGTCAGATTACTGGTAACTTCTCCATTACATTTTATTCCAATGAAGGCAGGTTACATGGAAAATGATGTTTATCTTGTAACTGAATTAGCATGTGGTTTTTATTGTAGAAACCATTTTTATAGCAACTCATAGTATGCTAAAAGCTTGATTTAAAACTTTTGCTGTTCTAGGCAACGGTTTGGTTAACACTTCGGCTTCTTTTCCTCTTTAGCAGCTAAGTTTAGCAGCTGGATTAAGACTTGACTATTCCTTCAACAACTTGGTAAGGAATGACTCTTTTTTAACAGACACTTAGATCTTCTGACTTATTCACATCCCTATTATTTTTTTTATAACAATCCCCTGTCTTCAAACCAATAACAATCTGTCTCCAATATGACAATTTCTATAACAACCCATTATGTAAATTTTTACAAATACAATGGTTTCATTATTTTCCTCCTTAAACATTGGCATTGGAAACAAGTCAAAAATTTAAAATAGAATCATAAAATTTTTGACATTACTTTTTTAATTAAAATTTTTTTTTGAAAAAATAAAAATAAGATAATCAATTAATTGCACTGGAGAAAAGAAAAAAACAGCTGACTAATTATAATAAAATTTACCAAAAGTATTAAATTTTTTTTTCTTTTTAAAGATAATATTAAACATAAAACCTTATCTCTGTTAAGGTTAATTAAAATTTATAAAGTAACTTAGTAAAGAGAAAAATTTCTTCCCTTAATACATTTTCAAAATTAAAATTAGTAATTAATTATAATTACTAAAAGAAATTAAAAACTTGTTTACATTATTTTATAGTTTTCTCTCATATTAAAATCATATTATTTAACAAATTCAATGTTTGAGAATTCTCATACTATCGTTTTAGGACTTAAAATATTTAGTTAATTGAAGACTCATTATTACTGTTTATTTTTAGTATAGCATGTAGCAAATGGTTACAATATAAGTTTATTTTTGTCTACTATTCAAAATGTTTTTTTATTTTATTTCAGAAGTTATTTATGACAAAACAGTATAACAACAAAAATAAAAGAAAGCAAAAAAATACTAAAACTTATTCAAATTCTAAATAAAAATAAAGAGACTTAAATGGAATGAAGTCAAGCTAAAAGTTTTGCCTAACTTCAAATATCAATACTCTAAATATGGATAGTTTTGAATCCTGTTTAAATTATGATAATGAAAAATCATTACTATTACATTGAAGGTTATACTACTTTTAGTCTTATTTTTTTCTAAATATCAAAGTTATATTAGAAATATATAATCAGCAGAAGAATGAGAAGTAATTTAATCTATTGAATAAAAATGTTTTCTAGTTAAAATGACATTTTTTAAAAAAAAAACAAAGCAATTACTTGATATTGTATTGTTTTAAACAAAGAAAATTACTGACACTTCAAAGATGCATGAGTTGTATTTGTATTTTTTCATGTCCAGCAAGCAGATAATAATTTGTCAAACAATGAGAAATATATGTTATAGCTGTCATATATTAGTAATATTAATTATTAAAATAAAGGAAATCCAAATGGGGGGGGGGGGGGTAAATTGGAAAAAAAAAACCAAAGAAAAATAAGTAACCAACAAGAAAAGAATTCAAAAATAAGGATGACCAATATTTTGTGGAATATGTGAACATCACATGAAAAAATATGAAAGAGATGAGAGCTCTTAAGAAATTTTGTTGTCCCTATATTCAAATCAAATGATAACATTAAGACTTTGACCCTCTTTAAATTGAGAATGAAAAATCATTTAGAATTAGTGTCCAATTTCTAAATCGAAGGAATTATTTTTCTCTCTTTTCAAATAAGGTATCAAAGTGAATTAGAAATCTTTTACCTGAAATACACACTTACTAGGTAGATGAATAAAGAAAGATTTACAGACCAAATAGAATTGTTTATTACATTGTATGAATTTGACTTTTTTCAAATTTATTAAACTTGTCTAATCACTTTTATCTTTACTGTTTTCAAAGCTATCTGATTTATTTATTTTTTAATAGTCATAATAGAATTTAATTAAAGTTTCTAATTAAATAAAAAGTTTTGAAAATAAGGAAAATAAAAATTGAAAAACATTATTGCTAATAATAGTACTAAATCATATCTTTGTTTTAATAGACATACAATATATATATGTTTTAAGGTTTGTATATAGGCATTTTCTACATTTTCTATTTATTTCACAAATCCCAAGAGGACGCTTCTAGAACAGATACAGCATTTCTCATGAAATCTCATTAAAGAATGAAAAATTAACACAAACATTTATGGATTTTATCTTATTTATATAATGTAAGCAATCATAAGAATCTTAAAGATTGAATGCTGGTTGATTCTGGGTGTAATTGATTAATTTTAAGAATAGTTTTGACTCATTATAGTTAAATTCTCAGATTAATTACATAGTTCAAGTTTTTATTTTATTATACATTTTGGAATTCTTTAATATACATTTATATATTTTTACAGACCTTAATGTTTCTGTGCAAGAAAGAATGATTCCAAGTAATTCTAGAACTCATAAGAAATCTAAGAGTAATTGTTACAAAATTTAGCAGATTTTATCTAAACTATGAGCCAGAAGTGTAGAGTATTAAAAAAGTTTTTTCAACAATTATATCACAACTTTCTCAAATGATCATTCTTATTCATTCAAGAGAAATTATCTTCATTCTAGTCATTGATTGCTCAAGCTTACATTAGATAGTTCTAGAGTAGGTAAAGATAACTACTCTTAAAAGTTTCTTCTATTATATGAAAAGTACTTTTAAAAAATCTGTTATATTTTTAAGACTCCTAAATGACACACATATAAACTTCAACTTCTACAGAAATAAAGATAGAATTTTGTAAAGATTGAAGCATATGCTTTTGTGTCTATGCATTATTGAAGCATATAATACACAGATATTACTATACAAGTTTATAATTTGAGTATTGAGTTTAAATGTGAATACTGAGTATAATATATATATATGTTCATAGTATTATTTCCTGGAGCTTCTATGCAATAAAAATATAATAGCTGACATTTCAGTACAATAACAAGTACTTTCCTCAGAGCTTCTTCTTTCTCAAATCATAATTATGAAGCTCTGATTGTTATTGAAATTTCACTCTTTTATCTATTATATTTTTATTACACGGAAACTCTCAGAAATAATTCTATGAATTCATTTATCCATGAGAATATTAAAATTAATATATATATATACTTACAATGGATGGTGGGAAGAGGCATTTGTAATAAATATAAACATAGTGTAACTATTAACATAAACATGAGACAAGATTTGTAATAAAAATGAAATTTGATATCAGATAAAACGTACAAATGAGAATTAATGTTAGAATCCAGTATCAAACATAAATGCCTGCTATGTGTAGTGATGGAATAAAACAATGATTTTTAACCACAGCTTTTCAAACCATTCATATTTCATGAAATTATTAGAAGGATTCTACAAAATTATGAAAGATTATCAAGGCAATAAAACGGTTGTCCTAAAGCAGCTTACCAATTGGAAACAATGCTCAAATGAAATGTAGCATATGTATTTTATAATAACAGCAGTTTCAATTTGCCTTTGATAGAGTCTGTTTTTGCAGTTAGTATATTTATGTGTTGTGTATAAATAGTATAAATTCTAACATTTTAGACTGAGATTTTAAATTTAAAATTAAGTAATATATTTTAGTAATAAATAATTTTCATAATAATTATTTTCAGTTAAAAATTTTTATATTAGAAAGAATTTTTACCATCACAATAGTGCAAAATGAATAAATTTATTAAACAAAAACATAATTTGGGATATATTTACACTTCACATTAACTGTAATCTATAAAGGGCACTAGCCTCAAATATGATGTTAAAATTATAAATATGTTTTATATATATAAATTTTAATTATTGTTTTTACAATTATAATACTTTTTTTTATTGTTATATAATTTGCAGTCTATAAGTTTTAATAAAAGTTATGATGATCTCTTGTTACTTTTGCCATTGACTCCAAGACTTGTGTTGAGACTCCATTATATTGATATTTGAATTTTCAAGATAATTAATATTAAAAATGATTAGATTAGGTTTAAGAATATTATTGATTTATCACTATTAAATTTTCTTATTAATTATTTTATTTAAATTTTAGTCCCAGTTGTGAGTTTTGAAACTTTTGTTTGAAATCTAATTGGATAGTTTCACTGAGCGAAATTACAATTGACATTTGTTGTTAATAATTTTTTTATTGCCTGAAGATGCTTTATAGAGATATGAGATTTTCTTGAATTAGGTTCCCAACTTTATAAAATTATTACATGATTATATTTTCAATAAATAAGATGAGATTCAATAATGCACAAATAAAGGATTATAAATACATAATATTCTTTTGAATTATCTTTCAATTTTGTTTCTAGGAATTTATTTTAATCAATAAATACTTGTTTTTATTGGTTTTGATTATTAATGCAAAGTCTAATTTTTTTTTAGTTATTTAAACCTGTAATAAATGTTTTTGTTGAAATTTTTTTGAGAGATGGTTTTATTTTTGTTTGTTTGATGTAGATAATAAAAAAAGTCTTTTAGTTTAGTCATAAACTTGTTTTCCAGTGATTTATTAAAGAGCAAATTAGTTTTTAAATGAAAAAAAGTGTGTTTATGTGCATATCTTAATTGTATGGTCAGAATATCTTCTTTATACAATATATAAGATTAAGTTTATACCATATTCAGTAAATAATGTTTCTCATTGTTTAACTATTTAACCCATATAATATTTAATTTTTGGAAGAATGTTAGCTTGTTAGTGGCTTTCATTACTTACTTACTGGATTTATTAAAAACTTATTTTTAGACATAAATCATAGAAAATATCAAAAGTTTTTATATTCTAATTCTCCCTCCCTTCCAGATTCTAGATTTAAAAAAAAAAAGAAACATTGAAAATTTTGGTATGCAATATCTTGAGGAAATATAATATGGAAAATAACTATATGCAAAAACGTATATGAGATACGCTTAAAATATGAATAAAGTTCGCAATTTTTGCTAGTGCATTTTCGGCTGAGTTATATTAGTCATAGTTATGGCATCTGATATTGGGGAGAAAATTGCCATCTGCCAAATGCCATGACTATGACTAATATAACTTAGACAGAAGTGTACTCGGCAAAAATTGTGATTTTTATTCAGATTTTAAGCATATCTCATTTACGTTTTTTCATATAGTTATTTTCCATAATAATTAAGAAAAAATTGGGAATTTATTAGTTTATTCATTTAAAGTGAATATATGTCAAGCGTTGGTGGTCGAGTGGTCAGCACAGTTGCCTTACAAGTAGTTGTCCCAGGTTAGCGGGTTCACTTCCCAGCTGATACTATGACACACAAAAAAGAAGTGAATATATGATAGAAACTTTAAACAAACAAAATTATTTTCAAAATTTTTTTTTTTCAATAATTATTAATATTAAAAATCTGCATTTTAATTTTTTAACTCAATGTATAAAATTCAAATAATTATTATTATTTTATTGTAATCAGCCTCAGAAACCATAAAAACAAAGGGTCATCATTATTTTTACTATTGTTCATAAAAAAAAAAAAAAAAATTGACTTTCATCTGGAAGCATATACATATTAGCAATTTAACTTTTTATTATTATGATTTTTAGTATGTAATTTTTTTAATATATATAATTTTAAAGAAAAACAAATTATGAAAAAAATGTAGATATTGTACTGTACTACAGTTTTATTTAACTGCAAACCTTATTAAATCTTTTTGCCATGTGCATCAGCTTAATGGCTGATTCTTACTATTACAGTTTATAAAAAAACATTGCATGCTATATAAAATAAATATCTCATTTACCATTATTTTTAAGTAAGTTTGTCCCTCATTATTCACAAATTCAATATTCCTTATTATTTTCATAGCTAACTAGTCATCAAAAATAAAATAGCTTTATATTTTAAAGAAAAGAGAGAGAAAGTAATATGAATCATAAACCAATTTAATGTTAGCCATTGGAGCAAAGCATGTAACAAAATGATTAATTAGCCCAAGGAATAAGCCACACATAAGAATTAAACCTTCATTCAAGACATATATTCATCTGATAATCTCACACAGAGTTATTTCAGGACCACCCCAGATTCGATTCATAGTCTTCCTTGGCAAGTATCTCAGACATTGATTGAAATAAGTTTCCCAATCGCTATAGAGTTTTTTCAGCCAATTGAATTTCTTGTTGACAAATATTTTGTTTGTAATAAATCATTAGTGATTTGTTGCCCTGGATGGTTTACTATAGGATTAGAGTGGAAAACTGGAGCTCAAGTGTTTAATTGTACTTATTTTTTAATCAGAATTTACCACTTGTATGTATAAGAAAATGGAAATCAAAGTATTGTCGCTTAACTGCTAATTTTTGAAAAATAAACAATAAAGCACAAGCTCAGGACTAAGGGCTTTTAGTTTCATAGAAAAGTTATCATTGACTGTCATGTCCTTCATAATTCATCACCCATAATTCATAAATTATCAGAATCTATTTATGTGAGATACATATTGATTATGTTACATGAGATTGTGAAAGCTGACATGGTTATATTTATTATATGTATAGTTTTTTATTATAAACAAATATTTCTGTATAGGCAAAACTGTTAATTATACCTACTTTGTAAATTGATCAGATATATATATAAAGCAGATGGTAATGTGAGAGATGTGATTACAAACTATCAGTTGTGATCTATTTTAAGTAGTTAAACTAATACACATACATGAGAAAGACTGAAATTAATTAATACTGTGCACACAGTATATATATATATATATTTGTGTACAGTATAGGTGTGACTTTTTCCAACTAACATAAAAATTTTCCTGTAACTAAAAGTTTCAGGCTTCCTATAACTAAATATTCACTAGTTCCAGGCTCTTTGGGTTTCATAATTTATTTATCCAGAATTAGCAATTAAGCAACATTAAATAAAAAGTACCTAGAATCTCATTCTCTTAAATTTCATACCTAATTATTATATGAATATAATTTATTTATGTTATATGCTATACATTGGATGAAAAATAATAAGTAATTGTTCAAGAGATCATATGACATTTAAACACCAGGAGTGGCAGATTATATACATTAATTAGTTATACACTGAGTAAATTTCACAAAAATACAAATTAATTAACTATAACCTTGAATATATGTGTGTTGTGTGTGTATGAGAGTATAATTAATTTTTCACATTATAAAAGATAAAATCTACATACTTGATGAGGATATTTTTACCTTTCACACATTCAATTATTAGTAAGTAATTAAAAAAGCATTACCATATGCTATATATGTTTACAAGAATCAATAAAATTAGTAGTACTATCTCTACAGAAATAGATTTATACGTATGATATCTTTCACCTAATAGATTCTGCAAATTTTTGGAGTCATGGATTATGATATTTAGATGTTGTTCCAGCCAATGGTCTGGATGCTTGTGTTTCATTGTTTACTTTTTCTGGAATTAGCAATTTAGTAACATTTAATAAAAGAACCTTAATTTTATTATTAGTTAAATAGAAAGTGCATTAATGCTTCAAATCAAATAAATCTAAATTTTAAATATTGTATAAGTGTAAGTTATATAGTGAAATCTGCTATAATGAAAGTTTCTAGGTCATATTTTACTCACTAAATAAAGATTTAAGTATAGATACAATGAGTATTAGAGCAACAGACATCTTTGTAGCATAAAACTTATTTATCAATTTAATTCATATAATTCTTTCTATCTTTAAACATAAAAATGTTATAAATACTTTATTTAAAAGTATTATTTTAGAAGCATATACAATAATGTAATAATTTTAGAGGAAATATTATTACTACAGATGGAAAATTTAAGACATTTAAAGTGAAATTTAGTGTTAAACAAGGATGTATACTTGCTCCAACAGTGTTTTTAATTTTTATGACAATTGTCAGTGAAATTGCTTATAAGTGGATTAATGAAATGGGGATCAAAATGCAATACAGATTTGATAGTGGAATGTTCGACTTCAATCAATTAAAGAGGAAGACAAAGAACTTCATTTTTTTGGATTCTGGATTTATAGTATGCTAATGATTGAGCTATTTTTACCATTTGTAAAGACAAGTTGAAAAATATACTTAAGATTTTGAATGCAACATTGAAATACTTTTGGTTTAATGATTAATGTTTAAAAGACTCAAGTTTGTTATTAACCTATGGATGGAAGAAAAATTCTCAGAAAAATTTTAATTTAGAGAGTTATGAGAATGTAAGCCAATTTAAATATCTCGGTAGTTTTATAAACAGAAAGACACAACTTAGGTATTGAAATGCAGCACAGACTTCAGTGTGCTGCTGTTGTTGTTTACCAAATTAAAAGATAGATTTGAATGTGAGATTCAGACACTGTTAACATCATGTAAAAGTATTAGAAAAGTTTCCTTTAAAAATGCTCTGTTAAATTTTAAAAATACCATAACAAGATCATTAAACCAATCGATATGATTTTCAATTTGCTGGATATGGTACTATAGAGTTCACTATTGTAAAATGATATTTTTGTTGAATTGTACATATAAAATAAATGAGCAATCCAAGACTTTTTAAGAAAGTGTTTTATAGTGAGCTTAAGTACGATTTTGTTGGTGAGGTAGATTCTGTGTATGTGCATTGTAAGGAGTATTCTAAAGAAGTGCAATGACAATTGTTTCCATTGGGAAGATATGGCAGAGAATAGAATACATTAGAAAGCTGCAATTAGACATAATATTGAAATTATATTTATATATTGAACTGTTTCCATCATCTAATGTTAAGTGTTGAAGGTCTTGAGAAAAATTTAACTTTATTTGAATATTCCACTACATCTACTGTTAGTAAGAACACAGAATAATATATGCGCAATGTTTTGAGAGGTGTTCTCTCTTCTTCAGGTATTGCTGGCCTGACTAGTAACAGTACTAGCATGGGAATCAAACCTGGACCCTTAGATTCTTGAATATTGAATTTTAAGTTAATGTTCTAACCAACTGAGCCATCCTGCCAAAGGCATTAGTCAGTAGAAATTTCATATACGTATCTATGAGGATCTTCCTGATTTCTCCATTTTTTTCTAAGTACAAAGTTGATTAGTGATTTCCATACATTATGTACAGTCACACTGGATTGACTTATGGGGTTATTCACCATTGTCATGTTAGGAAGCTTTTATGAATTTTCTTTTTACCTTTTCCTCTCTATATTTCAGAAAAAAAGTTTTCTGCTGAAGAAATTAAAATACAGTGCTGCAAAGTATCAAACAAATATAAAAATGGATAAGCATGTTTTATATGTAGTCATATTTGTGTTTTTCAGATTAATTTGTATAGTTATTGCAAAATTCATATGTAGAGCAGTTGTCCCCCTCCCCCCTGAATGTTATGGCTATATTTGTTTATGAATGTCTGCAATATGTTTGTATTTATTTAGAAATGAATCTTAAAAACTGAATTTAAAAATTACAATATTGATGTTAAAAAAAAATTGAGGACAAAAATCAAAATAGCTGATATTTAAATGCTAAAACTAATTTAGTAATTTAATTTGCATTACCTTTTTCTATCTCTAAAAATATTATATATATCATATATTTATTTAAAAGTATTTTCTTAAGTGCATATTCAGTACTATCATAATTTATGACAAGTTATAAAAATCAAACCAGAACTCTTATAATGTTGACATAAAACAAAAATCAAAATTAAAAATGGTAGATATCAAGATGCTAAGCATGAATTTGCTAAAAGAATTTCAGCTTGAGCTGTTTATGTTGTAATATTATGCAACTAATGGAAATTCACTTGCTATTGTGAGTTGATCAAAGGTAAATGGCAGTTTAATGACAACAGTGTGTCAATCATTTATATATGAAAAAAATTATGTGAATTTTTTTTTTTTGCTATCCTATTATAAATATATTCCTGTGAAAAAAATATATTCTCAAGAAAATATGATTCATCAGATTTAGGAAAAGAATTAGAAAACATGGCATTACAAGCCAGTGAAAATCATTATTGAATATTATTTCACTAGAAAATGGGAGTTGTGAAATCAGTAATCTGTGAAGTTTTATTAGGATATATAAATTTACATTTTAATTTTATGCTTTTAAAAGATGAATTTTAATTTTTTAAAATATATATATATAATTATACAGTACATATAGCTATTACTTTAGTATGTATTTTTACATTTTTATTTTTTATTGCTTACATGTTTGTGTGAATGGTAATTTTGATTTTGATTTATGGTCTAGAATGGATTAGTTCAATGTAAACTAAAGCTAACCAGCAATGCAACAAATGACATTCTGGAATCAATTCATTCATTTTGTAGAATCCACTGTATTGAGAATTTCATATTCTTGATGTCCAAATTTGTAATATGAAGATTGATTTATTCTTATAAATTCAGAGAATAGTTTTCAAAATATTCTTAAGAAATTAGTTTATTAATTAATGTCCTAAAAACTCAGGTCTTTTATTGACTAGTGATAAAAGAAAAATCTTCAGTAACTTTTGACTTAAATGGTTATTGTCTCGAGAGTGTAGTCAATTTTAATATCTCAATTGCTTTTTAAATTAGAAAAACATCCTTGGATGTTAAAGTATAACACATAGTATTATGAAAATGCAATGTGAAGCTTATAGAACTATATAATACATTTTTCTGTTCTTAGATATGGTTATATTGAATCTACAATTGCCTGTGCATGTTTTTCTTCACTTAGGCATATAAAGATGTTGAAGGACAATAGATTTATTAATAAATGTATTTTATGATAAACTTGAACAATAGTTTTTTTTTTGTAGAAGAAGCAGATCCTATATACATTATAAAGATTATCCCAAAGATATTTGAAAGAGATAGAGTATTGAATACTTTCATTGGAAGGATGTAAATGAAGATAAAATACATTGGAAAGCTACAATTAGATATTTTCAAAAATGATTTGCTGCTGAAAAGGTTAAAAGAGGCCATCATAAGATGTCAAAAAAAAAAAAAATTAGAATGATCATCATATGATCATGTGGCTATACTTGTGGCTCAGAGATTGGTTATAGCCATTATAAAAAATTTTTAGCTTTATTCTTTTTTTTCTTTTACTTTTTTGGCTTTTTTTTTTCTGGCTGATAGTGATGAAGACATACAGAAACTTCTGTTTAAAAAAGGGAAAACTAAGAAAAACATTAATTCTTTTGTGACTATCACTTTGGCGTTTGTCATTGTGTCAACTCTCATAATAATAACATCCCAAATTTTAGAGTTTCATTATAAGCTTTAATTAGTCCTTATATCAGTAAGATGCATATAAAGAACAACAAATTTATGAGAGAATAGTTTGGAAAATTGGAGGAACCATCTTTAGACATTATGATTGTTGATGGTGTCATGAAACTATATATTTATGTGATAGTTTTTCTTTAGATGATTTTATTGATAATATTGTGAGTTATTTTTATATGTAGTACAATATTTATTTTAAGATGCAAGATAGTAAAACGGAAATGTGAAGTTGTTTTTCAACAAATCGACACCCCTTCCCCTTTTATTATTTTTTTTTACTTAGTAATTTTTATTATTAAAAAAAAAAAAAAGGAAAATAATTAGCACCTTTTGTTATTAATGATCTTGTTTTTTTTTTTTTTTACCACCTGTAAATATTATTTACTTCATGATGTAGTTCTGTTTGATTTTTTTTTTTTTATATTCACTAAAGTAGAAAAAGTATATATATAGTTTGTAATACTTATCAAGAAAGAATATGACTATGACATTTTTAATTAAATGAATAAACTTGTTTGATGCTATTTTAAGATCATGTTTTTTTATTTATTTAAAACTTATGTAAGCAGTAAGTATTCCGGAATAAATGCAGCATTATTAAATCAGATTAGAATCAAAACAATTTTATTCTAAAATAGAGGGAGAAAAAAAAGATATAAAATATATATTTAAAACAGGTGAATAAATAACATTTTATTGTTTAATACCTTCCTAACATTTCAAACATTTTGTGCCCTTCGTGGTTTAATGTGGTGGCGATGTACCTCGGAGTTCAAGATCCACGATCACCATGGATCATTTTCTTGACTATAAAAAGTACATCTTTAATCAAAGTATTATGTGATCATAGTTGGCAAACCTGGGGGTAAGTAATAATTATGATGAAGCTATAATACTCGATCATCATCAGTAGTTTGCTATTATTTACCATTTAGTGTAATACCTTTTTTTTATTATTCAAAATTCCTTCTAAATAATAAAGCTTTTTATTATAAGTATTTAATGAAATTTTCTATTATTCTGAGAATTTAATTCTTATTCTGTTTTGATATTGATTTTGAAATAAGGAAGGATATTAATAAATAATAAAAAAGAAATTTATTAAGTAATTGCTGTTTTCTGGTTGTAGCTTTAAAGAAAAAAAAAACAACAACTTTAATCTATAATTAATAAGTATTTTATGATTAAAGTTATTGATTATAATAAAATGGTTTTCATAAAGAAAACAAAAAGGTAGAGTGATTTTTATCAAAAAAAGAAAGAAAAATATTAAGGGCATTTATTATTATTTGTTACTGAAGTATACTTCATTTTTTATTATTCTCTTGTTTTTTAAAAGTCAAGAGTAAATCTTCTCTGTTTATATTTTAAAAACTCTCTTTCATACACATATATCAAATTTCTTTCTTTTTGCTGAAAACTTATATAAAATTTATACTTCATATTGAATGTGTTTAGGCACTTAATATTCTTTTATTTAAAATATATATATATATATTTAGAAAGTAACAAAAAAAAAAAGATTTTGTTAAGACCTATATTATAGAATTCTTAATTATTCTTTGAAAAAATGTTTTTCACTTATCTTACATTTAAGTGTGTGTGGAACTTACACAACAACAAAACATAGCATATGATCATAGAATTCATGATAAATGGGTACAAAATTTCCCACTGGGATAATATTCAATTGGTACATAATACATTTGCATATCTAATTTTATATATTAACATACAGTGTATATGTATGTTTATTGCATTAGTTATTGTGCAGAATATTTTTTTTTATTTTAAATTTGTTGACATTATTTTAAAGAGATACTATCAAAGTGATTTTTTGCTTAATTAATTTTAAATGATACAGTACTCTTATTACATTCTTACAGGTCAATACTCGAATAAAATTAAACCCCAGCTTTTATTGTCATGTTTATGTGAATGGAAAGTAGTAACTATTTTTTAAAATTACTTTTCTTGTTGTTGTTTTTGAATATGGGCATTCATAATCCTACAAATATTTTAATATATTTTATAATTTCTCATCTGTTGAATTGTGATGAATAAAACCCTCCTGAATCATATTTGAAATATGATTTCTTTTGGATTATATATAATATTAGATTTATACAAAAATCTCTTCTCTCTTCAACTCATAGATTGTAAAATAGAATCGCAGATGAAAAAGGTTTAAGTGTTTATTTTAAAGTATTTAATCATAAAATGGTTGTCAGCTTGGTCTTATAATACTTTTATCATGGCTGGTGATTCTTTTAATTTATACTCTTGTCTGTGACATTCATTGATTGCTTCAGTTTGCAATTATTACCAACTTATCTATCCTGGACTATGTTTTAACACATCAGTTTTATCTGAAATGATCAGGAAATTAAACTAGAAATTTTTAATTTACTTATAACTAATTTACCAATATATTAGTTATTTCCCACAAAGCATTATAAATTGGAAAAATTATTCATTCTTATTTAATATCAAGACTTACTAAGATACTGCTTTTTTAAAACCACTAATCTATTAAGAGTCTAAATACTATAATTAATACTTTTCCTTTTCAAACAAAGTATTATAGTATGCACTTCCACCCAACCAGATTTTTTAAAATTTAAGTCGAGCTAAACATAATTCTGCATTTGAACACTTACAAAAAAAAAAATTGAATTGTTTATTGTTCAGAAGTTCATAGGTAATTTGAGCACTGGAACTGGCAAAACAGGTTATGATTCATGAACCTTGACCTTCAGAGGTTGCTGCTCTACCATTGCACCAATCCATGCAGAGCAATATCACTCATAAGGCAAATTTATATATAAATTTTTTAATTAATTTTATAGATTGGATAATAGCAATTAAAGAAGTTTGCATTTATGTTGAATGGTTGTTGGAAAATTTTCAGTCAATAAGTTTTGTGTGTAATGATTAGCTTGTCTAAAACCAATCAGTTAGCTATTTATGATTAGTTTACAAGATGGAGATGTTATTAGATTAATTTGGATTGATCAAATGAGTAGTAACATAATAAACTGCAATTATAGTATATAGCCATTATTATTGGATATAGAGTGTTATATTCCTATGAGTATGGAAATTTCATCTTTGAACAGTATTGAATTCAAGCAAATGACCTTATTCAAAATAAGAATGCTTACATTTGATTTTTTCTCTCTCCATATTGCTGTAAAAATAAGAATAATAAACCATAAGAAAATCATGGTATAACAGTTTTGGGTCATGTTTGAAGATATAATTATCAAATTGGTAGTAATATGGAATAATTAAGTTAAAATGTTAATGTACAACAATTTTCAACTTCATTTAATATAAAATCTTTTGTTATCCTTTTCATTTTTGTTTGTAATAAATTGACTGAAACATTTCTAACATTGGCTAAAGAAAAGGTTTATTATACGTAATTATTTTTATTAAAAATAGCTGAGTGCACTTTCAGCTTAGAAAATCTGATTCATAGCACTCATGGATTGGCTGAATATGCTGTAATATTTATTGATGAAAATCATAATTATTTAAATTAGCTATTTAAATATTCCACATGCTTGAGAGCTGGTAACTGTGGTTTTTTTTGTGCTAATGATGTGGTTGTTGTTTGTGATAAACCATGTATCTTTCACTTTTCTTTTTCTGTCATATCGCTACTTGCAAGCAATGTTGATGTTTTTTGGGTCGAAGGCATGGATGTATTACTGATTTATATTCACTTGTGTTTCAGCCAATTTATTACAAACTCCTTTAATAACAAAATTTCTATTGAGCGAATAAAACAGCTGTATATGTCTATGTTTATAACACTTTTACATTATAACAGGGATACTAATACAGTTATATAAATTATACAGAAGTAGTTTCAGTTAGTTAGATTTTAATCATTGTCAACTGAAGTTAACAGCACATTTTCCCATCTTCTCTATGCCATTTACTGTAAACTTTAGTAAGTAATGACAGATATCAGCTGATAATGCTAATAAATCCCTATCTTATGCTATTCTATCCAAAATTTTTAGACTGGCTTCAAACTTATGGCTTTCATCAAGCTCTAGCATCTATCATTACTGATTAAAGCTTACAGTAAGTGGCATAGAGAAAATGGAGAAATAACAGCAATATATAAACTGGAGTCATGTGATTGGTCATGTGATATTTTATCAGTTTGTATCAACTGAACTTACATGGATGAGAAACAGTTGATCATATGATTTTATAGGAAATATGCATTTCAATATTAGCAGAATATCTATTCGGTAATTTGTATGGTGTCTTTTTTATGTGATTTCACTTGAAGCTAAATTTAAAGTTACAAAGTTTTCCACTGACAAAGAAAACTGAAATGGCATTAAACTGATTGTTTGTAGCATTTTTTGAATGGTTATAAAGCAGATGTTCTTATAATCTCTTTTCTAAAGAACATCTTGATTCACCTTTATGATTTTTTGCATCCATATATTATTTTATATATGTCATTTAATATATGACATATTGCTCTTTTAGATATGGGACTTTTAGAATTATTAATTAGTTTGTTTGCGTTTAAATTATTAACAACATATCTATTTTTTTATTATTCATACTTTTATCACAATATCAATAAATTAAATGACAAAATAAATTAAAAATAGGTACATTTCTTTTACTTACTATAACATTTTTTAAAAAAAATTAGGCAAAGTTAATCTAATAAGATAATTTTTTATATCCTAAAGTATTACTAAATATATAGGTTTAATTGTTGTTGTTTTTTTAATGTAAAGATTAATATATTGAGTTATATTCATATCAGAAACTTTCCTTTTATAAGTTAATGTTTCTCAAGTTGTCCTTTCAGCAAGTTATTCTTTGGGATTAGGATTTTTTATATATTGGCAATCAGTATTCCGAGAACCACTATTTTTCAAATATATATGAAAAAAAGAATTCATATTTTTTTTTAGATGGTTTTTTTTTTTTAATTTATTACATTTGCTGTAATTTTCTAATTTTGAGGTTAAATTATCACGATTGTAGTTCATGATTTGTTTTTAAATATTTATGATAATTCTGAAAAGAACTTTTTTTTTTTATAAATATGATCAGAAATTATTTTTGACAATATTTGACCAAAATTTCAATTTTTTCCCTTAGTAAATTTTTTTTTCTTTCTTGCATATTCAGAATAAATCCAGGATTCATGAGTATAAGTTTTGTTTTATTTTTTAAAATTTTGATTGTAAAAACATTTTCTAAGTTCATTCATATTAATCTTTTTTTTTTTTTTAATTTTAAAAATGATTCACTTCCATAATAAATTCCAAAGCAAACAAATTTGCAATTTGTTTATCATTCTCAAAATATTATATTGTAACAAAAGTAAATTTTTGCATTATCATTTAAATCACATTATGTTGCTAACATCTGCTCAGCCATAGAATTTGAGCATATAGGGAAGAATTTTAAAATATGCATCTTAAACATTTGTGTGGATTATTTTTTGTACTCTTATTTTTTATAATTATTTACTTTTTTATTTGAATGTAATTTTTTTTAAAATAATAATTAAAAAACAAATACAATCTAAGAAAATTAATAATATTTATTAACTAATCATCACTTGATTTTTTTTGTTTACTTTCAATATCTTCCATAGGAACCATAATTCACTTTAACTATTCCTCTCCAGAAATATCTCTTATTAACTTGAGTAATAAGTGGCTACTAAGCAATAGTGTTAGTGGTAGTGTTACAACCAAATCTCCAGACAAGTTTTTGGTAAGAGTTAAACTAATCAATTTTGTTCAAGGTGAGTCTCAAAAACTGTGCCTTTTAAACTTATTGAAAAGTCTATTAATATTTATTTAGAAATGTCTGGCACAAAGATGTGATGTAAATGTCTGCTATACCTATAATCTAAAGATTAGATAAGTGATTTTTTTTTCAAGAGGTTTAAGCTTTTGTTTCTCAGATAGCTGGCCAAACCAACCTAGTTGGTCATCCAACATTGTTAGGAAATGGATATTCAGTTATCCTTAATTAGATAGTAAAATAAGAATGGAAAAAATCTTTATCATTCAGTAATTGGGGGAGCTAGTAAATATAGTCATCTCCTTCATAGTTTTTCCATGAGGGGATCATTGGAGAAATCTTTGCCCAGCAATTAGACTAATTTTATTGCAAAAAAAAAAAAAGAGACATTTTTACCTGCTTATTTCAAATGGTTTACAGATTTGTAAAAAGAAAAAAATATGTATTAAATAAAAAGAAATATATTTGTTAAAACAATACACACACAAAAGAAACAGTTATAAAATTTAAAAAATGAAACCAAATAAATTAAAATTTAACATATAATTATAAATTCACAAATTAAAAAACATCATTGAGCTTTTGTTGTCCTGGAAAACTATCATCAGTAACATTTTAGCTTTTAACAATATTCTAAGAATACCATTCATTTTATCATTTATGAATTTCATTATCTTCAGAATAGTTAAGAAATATGTGTTATTTCATAACTAAGATGGAAAAAAAAATTTCTAAAGTATTTTGACTACTTTTCAATTAATATGTACATAATTAAAGTTATAGGATTCTTCAGGAAAATTTTAAAAGAGAATAAAAAATTTATTTAAGAAATGGAACAGTTTTTGATTAAAGAGAGTGGAAATTTTTTTTCATTCAAAACATTCTATATTAGCAGCTATTTCACTTCAGCAACTGAAGCACTTGCCTCTTTTTTTTTTCACCTATTAGACAGTCCTGTTCCTATTTGTCTTCAGCAATGAAGAGCATTGGATTTGTGCCTGAACATCTAGCAACCATCTTTATTCATGCCATTCTAGGTCTCTCTTCTTTCTCTCATTAACCTATGGATTAGTGAGCAATATAGATCCTCAGCTTTTACAAATCTATAAGACCACTCTCTAACTGCATCCATTTATTTTGTTCAAGATCTTCCCCTTGCTAGCCTTTCTTTCACCATTCCATTCAACAACAATGTATTATCCTTTCAAATGTCTTAATAAGTGATCAACTACACACTGTTTCTTCTTTGAGCAATGACCTTTTATCTTTCTCATCAAATTCAATACTTCATTTTTATCCCAGTTATTTATGGTACCTTTATCATATGATACCAATAAATCCCAAAGGTTTTTAATTTGTCTTTTTTTTTTATATATACAAGCAATGTCCAGGTCTCTGATCCATATAAGGTCAAATTCAAAATGTAGCTCTTGAATGTTTTTTAACATGGGGTAAGTGGTGATGGTGGCATATTTTTAGATGTTGATAATTATTTTTTGTTAAAAGTTTCTTTCACTTGTCTATTTTAATGTTTACATATGTCCTGTTTCTATCATTTGATATTATTAAGATTCTCAAATATTTAAAAGGTCTGATATATTCTAGTCTCTTCCATCTAAATTGTAGTTATTTGATTTTTTTTTTTTTTTTTTGTAGAACATTTCATTATCGTTGTCTTTTCTCTGTTAATTTTTATATCTGTTCTCAACAGATCATCAAGCTCATTTAATATCAACTATAAATAAGATTCAGTCTCTGCTATTATAACCATTTCATTTACAAAGCTAGTAAGTCTGTAATTAGAAAGAGAAAGACTTTTAATCTTTTTCATATGTGCTTTAAACATTTTTATACTAGCCAAACAATGTAGTTTTTGACTATAAATGGAACTCTCAATTCAAGATAAGGTTAAAGATAAAATCACCATTCTTATCTTTATAAAGTCCCTATCTTGTGTTGAGGTTTGAGAGTTCCCTCTATAATCAAAAACTACATCGTTTGGCTAAAAGTCTTTCTCTTTCTAATTCAAGCTTATAGTACTAAACAGTTGCTATTTATTTTAAAAACTTTCTTTATATTATTACTAAATTTTCTCATGATTTCTTCAATATAAATACCTAAAACAAAAGCAATAGATCAAAATCTTGTCTTATCTTCTTACATTAATCTCATCACCTTTCCTTCTAACAACAGCAATTTGGTTTATGCATAAATGATATATAAATCTTCTGTCTCCAAAATATGGTTTCAAATTTGAGCATTATCTTCCAGTCCACATTAAAAATGCCATTTCTATGTCAACAACAACTATTTTTCTAATTATTTTGAAGGATTTCTCACTTTGTTTTCAAAGACTGAAAATTTTTTCATTTTTACCCCTATTTCTTCTTAATCCAAAATAATGATCTAACAAATTTTCTTCAGTTGAATTTTTAATTTATAGGAAATAATTCTAGTTAAAATCTTTTATGTATGTAGAGTCAAGTGCAAAGTTCTGTACTCTTTACATTATATACTTTGTACAGTTTCAAAAGTCTACATTATTTTACTGACTTTACTTTTATGCTAATTGTAGATATCTTTGATTTTTTGGAAAGTTTTTTGTATGTCAATTTAAAACATAAGTATTATCAAAATATGAAACAAAATTCAAACTATAATTTTCTAGTAATCTCAAGGGTAAAATCATTTTGAAATCATTGTTCCAAGTAATTAATTCCCTGAGATCAAATTTGTTCTTAGTTTTCTCTCATATATTTAAGTTTGTCCACTTATAGATCATATTTATGACTAGTATGGTTTACATAATATTGTAACAGACGGGGTTCGAGTACAAGAGATAAGGCAATAGTGCTAATTGAGAGTGTTGATATGGAGCGATTATATGCGAAAAGATATATATGTAAATAGTCATTCGAACCCTGTTACAAGGAGTGCGAAAGTTATGTGTGTATGCATATGTAAATATAGTGTACAATATGCGTATGTATTATCGTGATGGTTACAATCAATTATATATAGACTGTATAAAGTGTAATTGATTATCGATATATTTTATCCATTAAGTTTTTTTTTAAAGTTTTAATAATATTTCAACATTTTTCTTTTTAATTAATCTCTTGAACATATGAGGACAAAATAGAAATGAATAATTGCTGTAGGCAGTTTACAATAACTGGCTCGAGAAGTCTGAAAACTGGTCAAGGGGTATTTTTAAAACAATGGAAGAACTGGTCAGTGGAGGATACACGAGAAAATTTTACAAAGTTAAAGGAAAAACAAAAGAACTTTTGTTGTGCTCGAAAGGAGAGAATAGATAGAAAAAAGAGACGGGCTTGAACTGCAGATTGTGTGGAGGAAATTTTTTCTTAAGAAGTCAGTAATATTTTCCCACCCAAAATTTTCGGGGTAATTCTATAGTGAGTTTCTTTAATCGGCCCAGTGGACACTGTCGTGAACTCACCTGAAGGGACTTACAACGTATTAAAATAAGAATTTTGTTTCATCAAGGTAATGGTGATGAAAGATCTTTGAAAATTGGACCCTGTCATAGCGAGTGAATCACACTCTGGGATAAGCTATTCGATAACCCTATTGGACTGTTGCATCCGTATTCTACCGAGTACTTGGAGAGTTATAAAGACGCTTTGATGGGAACTAGGTAAATTGACGGACAAAATTGTTCGTGAATGTGTCTTAATAAAGAAACTGTGTTACCCAATATAATTACTATAAAGGCTCTTTAAAATTAAATAAAATAACAACTAAAAAACCCGAGTATAATTGCACTATTGAGCAGAATTATATATGTGTCGAATAAAGGGCGGGCTGAATATTGATATATTTATAGGTGATAAAGGGATTTATTGGTAAGGGTATAGCGAAATAGGATAAATTTAGATAAGATCCGGGAGACCTGGTTAGATTAATGGTTATAACAAAAAACTCGTACAAAAGACATAAGACTTGTTAGGATGTTTTGCTTTGTTCTCGTTGACGCCCCAAACCCGGTTGGCGGTGGGGCCCAAGAACAACACCCTTTGTTTTCAGGAATATCCACGGTAGTGGGAACAAAGACAAAACTTCTCGCGGGTAAACAAGGTTAAAAGAACGGGGGTAAAATGTTGTTGTTAATTTAATGTTTACTTTAATCTCAGACTTTAAACAGTAAAATTGAAGTAATAGTAAACTTAAGATGTTCCTCATAAGATAACATTGAGTATGAAACTATTCATTTATAATATAATGAATTTGACAGGACTTGAACTCAGATTTTCAAGCTTCCTACATCTATTTACTCCATCTTATACAACTGATATACATAACCACATACATGTGAAAAAGATAAATGATCTCCAATATACATATTTCATGCTCATTATTTGATTCAGATCATCATCTCCCACATATATTCCACATGAGCTTTGAGCATTCCATCTTTGGATTAGGATGGCTGATGAGTCTGGAGAGTGGAGAAGATTGAAGCTTGTCCATTACAATTTGAAAATTTTCTATCTTAATGTAAACTGAGCACTGGTTGTATATATCTGTGGAGATGGTGATCTGGACCAACTGATGAGTGTTGGTTTTGGCACGAAATATATATATTGGAGATCATTTAACTTTTTCACATATATGTGGTCATGTGTATTGGTTGTATAAGATGGAGTGGATAGATATAGGGAGTTTGAAAGTCTGAGTTCAAGTCCTGTCTACATTAAATTTAATATAGACGATATACATGTATTTGAATATTAAATGTAAAGACTTTTCAAGACTATTTGTTGTTTAGGCACCATGTTAAATGTACATTCAATTTCAGTTTGAATTTTTTTTTTTTTTTAAGAATAGTAAAAAAAGTCAGAAATTAATCCAGGAATCTTTTCAATTATAGCCATTCACTCTTACAATGAACTAATGTTTCAGAGTTATAGCTATATTGGCTAATTATCAATTAATTAGAGCACTCACACTGTTTTCTGATCAGTAGATGTTTACATATCTTTACCGGCTCGTTACAAACTGAATGATTTAACAATTTTTTATTCCAGATAAATTTGAGAATTGTAATGAAATTGCACACATACACCCTTCTATTTTTTGTTTAATCTTTGTCTTTTTTAAAAATGCATTCTAGAAATAAAAATTACTATTTTATGATTAAATTTGTAAATTGTATATATAAAATTACGTTTATATTTTTAATATTTAAATACAAATACATCTATTTTTAATATCTAATATGCATTTCTTTATTTTAAGTAAATAATTATATATAAGTATAAATGATTTTTAATATTGGCACTTCTTTTTAAATTTATAATGTCAATTTCATGTTTGAAAGACGTCAGACTGATTTTGATTGTATGCTGCCCCCTAGCTATTCACTATCAAAAAAAATAATATGGCACTTTTAGAAAAGCATTATGGGAAAAGAAAAAATACATAAAGCTATAAACTTATTTATTTTATTTTATTAATAATTTAAATTAAATAACAAAACTTTTGTTTGTGTAATAAGTTTTTTTGTAAGGTTTTGAATTAGGTTTTCTAAAATATATGAAGTTCTTGCTATTATTGTTCTCTATTGTATGATGTGGGTGAATATTCAATCCCTGTTCTTTGTTGTTTCTAGCAGATATTTTCAAATTACTTTTAATATAATTAAAGCTACAAATATTCAAGAAAAAAAATAATATCCATTAGTTTTTCATATGTATATGTTTAAAGTCCTAATTCTTATAATTTTCTCTTATTTTTGAACATAGGAGAAAATTATAAGAGATCACGTGATAGACACATCATTAGGTGGGAATTGTTTTCGTGTGTAAGCTGGTCTTTCATGGTCTAGCAATTATGACGTTTCTGATTTTGAAAAGTATCAAAATTTAATTCACTTCCTTCAGTTACTTGTATAGCACTTGATTTAGATTTGCAATACTTTATCAATTTTACATTTCTACTTAACAAAAACAATGTGTTTGTTTTAAAAATACCCTCCCCCCCTAAACACACACCTTAATTTTATTTTCCTTATTAATTTTTATTTTGTTGCTTACTATTAATTATTTATTTTAATAAATTTATCCAGTCATAGTTATTGTTTTGAATATTTTGTTGTAATTAATTTTCCAGTTTGATTAATAATAAAAAAAATACATTATATAAAACGTTTGTCAAATCAATTTTTTTTTGCCTAGGAGCTACAAGAATTATTGACTCCAGTACTTTCACAAGAGTTAGGAAACAAGCAGATGTAACTCCACCTTGCATTGATAATCAGTCACTTGATCTTTCCTTAGATTCAAATATGTCAGAACCACTTGGAACCAGTACTCCGCAGCAAGCGCCATCTAGTGGAGCAAGTTCATTAACAAGTGTGATAGACATCAAAGCTTTAGCGAAACTACAAGAAGAAAGTGAGATATTTATTTTTATTATTCAAATTAGTTAAATCTTTTAAAACATTTTAAAAATATGATGAAATGCTCATTGAATGAACACGTAGATTTATGTACATTTTTGCTTCATAAATTAGAAAATTTATCAACATATACACATTGTTCTATTTATGTATTATTATATAATACCATATATCAAAAGTTTTAATTCTAGCTTATCGATCTATTTTTATTTTTTAGTTAAGTTATAATGAAACACATTTTTAAAAGGAAAAAAAAAAAGTAAAATATATTGATTTGGAAAGTCTATGTATTTTGCTGAAATTCTGTAAGAAACCTTAAATATGAAAAAAACAATAACTGAAGTCATAGATAAAAAGATAAGCAAAGATTGAAATAAACAAAAATTTTAAGTTTTAGCTCCTAAATCTGGTTTTTATAAATACTATAGAAAAAGTCGTTAATTATTGCTTTTATAGTAGTAACTTATTTTATTCAATATTGCCACATAGTGCAAACTATAGTAATCATTGGATGCTAGAAGGTTAATGATCAAAATCCATATTTAATGCCTACTCATCCAATGTCCCCAGACTAGTTTTTAGCTTATGGCTTTCATCAGTGAACAGCTGTGGATCTGAGAGAACTGTATTTAGATATTTGGATCTAATGCATCCCTCTAACAATTACTTTTTACCTTTTTATTTTAACTATAAAGCTATGAGCTCAAACTGAAAATCAGTGATGTTTTCAATCCAAGATAATTCATTTGTATAGTCATATAGATCTGGTGATCATGTGATGTAAATGGTTTCATACCAATCCTAACCAAAGAGTGTTGGTGACTATTTATTAAAAAATAAAGACACCAAAATATATAGATATTGAACTGAGTTTAGTTATATATGACTATACAAACAAATTAGTTTGGCTTGAAAACATTATTGGATTTTCAGTTTGGGTTTATAGTTAACTAAAAAAGGTAAAATATGGCTGCTGGAGGGGATGCATTAGATCCAAATATGTAAATGCAGTTTTCTCAGATCCAAAACTTCTCACTGATAAAAGCCACAAGCTAGAAACTAGTCTGGGGATAATGGATGTGTAAACACTAGATAGTAATTTTGATACCCTAATCTTCTACTATGATTTGTACTAGATAGTAATATTGTATTGGAGCAAGGTGCTACTGTTTTAACAGATTGTGTAAGCATAAGAAATGGTGATCATGTTATGTTATAGTTGTTTAATTATTGTTTTTTTTTTCTTCTATCAATTTCAGCATATACATAGTTTATTAAATATATTCAATAAATTTCTCTAAAATAGGGATTACTTTTTTTTTTTAATTATTACAATAACAATTTACAATTCAAATTTTTATGTGTTTATGTATAATTAATTAATAGACATTGTAAGTGACTATATCATGTTACTTTCAAGAGAAACAAAAAGAGAGAGAGAAATAAATTAAAATATAAGTTTTATTATGACCGCTCAAATTCATGTATGACCTCCAAAGATGACACAAATATACATGCTGATCTTTTTATTTATTTATTAGTACTGTTGTTTTTTAATTTCTTGTACAAAAGACTTCTTTCCAAAAGATTTTAAGATCTATAATTGTAGCTCTCCATTGCATTCTAATCATCAGCCATAACCCTCTCAATGAAAAAATCAATATTGCACTCTTTTAGAACAATTTTAAGATAATGTTTATATTGTAAGTGGAGTCTGAATATTTGTGAAAACTGTATTTAAAATCTTTTTATATGGAATGCTACTCTCCATCTACTTGACCCAACCTTACAATATTACCACTTTAGAAAGCTGAAGGACAGATTGATTTGAGTTGTGAGTTTATCATCATTCATAAATGGAATTCCCTAGGGTCTTTATGTTACTTTAGTAGACTGTCTTGGGTTTTATTTCTGGACAATAAATTTGATTATATACAACTAATATAATTGAAATAATTGCTTCACAATGATGAATACTTCATTTTGTAGCCTTTTAAATGCAGCAACAACAGAGCGTTGGAGTCTGTGATGTATTTTAACATTCAAATTCATCTTTCTATTTAAAAATCTAAAATATTTAAATTGGTTTTCCAAACAAAAGTTGAAGATTTTTTTGTTTACAGCTAGCTGATAAAGCACTTGAGTTATCAGTACTTTCCATTATCTGTTTAGGATTCTATCTGTTAAAAAAAAGTTCATGATTTGCATGTATATTCATCTGTTTGCTATATATGACAAAAATATGCTGCTAATATGACATGGTATTTTTATTAATTTGCCTCATTACCATATATACATATGTATGGATTGTGAGAATTGAATAAGTATAAAAGTAATCAAATGTTTAGTTGCTCAGATATCATATCACATTCAATGACCATAGATTCAGCTGCATAAGGCAATAACAATTTCAAATTAAAAAACTTTATTAGTTACATAATGGAAATATAATCATTTCCACTTACACAGTAAAAGAAATTAAAAAATTTATACTAAATATTATCTTTCAGTTATGAATTGTTACATAATCCTCAATTTTTTTTTTAAAAAAAAAGATTAAAAGTTTTTTTAATTATATCAATAAGTCAAAAAAAAAAAAAACCTATCAAGATCAAAAGGAGTTTTTATTTTGATAGAAAAATGTGTCCTTCAAATTTGTTTCTGAGATATAACATCTTGATATCTAACATTGTCTACTACTGACCATCAAATAATATATTTGCTCTTTCAAAATAAGAATCTAATAAAATTAAATTAAGAAACCCGATAAATTTATTACATTGTAGCTCTGTCTTACTGATGATGATGATGATAATGATGTTTATACTGACTATTCATATATAACCAAATTATTCTAAAACAATATGAATTTCATCAATTTAGCAAAAATTAACCATTTAATTTTTAATTAAAATGGATATTGATGATAATGATCAATCCTTCTGTTCCTTAACAAATTGTTTATATATGATACCCTCATTATATTTCCTGATCATCATGTATCAAATCCTATCTCAGATAATCTTACTTAACATTCATTCATAAGGATTTATTTGAATGTGCAAGGTTTACCCTATTCAAGACACCACTTTCTTGTAAGAAATATCACATGTGAAGATACTTTCCTCTGGAGTCATTATTGCAGTTCTTATAGTTATTATACCCTGCTTAGTTCAGAGCATGGAGCTCAGGATCACTGGAGGATTTGTTATGTTTGCATTGGAGAAAAGACTATTGAGAGGATAATACATAGATAGATAAATAATTTAAAGAAAAACAATATTATTTTAGATAATCTCAATTAATGTTGGAATTACCTGTAGACATTATTACGTGATGACTAAAGTAATAAATCATAAATATAATAAAGAAAGAATACCTGAGATTTACTATTAATATTACAATTAAATATATATACACATGTAATGAACATATATATCAGCTTATACCACACTAATAAAAAGGAAATTTTACAATGACTATATTCCAAAATACAGATTTTAAAACAAGCTTGTTAAATTAGGTCATGTGACATATGACTTTATTTCTTTAGAATTTTATTTTTTGCTATTAAGGCTTTGGTGATTTTATATTGCTAAAGTTATTAATATATGGTGTATCGAATTTGGTTCAGTCCCATATGGTTATTTAAGTTAGATAGCTGGATTGGAAGATGTATGAATGTCTGAAAATTTCAGATTTTCTACTTAATAGTTATCCTTTAGATAAAGTGCTGGGCTTGTCCTGGTATTTTTAATCTAATGCTTGAATATCCTAGCATCTCACTGAGGATGCCAGTAGCAAAAACCAGTCTGGGGGGATATTCTGCAAAGCTTGTTAAGAGCTTATTTGTGGGCTCTATATATAACATTTAAAAATATGCTTAATATTTATATTTTATGGAGGATTCTTATCTACAGCATATAAATTTAAATTTAAATTTTTACTACAGGTTTCTCTAAACAATTTGGTATACTTACTACTAGTAGATAAATGTGGATCTGAAATGTGATATTAAAGTCTTCTCATATTTGATTCTGGTTGGATTTTTTTTGGTTTTGGATAATTTGCTGTTTCCCTACTTGGATTATAGAAGTGCAAATAATGTGAAACAGTTCTTCTAGGACATAGGCACTTCTTTGAGATTGGTTGCTACATTGTTCAGACTGAATGGGCATACCTCAGATGTGCTTATCAAGTTTATGTTTTTTATTTTATATAATTTCGACTTTCTAGTTGTTTTTGTGTCAATACTGAAAAATATGATAACTCTCTATTGATATTTGTATTAATGTGTAGTCTAACTTCTAAATGTAAAGTTATTGCATTTTTCACATTAATATAAACATTTTATAAACATAAATTTCTCATTAGTATTGATCAGCAACATAATGACATTTGCAGATTGTCTATTTGACTCATCTAATATTTTTAAGATTTAAAGTAAGTTGTTTTAAAATATTTTAATTTATAATTTTTTTATTCAAATTTTGAAAATGTCTGACCAAAAATAAAACGCTTATTAGATATTCAATATAGACGTCAAAAACAACATAAAATTGAACAAAAAAAAATAATTAACATGATTTTTAAATAAACTTTTTATGATTGATAAAAACATCCAAGATTATAATAAAGTATCAAGTGATAGAGTAAATATATTTATTTCTGCTGATGAGCCTATTTCTTTGACTGTTCAAGAAAAAAAAAGCTAAGGACTACTCAGATAGTGAACAAAATTTTTGAAAGAAAAGGCCTTTGACCAACATAATAGTTTTATAGAAGGCAAAATTACTGGTAGCCAAGTGCAATTTGTATTGACTTTCATTGGTCCTGATAAGTGGCCAGAAAAACTAAGTATTAAGGATATTCAGTTTCTTGGTGAAAATTATCCAGAACAAATGAACTACATCAATCAGTTTTATTACTATAGAAGATTAAGTAACAGAAAAAAAGTATGTTGCAGTGGCTTTTATATTCAGAGTCATTAAATCCTGTATTTGCAGTCCATTGCTGAATGCATGAAGAAAAAATAGAGCTAATATTGCCAGTACAAAAGGAGTGAATGATTGGAGGCATATATCATTTATTCTTAAAAGACATGAATACAATACAGATCACATTAGAAATGTGAGAAAAAAGTTGGAAGTTTTGAATGAAAAAATAAACAACAATAGATGCCACCTAACAAAGACTTTATGAATGTGAAACACAACACTTGTATTCTATTATCGAATAAATAATATTAATAATAAAATATTTGTCTTGACAATGTCTGGCATTTGGAGGATCTTCACAATGTCTTTAGAAAAAAAAAAGTATAATTAGGCAGATGATTTTGAAATTCAATAATGTTATGGCAGAACATCTTTGACAAATCCAATCTAATTATAAAAACTTCTCTTGGTATATTTGGTCACAAATTCAAAATGAAATTATTTTACTAATATCAAATGAAATATAAATTAAGATTTTGGAAATGGTATGAGAATCAAAATATTTTTTTATAATTTTAAACTGTATTCTTGATATTTCTCACATTGAACAAATAACCATTATTGTTTGTTTTGTTTCATGTAAGGCTCCTGTAAAAAAACATAAACATTTTTTAGGTTTTGGTCCCATTATGGATATAACTGAATAAGGACTTTGCGATTTTATTCTTCAAAAATTTGATGAATGGAAACTAGACATAAAAGATTTAAAAGGTCAATGATGTGATAATGATACAAATATACTTGGAAAAAGAAATAGCCTTCAGAAAAAAATATTGGATTTAAATTCAAGTGCCTTTTTTATTCCTTGTTCAGCTCGTAACCTCAATTTAGTGATAAACAATTATGCTAAAATTTCTTTTGAAGCAGTAAATTTTTAAAATTTAATTCAGCAATTATATGCGTTTTTCTTGACACCAAATTATAGATGGAACTTTCTAAAACAAAAACTTATCAAAATTGACTCTCAAGCCATTATCAAAAACATGATGAAAAATCCTAATAGAAGCTGTATATCCTCTCAAAACTCAAATTGGTGAAATTTATGATACACTGTAGATTTAAGTGAAGATGAAACAAGGGACATGGAGACCAGAACCATGATAAATTTGCTTGGTAAAGAAATAAAATCATTTAAATTTTTATGCTCCCTTATAATTTAGCACAATATATTAAATCAGATCAATATAGTGGGCAAATTATTACAAAAATAAGAAGAAACCATTCAGTCAGCTTTGAAAGTGTTAAAACAAGTATAAAAATATTTTATGGATCATGATCTGGTGACAATTTCAATCATGTTATTCATGAAACAAAACAAATAGCTATGCTAATCATCAATACAGATACGAAATTTCCTAAAATGGATGTCTAGGTTAAATTGATCACCCAAATCCCCGATCGTTATAATATGTATGATTGCGAAAATGTAGATGAAAGTATCGCAGACCCAGAAAAAAATTTTAAACTTTCTTTTTTTTATTTTTATTATCAATGCAACAATTAATACATTGCAAAAAAAATTTGAAATATTAGAAGAACATACAGAAACATTTCAAATTTTGTATCACATCAGAAGTATACAAAATATTAATAATGAAAAATTAAAGAAACATTGCATAGATTTACAATTAAAACTTATAGATCCAGCTGACAAGACATCTGATATAAATGGAGAAAAACTATTTGAGGAATTAAGAGCGTTAGACGTATATTTGAAGCCTGGAATAAAACCTACGATATTTTAGAATTTATTTATGAAAATAATCTATTTTCTACCTGTTCAAATCTTGTAATTGTCTACATATTTTTTTTGACTTTACCTTTATCAGTGGCTGGTTGTGAACGTTCATTTTCAAAATTAAAAATTATTTATGATCTACGAAGTTATAAGAGAGACTATCAGCATTGGTGATAATTTTAATTGAGCATCAAGTAAGTGATTTACTTAATTTAGGTAGGAATACTTATAAAACAATTTGCTTTTTAAAAATAAGAAAGAAAATATTTTGAACATGTGTGTATTTATCCTAATTAATTGACAAGTTTAAACTATCGTCATTTATAATAAATTATTTTGAAGTATTTTGTTTTAAATATTTTCATTTTTTAAATATGGTGAAAATATAAACATTAAACTGTTGGTATTGTTGATATTAAAAATAAATTTTATTATTTTCTAAGTTAAATTATAGAAATATAACTAAAAAATTATGAGAAATTGACAACTAGTAAATAACTAAGTAGATGATAACAACCAACCCTTTAGCTACTAACAATCTCATCCTGTAGTCAAGACAACTTCCTTTAAGAATAAAGATATCAGCTTTATTTTGAAAGGAATTACCTTATCTTTATTATTAAAGATGGTTGCCTTGACTACAGGATGATTTGTTGATAACTTTTTGTTAGATTTACATTTATAAACTTATTAAAAGCCTTGAGTAATTGGCTTTATTATCTTGATAATTAAATAGGTATATGCAAATTTTGATATTTTAATTAAGAAAATTTTGTTGTTATAATAATTGTATAAAAAATGTTAATTTGAGGATGGTATATTTTATTTCTACACACAGGCGGCCACGACCCTAGCGATGACCTTGGGGAAATGGCACAAAAAACTTAGTACATTATTATGAATTTATAATATTTTATGGATTTTTATCTATTCCAAATAAGATAAAGGTATTATTTGATTTATTTCAAATTAAAAAATTGCTCATTAAAAAAAAGTTATTATTTTTATCAGTATTTTAATAGGTTGTATTTAAATTTTATCAATACTAATGAAACTAAAATTACAGATCCTTATGCATATACATATATATATATTGTAAATAAATAATATATATGTTTATTTACAATGTATATTAATTTTAGGTTTGCGACAAAGTTTATCTTCACCTCGAAGGCACTCAGGTAAGATATTAATAATAGTATTATTAGTAGTAATAATTGTATTTTTGAAAATAAAAAAAAACTATTAGCAAATTGTTTGATTATATATATAACAGGGATCAGCAAACTGCGGCTTGTAAGCCCTGTCCATTTTGTTGATCCAATTGCATGACTTTTTTTATCATAACAAATATAAATACATTATTTCCTCTGGTAATTTGTAAATGTATATTTTGATGATTCTAGGAGAAATGCATTTTATAACATTGTTCTTGAATTCAGTTTTATTATAGAATAGTAATTATTGTATATGATGAATATTAAGTCTTAAAAATTTATGAATAAATCAAACTGTTAAAGACATTTTCTGTTTTAGTTTGTTTATTTTTAAAATTTTTTTTATTATTATTAGAATATATACAGATACTATTGTGTTCTATTACTAAAATAAATGTTCAAATATATCCACAGCTATTTAAAAATTCATATTTTTTTATGAACCTATTTTTCACCTCTTTCCATGTGCAATGGTGGATTTGGGATAATTTTAATATAATATTAGTATATTTTGAACAATTGTCACAAGTCTGAATAAAAAAAGTAATCCTCTTATATTTAAATAAAACTTATTTGCAATCAGAACATGTTTCTAATGATGAAGGAGGCCAGAAATCTAAACATTTACATATAAATTTTATTACATAGTGTGACAAAATGGTGACCAGCTATTTGATGAAGATCAAGGGTAGAGTATATAATATTTAATATATTTTGAACAATTTAAGTAAAAAAGTAATCCTCTTATATTTAAATAAAAAATATTTACAATCAGAACATATTTCTAACAGTGAAATGATTTGTAAATCTCATTTACATATAAATTTTATTAATTATCACTATGGTTTGGTGTCCCATTAATGAAGTATCTTTGTACTTCAGATAACTTGCATACCAGCACATGGCGACTCTGGATGTAATTAATTTTTAAAAAATATTAATTCTAATTACTAAATGAAAGAGAAAAATAAATTACTGAATAAGCTGATCTATATTTTAAACAGGAAAATAGAGAAAAATCAATAAATCTTAATGGTTATGATTACCTTTCTACACTAATTAAAAACACACACACACGTTTTCAACAATTTTATATTATTAAAAATAAATTTCGTATACAAAAAGTATATATATAAGTGTAGATATTTACATTAATATTTGCTTAAATTTTCATCAAAATATGAGTGTTTTTAAAATACTGCAAGAGTTTTAATGATTGAATAAGATGCATATTGATTATATTTATTTAATTCATAAAAATTTACTAATCCATGAAAGTCCAGTAATGAGGATGCTGGTTAATAGTATTCTGTTTGTATCATATATATGAAGTTTTCTATTATTTAACATTTATTTCTTTATTTATTTTTCTGATTTTCTATTTAAATATATGATTATACTCATTTGGGTAAAGACAGTACTGCTGATGGCTATATATTGGAAACAATTTTTAATAAAGTAATGTAATGGTAAATGGGAATATGATTCTGCTTGAAAAAGGAAGATTTTATAAATGTGGTTTTTTTTTCAGTGCTTGGATACTTATTGAAGAGATGTATGTTGAGGTTAATAAAGAAAGATAACAAAAACTAAATATATAGGGAGAAATCAGAAAGATAACTGACATCATTAAAAGAATTAGTTGGGCTGGCGATAATAATTAATTTCTTAAATTGAATGCCTAAAAATTATTAAAGACGTGGAAATAGACCACTTACATGATGGATGGATGAGATAGGGAAGTTTCTGGAGTATTATGAAGAAAAGATTTTATGAATTGGAGAAAAAATTAAATTTGAAGAGACATTTGTCCTACAGTAGATTGACTGATAATGATTAAAAAATTTATGATGATGAATCATTTTGTTAAATATGATATCTAGAAAAATATTTTCTCATTTTAAAAAATTCACACAGTGAAGTCTATGTAACATTTTTGAAAAATTGTTATACATAAGATTTTGTGACATATAAATGTTTTTTTTTTTGTTCTATGAGAATTTAAAATTGCTGATTTTATTCAAATAGATGACATTAATAGTCAGAGCAAAGTTATCCAGTTAATAATATATATATATAAATAGATGGGAAATACAATTCATTGTGTTTATATATTATAAACATCTGGGCAAATATTCCTATAGAATATTATAAAATGAGTAAGGAATTACAATGAGAGGATAGAAAATGTAAGAAGTATAAGAAAGTAGATGTTATCAAAATTAAAAATATGTATTTAAAAAACAAACAAGATCAGTATTGAAACTGAAGATATTTGTGATAAAAATAGAGAAAATGATTTAGTATTCAAGACTCAATCAGGAAATCTATAGACAAAGAAAGAAATTAAGAAATGTAGAACTTTTAAATTTGTATTTGATTTGTGTGGTTGTTGAATGAAAAACATTTATTAATTTTGATAAAGATCAGAAAAGAAGTGATGATGGCATATATATAGGATGACTAGACTGCTTCAATCAAAAATCGGGATATTACGACCAATCAGTTTTACGGCATTGCGTCCTTTTTTTTTTATAAACTCCATTCCTGTGTATATTCATTATTGTAAGTACACTTCCTCTTTAGCACATTGTCAGTCAAAGCAGGTGCAAGCGCAGTTCAAATTTTAGCCAAAAAAATTCCAACTGCACATGCCTTAAGGCAAAGTAGATGCAAGAATGCATCTAGCTTGAGAAACCAGCCATACAATGTAATAGCAATTTTTGTTTTTGTGTTGGAATTTGCCTTAAGTTTTTATAATAGTACTGTAGAGACTGAAATGGACAGAGAGGGCTAAGAAACTATCCTTTTTGCAATGAATTATTTATGTAAGACAAATAATAATTATGAATATTTGAAAATCAGGACATACAATGGTCCCAAAAAGATATTTTGGGGACATTGGGACTTCTAACCAAAAATAGGGGCAAATCCCAAAAAATTGGGACATCTGGCCACCCTACATATATGTACACTGGTGTAGCTATCATAAAACAAACCAAGATAATGATATAACCTCTGGGTATAATATTTAAATAATATAAAAACGGCAATGGCAATCTAACAAACACACTTGAAAGAAATTTTATCAGATTAAAAATAAAATACAAATAATTTTAATTAGTCACTTCCTTGGGAAAAAATATATAGATACTGAACTGGGTTCAAATCTACATGATTATACAAGCAAATGTTTTTGACTTGAAAACATTTTTAGATTTTCATGTTGGGTTCATCAGTAAATTAAAGGATGGTTAATAAAAATATTAAGGAATATGTCATAAATATTAAAAAAATATATTTTAAAATTTTGCATAATTGCCCAAAAATTTTAGCCTAACCACTAGATATATATATGATTTGCAGGAACTAAAAGTGGATGAACAAATCTACAAACAATTAAATTTTCAGATAATCAGACAATATTAGAAATTTTAAAATTAGTTAAAATGAAGTAAAATATTAATAAATTGCCATTTGATAATACTGTATCCAGAATTCCTAAAAATATTCATATTAAGATAGAAACTAAATTAATAAAATAATTTTATTGCTTGAAATGAATGGAATAATAAAATTATGAATTGTAAAGGGGAGAGGAGGCATAACTAGAAATAATAGCCATGAAAAAGCAGGCTTTTTATGAGAATCATTCACTTTTGGAATCTGAGATATTAGATCCTAACTTCATAAGAGAGCTATAAGATGATATTTGACCAATTGCTCTATGAGGAACAAAAACTTGACCTCTTTTAACTAATGATATTATGGGACTGGAAGCTTTTGAGATATGGGGATAAATGAAGATGTATAATAAAAAAATCAAGTGATACTGATAGAAAAGTCATGTTTATTTCAAATTTGGATTAGATTTGAATTGTCTCAACCATGTGCAAACAGTCCAATTTCTCAGAAAGATAGTAATGGGGAAAATATCTAGTAAATGATTAAAAGTAAGATCTCATTTTACTTTCATAAATCAACTATGCAAAAGTGTTGGTCTTTAGAGTTATAGAGAAGTAAAACAAAAATGGAAGATTATAGAGTATTCTCATGAGAAGTTTTTAATTAGGCTTGGATTGAAGACTTAATTATAGAATAATACATAATTGGGGAAGAGGGGAGATGGTGATTAAAAAATCGATGAATTTCATTCTAGACTTGATGTAAAATAATTTAGGAAAAAAATATTGGAGAAAATGAAAAAAAAAATTCTTGAAAATATTATAGAAGAAATAGAATTAATAGTAAGATTTTATGAATTAGTATATATAAATTAAAAATAAGTAACACTTATTAAGATTGATTTTAGACGTGGATTAACTGCAATATGTTGTTTCACATGTAATGAATATGGAAATAAACTTAGATCTGAGATTTGGTGAGATAAGATGTAATAAAAATCAGAGACTGAATTGAATAAAGTGCTCAGAAGATGGAAAAATGGAAATGTCAGAGTTATGGATGGAAGAATGGCAGAAGTTTATGACTCTGGGAATTAGAACTAAGTTGGAAAATCTTAATTGTGTAATATAGGGATCAAAAGTTCTAAACAATTGAAGAAATATGAAAGAGGTTTGTTATTTAAAAATAAGAGTAAAAAGTATAAGAATTATTGACCAATGGTGTTAATTTCAATATTTTAGAAGGTATTTATGAATATGATCAAAAGAAACATAGTGAAATAGTTTGAAGAAAATAATGTTTCCAAGATTTTAACATCTATTTGATTTTCTTGTACTGCTTACAGAATCTCATCTTTAAAAAAAAAAAGCCACCTTCCTCATAATTCACTTTGCGCAATGCTTTATTCAACTCAATAGTTTTAATTGCCTAGTAATTTTCAGATTTCTCAAATTTTAAAAACTAAAATATATATTTAAATATTTTATTATTATTATATTTAAAAGATATAGAAGTGGCAATGAAAAGATTTAACTTTTTTTTTTGGCTGTCAAACATATTTTGTGTACAAAAAATAGAAAAAATATAGAATTGGTTTGGAAGACTTATTGGGGATTAAAAGACAAGTGAAAAATAATTATAATAAATGCAAGAATAAGGAAAGAGAAAAAATTGCTTTTAGAGGAATTTAATATGATGTCAATAATTATAATTATTAGGAATCATCTTGAATAATCTAGAAGATTATTTGGATGATTGGGAAATAAAATCAATAAATGATTAAAAAAAAAAGCTGACTAGAAAGAAACACAATATAATAGCTGTATATGAATAGCAAATAAAGCAATTTCAATAGGAAGAAGATAATCAAGGAACATGAGATACTCAGAAAGTAAATTGAAAATATTTGGTAGATTGTAAATTTTTGGATACATGATAATCTGGACCAATTGATGATTGCTGATTTTGCATGAAATACCATATTGGTGATTATTTATCTTTTCGGCATATAGGTGTTCAAGTGTATCAGTGTTATGAGATTGAGTTGTGGGTTGTGTGAAAGTGTGCTCATATACCCTATATATTAATAGAATTGATAAAATGGTTTTTGAGATTGTAAGAAAAAGGCAAGCAACAAGATAAGTAATAAAATTAATAGGATATGTTGAAGAATTGGATAAAGATTTTGAGTCGGTTTCTATACATAAAAATTGGAATTGAATGGACAGAAGAATATTAATTGACATTAATAAAAGACAGAATTGGAAGTGTGAAAAGCAAATATGGAAGATAATAAAGATTTGTTAACACATTTTATGACAGAAGTAAGAAAAGTAATTCACTCTTTAAAGTTTGTTCAGGTGGGAACTTGCAGTAAGAGAATATATCAAGAAAGGAATAACTTGAGAATTTGTCTTGTAAACTATTAAAAATAATGAAAATAGTGTTAACCATTATTCATTAGAGTGTAGATGCATAACAGTCAGAAAAAATATATAATAATAAATTTAAAGAAGTATGTAGAAATCAAATTAAAGCTAAGATTGCTGATCAAAGATTATGCAGTGGAAATGAAATAGAAAATAAAATAGATTTAAAGTTTTAGAAGCTATGGAAAATGCAAAATAATCGAAATTATGGTCAACAGTTTGTTTGTTTTTTTTAATTTTTTGGCTCTGAAATTCCTAACTTTGATAAAGGAGAACCATGTTTTGATGCATCACATTTCATTACATCAATTCAGCAATTCCTGGATTGATATCCTTCTTTCTAAACCCAAAAGAGTTAAGTGCCATGACATCGTTATTTTATAAAAGTTCAAATGTTCCAAAATTGTTTATTGCTGTTGATATCATTTTTTCAGTATCATCACAAACTATACTCCTAATTTTGTACAGCAAGTTGGTTATTTATATATATATTAAAAGTAATATATTATGAAATTTTCCTTTTTTTTTGATGACTAATAACAACTTTGAATAAATAAAGAATTGTTTGTTTTTTTTAAAAAAAAAATTAGCATTTCTCTCATATCCTTAACAATTGATTACAAGTCATATCGCTGATACCAACATTCTTAGTTAGATAGTTTTTGCATGCCACCTAAACACATATACACTGTTAGTCTGAATAGTGAGTTTAATTGGTTTTTGAAAATGCTTCATAAACCAAAATCTCAAAAAAAAAAAACAACAACAAGTAATTATATGTTCCTATAGGGGAAAAAATTAATTTTTTACCTTAAATTCAGAATATATGCTTAAATTGGAAAAAATGTTAATTAATGAATAAAAATATTTTACTAAGAATATTATTTTTTTAAAAAAGTACTGACCTTTGAATAAATATACTCTGTAAAATTTTTTCACAAGATATAATTTTAAAAAAATTTTTTTTTCATTGTCAATCCACCGATTTGCTTTTTATGTAGCCAGAGAATAAAATTTTCTGATTCACAATTATGTAGAATAAACTAAAATTTATTTTTAGTATGTTTTATTATTACTATAATACACCATATACTCTTTAATTTACACTGTACAATGCAGTTAACATAAGATTTATTTTATTTCCTTTCTTACAGTTTCAACTGTCCAGCAGTCATCATCAGAGCTACAACATTTAAACATATACAATTAATATAAATGTAATATCTATTCATACATATATCAACATATATATATATACATACATACACAAATATACATATAAATATAAAAATAAAAACAACATTCCAAATACTCCAACTATTGTCTTAAATATGGATCCTTAATATCTATAATCTAAACTTCTTTATCCACCCTTATACTTAATTAACTTCTTTTATTTAAAATTTTTAAAGAACAGTTATGTGGGTGAAACGAATAATTCCATTTATACAAGGTTGACTCAGCATAGATATGATAAGAGATCACCTGTTTATTTACATTCATTGGAGACAGGGCATAAGTTTGAGAAGGAAAGTATTAGAATGATAAATCATACTAAAGAGAGGAGAGATAGAAAAATAAAGGAAGCTATATTAATTAGAAGCATTAGGCCATCTCTTAATAAAGATCATGGTTTGAAAATGTTGATTGTGTAGGGATGTCTTATTAAAGAATAGGTATGTATAAATTTTGAGAAGTGGAATAAAATATAGTTTCAGAATGAGTTCATAGAGGGTGTAAGGGTGAAGAGATTAAGAAAGTAGGGAAATTTTTTGAAATTGTTTCAGTTATAGAAGAAAGGGTACTGAGATAAAAGGTAAGATTGGTTAAAAGTAAAAATTAAGAGGAAGTAAAATTGTAAAGATATTATGTTAATATTATTTGTTATTGATTAATGTGTAATATATAAATAATTAAAATAGAAGAAATAAATTAAATTAAAAAGTAAATTTAAATGATATTAATATGGAAAAATAAACGTTAAAAAATACATAGTAAATTTTTTTTTAAAATTTTAAATAAAAGAAGTTAATTAAGTATAAGGATGGATAAAGAAGTTTAGATTATAGAGATATTAAGGATCTATATTTAAGACAATAGTTGGAGTATTTGAAATGTTGTTTTTATTTTTATATTTATAATAACTGAAACACAGGCTTATATACCTGTGTCTATATATATAATATAGGGTATATGAGCACAGACTTTCAGATGTCTCATCACTCTCCACTCTGTCTAATAACACTGATACACTCAAGCACATATATGCTGAAAAGATAAATAATCACCAATATATTTGTGTATGTGTGTGTATATATATATATGTTGATATATGTATGAATAGATATTAAATTTATATTAATTGTATATGTTTAAATGTTGTAGCTCTGATGATGACTGCTGGACAGTTGAAACTGTAAGAAAGGAAATAAAATAAATCTTATGTTAACTGCATTGTACAGTGTAAATTAAGGAGTATATGGTGTATTATAGTATATATAATTAAGCAATACAAATAAGAAATGGAATAAAATGTAATGTTCTATTATTAAAATTCTTTTTTATTTTTGCAATATCTAACTAATAAAATTTTGAAATTTTTTTTACAACATTTAATTTTTTTTTTTTTTTCTATTTTACAATAAAAACCACCATTATATTGAATATCAGAAAAAAATTATAATATTGATTTAAAATTGAGCAAATAAATATTTTAAACTTATGTTTAGTAATCTTTGATTAGATAAAGTTGATTATTAATTCTATAAAGCATGGAATCATTTTTTTTTTTTTGCAAAATATCTTATAATTACAATGACCATATTGATTGATTACACATTTTAAAATTTAATATTAATTGACTTTGTTATATATGATTTAAGTATGCTTTTGGTTTCTTATTGTACTGAATGAAACTGGCATATATATATATATAGTTTTTATAATCATTAATAATTAAAGTCTTTTTTATTTTGGATTAGATAAAATATATTAATTTTAATTTAATTCTACCATCAAGTCATAATATTGAATACTGTTAGTGAATAATCTGTTTTTTAGTGTATAATTTTAGCATGTATATTGTTACCATTTTAACTTTGAATGACATAGCTTACAAATGGCCACCAAAATAGTGTTTTTTTTTTAAAAAAAAATTCAATTTTTTTTTTTTAAAAAAGATCATTTTAGTAAATAATTGATTGTAAATCAAAGCAATGGATACAAATTGATGATGATTTCAATGGTAAATCCTCATGTAAAGATCCACTTCTAATTGGGGTAAAGGTGTGTATATATTGTATATGCACTAGGAACACAAAAAAATTCTATTATTATTAATTTTATATTTTATTATTTATTTCTTTTTTTTTTTCAATTACAGATATATGCTAGCGGATTTTGTATTGAATTTTTATGAGATAATAACTTAAGAATTAAAAAAATATAAATGTTAAACTGACAGTTTAAAAATATCTTTTTTCAATTCACCATTTATTCATACTCTGCAGATTCATGTGTGCCATTGTTGTTTGATAATATTATTAAAAAATAAAAATAAATATAAGTATAAATCTGTAAATATGAATAAAAACTAGTATACAAAAAAAAAAGAATTATAGAATAATATTAAATTGATTTTTTTAAAAAGTAATAATTTAGTTTATTATCATTTAAATTTTTTAATACTATATTTCTTTTTTTATTTTATAGGGTCAGCATCTCCTAAGTTACAGCATAATATGGTTCCTTCTCCTCTTGCCCTTAGTGATCACGAGAGCAGTCCTCCTTTATCTAATACTTTTACCATAGCTCCTGGTGAGTAACAAAGCTTTTTATCTTAAGAATTCTGAAAATATTTTATAAAGCAACTTACAAATAGTATTTACATATATATTTTTATATTATGATTTAAATCATTCTGAATGATAAAGTGAAATTTTGACTAGCTAGTTTAGCCTTTTCACTTTCAAGCAACCATATTGAATATTTAAAAAAATTATGCTAAGCCACAAATTTTATAATAACTTTAAGTTTTATTAATAAAAAATGACATGATAAATATTGTTTTAAAGTTTAAACACCAAAAAAATGTAATTAAACTGAAAAAAATATAGTCATTGATATTCACAGTAATAGAAAAAAAGAATAAAAGTTAATATTTCTAATAATTATTTTCATATTATTTTATAAAATCTAAATTATCATGCATACAACTTAAAATTATATTTTTGTTAGTAGGTTAGTTGGATTCATCATTAAATTTCTAAAAAATTAGTATATAATAATACTTACCTAAGGTAATCCATCACTGAAAACTTTGTAGAATAAAGACATTAGTACCTTTCAATTTTCTCAATAGCCCGTCAAAATGTATTTTCATGCAGGGGTTTGCAATGTATAAGTCATTCCTAGTAACTTCCCTTATAACAAGTAGTTAATATTGATCAATAATTAGTATAATTTGAATATTATAATAAAGAACTTCATTACAGTTTGTAATTTATTAAAAAGTACTACTAAAATAGTCATTATATACAAAATAATAAAATAAAATAAAAAGTGAATGAAATACTAAATTTATTATAGAGTTAAGCTTAAGCTACATAAGTTTGTAGTTTATATATATATACAGTCAAAATCATTACTTATAGCATTTGCATATTTTTTACTGTTATTAAAATGCAGACAGGAAATTATAGTAAAATCTAAATCAGGTCATTATACTTCCAAAATATGTTCATCTTTATCTCATATCAATTAATTCAAATACTCACTCAAATTCACATCATATCAAAAAATGCAGATAATTCACGATATAAATGTGCACAATCACGAGCTTTTTTTTTTTATGCTAGTTTCAATAGTAATATATGAATAAAATAATAAAAAATATGCAGCTTTGAAATTTATATTGCAATAGTCTATAATCGGCCTAAGTTTATGTATTGTCAAAATCATTACTTTTAGCATTTGCTTATTTTTATTATTATTAAAATGCAGACAAAAAAATTATAGAAAAATCTAAATCAGGTCATTATATTTCCAAAATATATTTATTTTTGTCTCATATCAATTAATTCAAATACTTCACTCAAGCTCACATTATAGAAAAAAAATGCAGATAATCATGATCTATTTTTTTTATGTTAGTTTCAATAGTAATTTTTTGGGTTTTTTTTTTATGAAATATATATATAAAAAACAATAATTAAAAAATATATAATAAAATAATAATTAAAAAACATATAATAAAATAATAATTAAAAATATATAGAAAAATAAAAATACTTATCATTAGGCCCCCATAATATTGTCTTCAAAATACAACGGACAAAGTAAAAATTTTTACCAATATATTTTTCACGCTGAAATGTTCGCCAGTAACTATCAAAAAAATGAGAAAAAGACAAAAAAATTCAATCTACATGATCACAAAATTTATCATAAAATTTTTACTTTTTATTGTAGAAAAATAAAATTTACGTTTCTGGAAAGTAGAGAGAAAGATGGAAACGAAGGTGTAATAGCACATGCGTAGCCTGCATAGATTTCCGTTAATCTTAACCTCAACCCGGATGTTTATAATTTGAAAATCATTGCCAGCATTATGTGAGCGTAAATATGAAAAGGATCTGGTTTTGGTTATTTAAATTTGATCTTTTGTTATAATGATAATTAAATTCATCATTACATAGGTTCATCACAATCTATGTGCATATATATACATGTAAACCATAGACAAACCTACAAACATGTAGTACTTAATTTCTTCAACATATGCATATGTTTTAATTATGAATTACTGATATTACAGTTAAATGGATTATAAACTGTTGATTAAAATTCATTTATATGTATTCAGAAGGGTGTTTATTGATCTTGTTTTCTTTTATTAGAATTCATAGAATCACTATCAAATGATTATAATTTTTTTTTTTTTTTTGAAGTTTTGTGAAATCTCAGTAAATATAATCTGTTTACAATGTTCAAAATTTTACCAATATAAATGTAAGTAATATTTGCTAAGGCTGAAACCTCAAAAATATGCGCATAAAAATGCGATAGTAGGGACCTCTACAGGTCTTAACCACAAGCTTACATTTTGGAAGAAAAGAGGGGAACTCTTCCTTACTTAAAAAGTTATTTAAAAATATGAAAGCCATTTTGGGTTAATATAAAAATAATGATGGAAGCTGGAAGACATTTAAAGATGGTTAATTCTGTTATTACAAATTCCACTTGTATCATGGCCATTCCTCTTCTATGTATTTAAATGGACATGGTTTTATACATGAGGGATCAGAGTGACAAATTCAATTTGGGCATGACAATAATATTGGTATCAACAAGGGATTTGGGCATTCCATTATCAGATTTTCAATGATATGAATGGTGGCTGAAGAGGTGGAGGATGGAATAGATTGAAGCCTGTCCATTAAAGTTTGAAGATTTGTTATCTTAATATAAACTGAGCACTGATTATATATATATGTGAGAGATGATTATCTGGATCAACTGATGAGTGCTGGTGCACAAAATATATATATTGGAGCTCATTTTTCATTTTCACATATGTGTAGTCATGTGTATCGATTGTATGAAGTAGTGGATAGCTGAAGAGAGCTTGAAAGCCTGTGTTCAAATCCCCTATAATTATAATGTAAATAGTATTAATGATAATACAATAATCATTTTAAACAAAGAATATTACTTGTATTATCATAGATAAGTGAATATAATGAACATGTGAAAAATAAAAATTATTTGTTAAAAAATATTAAATCTTAAGTTTTTTAATTTTTATTTGAATGTGTAATGACTATATTTTTCAGCTTCATTACATTTTTTGGTATTTTATCTTTCTGATAATTAAACTACATCATTTTTGTATTATGCAAATTGAAATTATCTTAATAATTGTGATTCCAAAATCCATTATGGCTGACATCATTTTCAAGAAAGTGATTGCAGAAATTGACCTGTCATTCAGCTGCAATGAAAACTTAATGTTTAGATTTCTCTCTTCTACTTTGTTTGTACAGGTTTGAAGACCATTACAGTCCATTCATCTTACATATCAAAGAACAACGAGAGGTCAGCGCAACCGCTTTGCAAGCGAGCAGTTGGTTGCAGATGGTTGTTGCGGGTTCGCCTCCTGGCAGATGCTATGACATATGAAAAAAAGAACAAAGCTCATCTTAAATGAGATACTACTCCACTTTGCATATTTTTACTTTTTTTTTTTTTTTAAAAAAGTCATTATTTGTCTAAAATAATTTGCCTTTGACAGAATAGCCAGCGTGATTAGAGTATTGTTTTGAATTCAATATTCACAAATATAAAAGTCACATTCAATTCTTGTGTTAGTACTGTCAAAAAAGGAGAATAATACCACTTGAAATATTTTGTGTTGTATATTAATCTGTGTGCTGTTATTAACAGTTGAATGTATTTGGAAAAGTTTAAATAAAGTTTGAATTTTTTTGAAAACATTTAACAATAAATAGTAGATGATGAAAATAGTTCAATATATAGTTACAATTAATTATTTGTTTCTTTTTACTTTCATTAGCAAATACTTTTATTCTCACTATTTTTATATCATTAATTGCAAAGTGTAAGCTAAGGTCATGTGATGTTCTTTTCATTTTGTATAGTATTTTTATTGACACTACTGATGTGTTATTTTTCAAGACTTCTAATTTTGATTAATGCTAATTCTCAAACACTATTTAATAGCAAATACTTTAGTTAATTTAAAATAAAACTAAAAAAAAAGAATATAATCATCTTAGTTGTCTATTAAATTCTACTGAATAGAAATAAAAGCATGTATAATAATACCTAACTTAATTACACTTCCAAATATTATAATGAAATGCATATATGTTTTTTTCAATTTTTAAAAAATAGTGATTTTACCTTCCCATTTGATCACTTCTAATTTAATACTTTTGTTGTATCTAATGGTGAAAATAAAATAACTTTTAGAAATATTACTCCAGAAGTAGATATATATGTTAAACTTGAATTTGTATAAATAAAAATATTTAGAAAGTCAAACTTTGTGTAAATAAAATATTTAGAAATTCAAACTTTGTGAAAATAAAATATTTAGGAATTCAAACTTTAATATATAGAATGGAAATAATTAGACAATTGGAAAAGATAAGAAGCAGAGATTAAAAGGAATTGATAAGAAATCAGGCGGGATTATATAAAATATGTAGGAGAGGAGCATGGCTTTTTTTTTTGCGGTTTTGCCTAATTGAGATCAGAGCTAAACCCAAATTATCGGATCTGATGGTTCAAAAATCCGACTAGGGGTAAATATAACAGATCCTCCCGATCTTTTATTATTTTGTACGCCTTCAGGGTTTTATATAGGGTTAAGTTAAACTGATGTAAACGTTTAATGCAATTAACTAAATAAATCTTAGTAATTAGTAATTCTCGTGCTGGTTGTTTATGTGTGAAACTAATCTAAATCATATTAGTAATTTATTGTATGTTTTTTGTCCCTGTCCTTTCTCTCATGAGCGGATACATTACAACTTTAAAAGTAAAACTGTACAGATTCTATTTTTAAATAAAATAGTACTTCACAATAATAATTACTTGCAGATGACAATTTGCTGTAATAGTTCCACTTTTAAATAATGCACTCTTATTATTTTTGGCCGCTTTTCAGCAATATCCACTCAACATAAGAGTAGAGAAATATGCTGAGCACTATTCTTTTGTTTTTTTGGAGTTCTACTGTGCTTATTTGAATACAGAAATCATGTTTTTCTAAACTTTATAAAATTATTACGTATTTATAATATTTTTGTTAATTAAATAGCATTAAAGTCTAGTTTTGTAATAAAAAGTTAAACACTCTAAAGATATAATTGAGTCTTTTATATTCTTCATTAAACCTTGCATTCACTTTAAATAATAAAAATTTGTTATGTAATTCCATCATTCATGAAATAAATAGATATTTGTATAAATAGACATTTATACAATGTAATTTATTAAATTTGTTAAATTGCATTTATGTAATAATTTGTTTTTAAATTTGTGTATTCTGTAAACAATTTTAGACCCTAGAACACATTTTCCTTAGCTAATAATTAAAGTAAGTTTTTTTTATAGCTATTATTATAATTTCTAATTCGTGACAATAAAAATAAAATATTTTTCTGGAATTATCAGATTAAATAGCAGCTAAAAAAATATTAATCTAACTATGGGACAAATAATTTGAAAGAATATTAATGTTTTAAATAGAATATTTATTTTTAAATTTATATTTGTTTGTCACTAGAAGTAAAGAATAAAAGTATATTTTAAGAATAAGCAGCATGCATATATATAAGAGCAGTAATATATTTTTTTGTAGTATTAAAAAAACTAATAATAATGATATTTGCTTAATGATGGGGATTTCATCTCTAAGCTCCTACTATTGTAGGTATATATACCAATATACATATTGAATTAAATATTTTCATGGACTGTTATTATAATAAAGAATGGAAATAAGAGATAATATCTATGTAAATAGAAAATAACCTTTAATTGTTGATGTTATCAAGAATTTATCATTTATTACTAATTGAGAATCCCGGAAGCCAATCCAATTTTTTTATTAAACCTGGAACAGTTCTTTTGTTTGAGTTTTTTGTTGAAGTAAAAGGGGTCCTCTCTTATTTCAAATTTAAATCTGGATTTAAATCCATATAAGAACTTGGGTTTGAAGTAAAAGAGGACCTGACCTCTTTCACTTCGACCAAAAACTCAAACAAAAGAACTATTACAGATTTAATGGAAAAACTGTTTTGGTCTCGGCGATTATCAATTAGTAGTAATTGATAATTTCTTGGTAACATTAAAGGTTAAATGTTATTATTCTATTTATATGGATATTATCTCTCATTTTTGTTCTTTATTACAATGTGTACATATATATACTTTGGTATTGACAGTCTATTTAAATTTATTTATTCATTATTTTATTTTATTCATGGTTTTATTAGATGAACTATAATATATATATATAATATTCATAGAAATGTAAAATAGATTACATTTGCTTAATGATGGCTATATTTTGGCATACATTTATATTATATGGTTTAATGAATGGCATACAGACTCAAATATTAGAAGTCCAGTTGGATTGAAGTTTAACTATGCCACTTCTAAAGCTAAAATGTCACATGATTTCCCAATAGTGGAATCATTCAATTATATATTTATATTATTTCAAGCATTGTGTTTACAACTTGTTATTACAGGTACTAGACATAAATGACTTGTAGTTAACATAAATATTTAATCAGATTAGACCTGAACTTTTATTTAAATCACAAACAAATGGCCATATTGAAATTATCTTTTTTTGTTCATATTATGAACCATACTAATTTATTAGAAGAATTGTACAGTATTCAGAAAGATTAGAAGTGAGAGAAGGAGACCAACAATGAGATGGATGGAGTCCTTCATAATAGTAATGAATATATCTTTCATCAATATAAAACAATAATCAGATGATGTGTTATTTTAAAGAAATGAATAATAATTTTGATGTCAGTAATAATAATTATATAATCAGATACAAATACATGTAACTATATATTTTGGTACATATAAACCTTTGTTTTACAAAAACAATTTTTTTTTTATAAATTAATATAACAATAACAATCACTTAATTTTTTAGCATACGGAAATAAGTCTAAGGATGGAATTTAAATGTACTACTATCTGGAAATCAACAATTACTCAAGCTTACTGTAGATAGCATTATAAAATGGAACTGGTCTTGCTTTATTATATAATTTCTTACAATAATATATGAATGTTTAAGTATTTTATGGGAAATTAAGTCATATATGAAAGTATTGCTATATTTTTTTGTCAGTGTAAATTCTGTTTATATTTTTATTGTTTTAGGAGAGCCACATTATTTTCATTATGGAGGAGAGAGTCCTCAATCTCAGAGCAGCAGTCCACCCGATAGTCTTCATGGCAGCAACCAATCATTAGATGCTATTAGAAATTTAGGTAATTAGTGCATTTTTTATTATTTATTTATTTAAATTCTTTGAAAAATGTTTTCAAATATTGCACTTCAGTTTAACTGTATGAATGATTTGCACTATATATTTTTAATGTATTTTATTTCTTCTCACATTTTTTATTACACTTATGGTGGGAGTTTTTAAGAACCTTTTTTATGAAATAAACTAATTGTAGACTTTGATCCTTTTGGAAAAAGACCTACAATTAGCATGTAAATAAGGTCATTAAAATATATATTTTCTGACTTAGTGCCAATATAGAGCTAGATAAGAAGATTATATGTTGTTCAAAACCTTTGGATATTGAAATTTTCAAATCATTATTTTGAATAGCATTATAGAAATAAAAATGACTGTTGAATGATTACATATAATCTGATGTTTCTTACTGATATACACTAAAAGTTGGTTATAGAAATAAAAACATTTTTTATTTAAATACTTTTATTTATCATGCATTAAAAAAGCAAAAAAAAAAATTGTTTCTTCAACCACAATTAGGGTTTTTAGATTTAACTTGAAATAAAGCATGGCAGAGGAGGGGTCAAGAAATTAATTAAGTAAATTCCTAAAAGTATTTAATAATAATAAAAATTATCTCTATTTATTTTTAATTTTTTAGCATTGGCACAGTAATAAAATTGTAAAACTATATTGTACTTTAAATCAACTTGGCACTTATAGGTTATATATATCACTAAACATTTCTGCTTTAAGTTAATATGTATACCCTTATGTATATATTATATTTAGTATATGTACATAATTATATATATGTATAATAAATTGGAGAAAATTGGTGCCAAGTTAAATACTGTTAAATGTATATGGTTGATAGTAGAGATAAAGTTTTGCCACATAATTAATAAAAATGAAAGATATTTTAATTTGGATAAAGTAAATGCGATAAAAAATACTGAGAAACCTAAGAATGTAAAACATTTGCAGATGCTTCTAGGCATATTGAACTTTTTTGAGAGCTTTCTAAAAAGAAACTCTCATGTGTTAATGCTTTTTTAATAATTCATGTAAAGGCATTAACACACGAGAGTTTTCTTGTAGAAAGTTCTCAAAAAAGTTCAATATGTCTAGAAATGCCTGCAAATGTTTTACATTGTTAGGTTGCTCAGCATTTTTTATTGCTTTTACTTTATCCAAGTTTCCATTTTTATTAATTATATGACCTCAAAATTTTATCTCTGCTATTAACCATATACATTTAACAATATACTTGGCACCAATTTTCTCCAATTTGCAACAGATTTTATCTACGTCTATTGCCAATTAAGCTCCGATTCAGTAATAACCAATATATCATCTAAATATGAATGACAGCTTCAATGCTATGAAGTAAATTATCCATCTTAGCTTGGAAGATACTAGGTATAACTAATGACATATGGTAACTTATTGCATTTATAAAGTCCAAATGAGTAATGAGAGTCAGTAATTCCGTTGTTCTATCAATAATGGGGATTTGATGAAAAGTGGATTTTAAATCTATTTTTGCAAAATTGAGGCTTTTTGCAACGATGCTAGTAATTTATGTACACTAGAAAGAGAGTAGGCTGTTTTATTAATAAACTTATTTAACATAACACAGTAGTCTCTACATTTGCGAAGATTTCCATCTGGTCTCATAATAATCACTATAGGAGTAGACCAGGATGAATCTTCTATCAGTGTTAATATGCTTTTATGAACCATGCTGTTATTAGTCTTTTCCACTGTCTCCTTTAATGCAAAAGGAACTTTACTTGCTTGGATATATTTGGTTGAATGTCTTTTATCAGTTCAATTTTGACCAGTCTTGTTAATAACACTGTTGGCCATCACATGAACAATCATGAGTGCTTCATCCTAATTACTGCTTCCAATTGTATTCTCTTAATAATGTTGATACAGATTCCCAAAGGACTAAACGAGTGATTCCCTAGTAAGGGGCTAAAATATAGTGATAGAAATTTAACCTTAGAATTTAATTTCACAGGTACAGACACTTTATGTTTGTAGCATTAACATCAGTTTTCATAAGTGGTGTTTTTTTCTTACTTATACTACTAATTTTCATTCAATCTTTATATGATACTATTGACAGATTCACTTTACTGTCATCTTCTATAGTAATTTTCTCCTTGAATATATTCATATCCATTATAATATGGTCATTGTTCTCAACATTTAATTTCTTTATTCTGTATTTTCTACTTACTCGTCCTCCCCAGATTTATAATCTGCATCATTTTTGTTTTAACATTCTTGTCTTTATTGCAGAAGATATCTGCTAAATGTCTTGTTATTTTAAAAATATTGTATTTTTTATTTCTAAATCTACAGTTTCTCTTGAAATGACCATTTTTTCTGCAGCAGTAACAGGTTAAAATGCTTTTTGTGTCCTTGTAGTCCAGTCTATCTGTATCTATTTTTTTTTTTACTACAATTGAGTATATATCCATTTGTTTAGAGGGTATAAATTCCAAAGTGTTATCTAATATTGTTTTTTGTGCGATGCACTTTTCTATTGCGCATTTATAATTAAGATCCAGTTCACTTAATAATACTTGTTTAAAATTATCATTCTATCATTCCATGTAGTAGTTGTTGTAATAACCTATCGTAAGACTACATGATATTCACAATTCTTTGGCAATGTCCTAAGTAGTATATCATTACCGATATATTTCATGAGATGGTTGCTTTCTATTCCTCAATTTCAGTTGTACCACCAATTTAGTTATTACAAATGGGAAATAAACATTTAGTTTTTCCTTCAACTCCTGATACCTTTGGGGAATCCTAAGGTCATAGAGTTGATTTGTCAATTTCAATATATCTTTTTCCCATGAACCACATAAGCATAGACACTTTTATTTTATCATCCTCAATTTTATGTATGAGAATATATCTTTCAGTATGGTCCACATAAATAACTCTTCCAAGATGCTGTGTTATCCAAATCAAATTTACAAATGTTGCTGCTTAATGGTGCTATTTTTCATGTTTATCGCATCAGCATGTTGACTTCTATCAATCCCATGGAGATTTATTTTTATGCTACTTCACTATATTTCATTGGATTTTGCCCCCATTGTGACCACACCTTTCTTCTATACATATATAGGTTTCACGAATTGGACCATTTTGTTATGTCTTGAGAGTAATATTATTTCAATTAAATAAAATAGAAAAAGGAGTAAAGTCTATAAATAAGGTTCTGCTTGTATGTGCCAATTTCTACACATGCATAGTAGATAATTATAAGCCATTACCTTATGACTTAAATGGGAAAAGTTTTTTACACATCAATTATTGTAAGATTACAATATATATATATTAAAAGCTATTAGCATGCTCGTTATATTTCATATATATATATATATAAAATAGATTAATGTTATTATATAATAATCTGAGTAGTATTAATAGTTGAATGTATTTGAAAATTTAAATCAAGTTTGAGTTTTTCCAAAAACATTTAATTAAAACTAGATAATGTCTGTAATTCAACATATAATCGGACTCTACCATATTGTATCACCAGTGCTTAGAGTATTACTGATTATGAAATACTTTATTAATATTATCATAAAATAATGTGTAAATATGCCTTTTTTTCCCATATCACACTTTAGTGATTTATAAATTACAAAATTATTTTAACACTATAGAACCTTTCCTCTGATAATACAATATTTTAACAATTCTGACTGATTTGCAGATTTCATCAAAGAAACTGAAAAAGAAAAATAAGACTCTTACTTTATTGCTTTTAATTTCACATTGCAATAATCAGTAACTTTACTTTTATATTGTATTATAAATTATGATTATTAAAATCAAATTTATTGATTAATGCATCCAAAATTAAAAAACAAAAATGTATCAAATAAACTAACAGTTTCAATATTAATAGAAATTTGGAGAATCACAATCATTATGGGATGCAAAATATTGTTGCCTGAAAACTGATATTTTCAAAGATGATAATTCTCTGATTTGTGTATATAATAGTCAAATATTGATTTTCAGGACTTAATATAGTGTTGCTCATCTCTCATGGTTTTCATAGTCATCTGATTTGATTTTTATTAAGCTTTTGCAAGCCATTCTTGAATAAATAAATGATCAAATATCTTCCACTAGTATCTTTTAGATAACTTGAAATCTTTTTTTCATGAGGAATATTTTAAATATTTTTTTAGGCACTATTTAAATATATTTTGCCATATCGTGTAAAGCCAATTATTTTTAATGCAAGAAGATATTCTACATTGTAATAATAAAACTATCACAAATTGTCTTGGTGTTTCATGCTGGCTTACTGTGTGTATATTAATCTTGTGGCAGCAGTTAGAAAATAGATACTATATACTGCATTTATAATAAAGTACTTACAAAAATTATTGTTTATTTATATATTGCTATCAATGTACTTCTAATAATATATAATTTATAGTTATTTCAGATCAGCATAGGAGAAGTCTGCCAAATCTTATCCGACCTTCAGCACCACATCAGCCAGTATCATCACTTATCCGAACAACAAGTCCTAGTAATGGCATGATCCGAACACATGCAAGTGATTCTAAATTATCCCTGCAGAGAGCAGACTCTCCCCAACGTTCCTCTTATATTTCTTCACCAGAATCTGGCTTAAGGCAACCTAGTCAGTTACGGCGGCCTTCTGCACCGGGTTTAAGCATAGTTCGACATAATTCCCCTGTAAGGCGAGGAAGTGGTATACCAGTGTTTAGGACTTCTCCATCCTGTGTAAAAAATGTACTACCTCCTCCTGCTCATCATGCAGCATCTTCGCCACCTAATGTAAAAACTAAATTGCCTTCACAATCTAGGTGGGTGTTAAGCAGTATGTTTCTAGTACCGTTATTCATTCTTCAGAATGAAATGCTTGAAAGAAATTTCACCTATTTTCCACTATGTGTGTCTGTGTGTGTGTGTGTCTGAATGGAAAGGAATATTATTTATATTTTATTTTAAGAGCATATTCTGAACAAATAATCAAAATGTCATTTGTCTTTAATGATAGAATATAATTTGATTTAAATGTTTTATAATTAAACCTATACAGATTTTCTTAAGATTAAGTGTAAAGGGCTCTGTGTGTAATAATTAATATTTCTACTTGGTAAGTCCAACATTCGGATTCAAATCCAGAATGAGTGAATCTTGAAATTTGTTTCAGGCCAGGAATAGGCTTAATATTTTTTCCCTTTCAGATAGCTACTTTAATAACTAATGTCTCAGTGTTGGTCTATAAATGAATAGCTAAAGTGCAACCCAAAATACGTATCACAATATGGAGTGGCTTTTATCACTGATGGAGAAGATGATATTATTTAAAGCTCTTGAATTATCTTAACTTTTTAAAGAATAAAAAACAAATAGATACCAAATTCAATATATTTTGATAAATTAGCCAGCAATTGAATTATTAAAATTTGTTAAGAGTTAGAAGACTATTCCAGTGTTTAATCTTCTAGTTCTTGAAATTGAAAATTCTTGAGGTTGATAAAATTATACAAAAGGTATGGATATAATTTGGGGGAAATATTAATGTTTAGTTAGAAAGTAATTTATGGAGAATTTTGGAAAAATTCTGTTACTATTTGTATGATAGTACTGCTTTTCATATGGTGTTGAATTCTAATTATGAATTAATAATTACTAACTAGTCATGGAGCTTGAATTAAAACATGTAACTAGTTTTATGAAATATTCTATAACCAATCATGATGTCAATTAAATTTTTCACTACCAATTATATTTTCAAGCAATCATTGATAATTATATTTTTGTTGTAGTCTTCTGTGTTTGAATTATTTATCAAAGTAAACTTAATACTGTATTTACTTATATACATTGCCATAATTTAATTCAAAACTTCTAAAATTTGGTTGCATGACACCAAAATAACTGCTACTCTGATATGGCTACATCACAGTAACTTTTACAACAAATTTGGTACAAATATCATTAACTATTGCACAGTTGTCACATCACCAACTTGGTAACTAAACACATCATTGTGCAATACTAAATTCTATTTACATATTGTTAACTGTCTTTAGCTAAACATTGTCAACAGTTCATGTGTCTATTTTATGTAATGCTTCAGTATTTGAAGGCTAATTAAGATTTCACTCTATTGTTTAGGTATTAATGTCAAATGCAACATATGTGTATGTTGTTGTTGAACTAGGCATTCTTATGATAGGGAAACTTAATATGAGGCAATTGCCACTGCTATAAATTTAGTAACTGTCAGAAGAATCATTTAAATAGGACAGATTTTAAATCTATAGAGTAAGTAATAGTTATTTTTGTTACCATTTTATAATTGAGATCACATCAATGCCATAGAATATTATACTACTACAGTTCCAACACCAGTCCTATAAATATTGAATTTGTATTGACTGTTCTATATGCAGACTAATTTTTAATAGGAGACCGTCTTTATGTGCTTCATAAATGTAACAAATAAAAGTTTGCTTATTAAAGTTCAATTTTTTTTTACAGTGCTTTACTTTGTAATCTAATGCATTTTTCAAAAATTTTACGCACAAGTCTTCTGGCATCCATTGATTATTCTGGCTTAGACTGAGTGGCACTACTGCATGGAGAGTTTTGCCTGTTTTAATTTAAGTCTAAAAGATACTAAATTTGGTCTATATTTTAATTATGTTGTTTATTGTACATTTGTAATCTGAAATAAAACTTTGTCTTCTCTACTTTTTTTAAAATTCATTTTATATAACTGTTCAATTTGCCATACACATGAAATTTCAAACTTAAATTCAGAAATCATTGATACTTCTTTTCTAGAAGCTATTATTTATTTTAATTAAGAACATTTTTTTTTTTTTATACCAACAAAATAAAACTTCACCAGTGTTTTAAAAACTCCCCTAATTAATGCATAACAATGCTGTAAGATAAATTACAGTTATAAAATAAATTACAGTCAAATTTTTTAATAAAAAATTTATAAGCAGGATTAATATGTGCATGAATGATCTTATTTTAAAAAATAAATATTTATAATCATGACAAACAAATTAAATTATGGTCCTTAATCCCAGGTAGATCATAAAGTTGCCAGCCAAGGCAATGGTTGGTGGCTGAAGGCAGAGAATGCTAAAAGTTTTCTGAATACAGATGCAGGCTGCCATTTGATGATGACCTTTTATTTGGGGACTTACATTTGCAGATCATTTTCAAGTGAAAGAAGATTCCATGAATTGGAATAACTATCTAATATTAAATGGGATAATATTGAACTTTGTGATATTAGAAGAAAAGTTGAAGATACGATTTAAAAAATGGACATGTATTTTACTACAAAGATATAAATATTTGAAACATAATTGGAATGGTATTTATTTTAAATAAAAAGCTAAGGAGCAACATTGTAGAGATGGATGGTATAGCAAACAGAATGGAAGGATTAATTATTCATATTAATGAAAAGTGCAAAGTGCTGATAATTCAGATTTATGCCCCAACTGTTTCTTATTATGATGAAAATGTAGAGGATTTTTATATGGACATACAAAATGCTTTTGATTAGGCTGAACAATATTTTAAAATTGTCATGGAAGACTTTAATGCTAGAATTGGTAAATGATTGAAAGAAGAAATGCTGTAAATTTAGTTATGGTGATAGAAATGAGAGAAACCATAGACTTGTGGAACCCACAGAAAAAGGAATATTGTATATTATGAATTTATTTTTTGAGAAAAATGTTAAACAGAAATAGATATGGAAGCATCCAAATAAAAGTATAGTACAATTGGATTATATTTTGATTTTAAAAAAGTATGTATTTCAAGATTGTAATGTTCTTAATAGATTCTGTATAGGAAGTGATTATCTATTGGTGAAGTGTAAGATCACATGATCACCATTTCTTATGCTTGCTTATAACTGTTATTAAAACAGGCAAAATTCACTATACTTATTGCCACACACAGCAAGCTAGAGTGATCAATGCATGCCAAAAGGCTTGTGCATAAAATCCCCATCTAGTGCCTACTCATTCAATATTCCCAGAAATGGTGATCATGTGATGTTTATTGGCTTAAAACCAATCCTGCCTAATAGGATAGTGGTGGCTATGGTTATTAAAGAACCAAAGATACCAAAATGTATAGGTACTGAACTGAGTTCAGACCTATATGACTACATAAGCCAATGAGCTTGGATTGAAAATATTAAGGTGTTTTCAATTTAAGACTCATAGTTGTGTAGTTAAGCGAAGATAAAAGGTGGCTACTAGAGGATTGCATTAGATCTAGGTGCAGTGTTCTCAGATCCAAGGCTCCTCACTGACAAAGGCCACAAGCCAGAAACTAGTCTGGGGATATTGGATGAGTAGGCACTAGATGAGGATTTTATGCACAAGCCTTCTGGCATCTATTGATTACTCTAGTTTGCTGTGTGTGGCAATGCATATAGTGAGTTTTGCCTGTTTTGGGGTGTAAGATATATTAATATAAAACTTAGAGAGATGAAAACTTTTAAATAAATCAACATTGACAGTTGATATTCCTAACCATTAGAAACATTTCAATGAACTTAAATTAGTACTTGCAAATTATTTTAAAATATTAACTGATCATGAAGATGATTCAGATTTGATTAAAATTAATAAGAAGATAACCAATCCTTTATTAAATACCACTAAAAATATAACTAGTATAAAAAAAGCAGTAATTTTACCAGTGAATTTTCTACTGAGACAAGAATTTATGAAGAAAAAGAATATGAAAATTTTTTAAAATAATAAGAAAAATTGAATATCTAGAGTTTTGTAAAATAATATGAAAAAGAGTTAATAATATAAGAAAATATAATTACGAATTGACAAGGAAAGCTATAAATGAGAATAAGTCTTAAATTTGTAAAGAACATCTTGGTTTTGGAAGGAAAGTTATTTCTGCAATAAAAAAAGATAGAATTATTATCAAAAAAAGAGATGATATCATAAAAGGTGTAAAAGAATATTATAAATAAGAACAAGAAAACAGAATTTTCTACAGTTATTACATCTTCTGAATTGTCTAGCATTTTAATGTGCAATTAAGTCAATGTAGAGGGTGAAGCTCCAGAAAATGATGGAATTATAATTGATATCTTAAAAGAAACAGGTTGAGACATAAAAAAAGTGCATTCAAAGTTATACGTGAAATATCTAAATGATGAAGATGTACCCACATAATTGAAAAAATGCAATAATAATATTGATATTTAAAAAAGATGATATTACAAATTGCAGATCTATGAGTCTTTTATTAGTTTTATACAAAACCTTTACCAAGATAATTACAACTCATTTTCAGGAACTTTGAATACTAACCAACCAAAAGAATAAGCTGGATTTAAAAGTGTTTCAGCATAATGGAACATATCCAAAATTGATAGAAATTATAGAAAGGCACATTGAATATGAGTTGCCATTGTGTTTTGAATTTGCAGATTATGAAAAGGCATATGTCTCCATAAGCATTTTCAAATTGATTAAAGCATTGAATCATCAGGATATTGTCATATTCTGAAGAATATTTATCAAAATTCAATAGTAATTATTAGATTATATAATGATACTAAGAAGGTTAACCTTGAGAAATATGTATGCGAGCATGATTCTATATCTGCAAAACTTTTTACAAGATGTATTTTGTATTTTAAAATAGAAAGTTAAGGAAGTGAAAGTAAGTGGAGATTATTTAAGACATTTAGATTTTACGGATATGGTTGTTTTTGCAAATAATGCTTCAGAGCTTCAGGAAATATAAGAGTTATTAGATAAAAGTAAAACAGTAGGGGCAAAAAAAAATGGTAAAAAAACTCGGTGGATTTTTTCAGAAGAAAATAAAAATTTATAATTGTGAAGTAGAAGTTAATAACTACAAATATTTAACAAGTTCACATTTCTTTATTACTATTATAATTCTTATTTTATTAAACCTCATTAACTTTACAGTTTTGATTGTTTGTCAATCTTTTTCTGAGTTATAAGATATATATAAATACACAAATAGTTTTAATATATAAACAAACAACATTATATCTCCTTATAAAGTGACTCATTATTATATCTTATTATATATACCTTAAATATATAATATACATACACTAATATACTCAAAATTTATACTACACTTATAAAATATTACAAAAAGGCAAAAGCAGTAAGCCCTTAGTATTTTATAAATTATTTTATATTAATCTATATTATCATAATAGAAAAAATATAACTAACCTATAAAATATATAATTTTTTATTTATTAATTTTCTATTATTAAACTAAATGTTAATATATAAACTTTAAATTTAAAAAATATTATTATTAAACTTGTTAACTATTATAAATTATTTTTATTATAAAATATATTTATAAATTATTTTTTAATTCTTATCCAACTAATATTAATACCCACTATTATTCAGTTTTTTCAACTACCACCAATTTGAATTTTAAATTGCTTTTTATAATGTAATATAATAACTTCCTCTTTTTATTTTGTTATATACTATTTTATATTACTTGTAAATTCATGTAAAATTATCCCAATCCTGTTTAAATTAAGACAGCTTTTAAGCCAAATTATTTATTTGTATGGATAACTTCTTTATTTTTCTTACTCTCTTGTCATTTATGTATTGAATCAACCTTTAAAAATAGTAATTTAAAATTCTAATTGGTGGCAGTTGGAAAAAATCAACAGTAATAATAAGATGTGTCTTAGATAAGAAATCAAAAAATATATAAATATATTTTATAATAAAAATAATGCATAATAGCTAATAAATTGAATAAAGTTTATTCATTAATATTTAGATTGATAATAGAAAATGAAAAAATAAATAATAAAAGATTATAAGTTTTATACATTATCTACATTTTTTGTAGTTTTTAAATATATGATAATATATATAAAATAATTTATAAAATACTAAGGGCTTACTGCTTTTGATTTTTGTAATATTTAAGGTATATATAACGAATGTGGTATTTGTATATATATTGTATATGAACAATGCATAATATATATGTATAATATATTTGATGGATATATATATATATTTAATACATATATATTTTATAGCTCTGAAGAAGATTGCTAGTCAATCTCAAAACTATAAGTTTGATGAGGTTTAATAAAATGCAGCTCTGTAACAGTAATAAAGAAAGATGAATTTGTTTAATTTTTACAATTTTATCAATATGTTTAAGAAGGATTTAAGTTAATAATACAATTACAAATATCTTAATCAGATTATGAATACAGATGGAAACATAATGGATAAAATTAATCATAGAATTAAAGTTGGATGAAGTCCTTTTATGTGTTTGAAAAGAAGTTTTTAATAGAGGTATTTTACCATCTTTTATTTACGTATCTGAAATTTGAACATGTATTAGAAAAGTAATACATACACTTTAAATCACTCAATGAATTTTGTAGAGAGGTATGTTAGGAATAACAAGAAATTGAAAGCAAACTATTTGGGTGGAAGAACAAACATTGAAACAATTAACAAACTAAAATGAAACAGCTTATTACTAGAAGAGGTGATAATAGATGAACAGTTGAAGTTTTAAATTGGAATCCAAGATATTGTTAAAGACATAGAAATGGACTATGTGTAAGGTGAATAAATGAAAGAAGAAATTTTTCTGGTGCTTTGCGGAAAAGCTAGAAATGAGACTAATTGGATTAAATTTGGGGAGATTTTTCATTTTGCAATGGATTGATACTGGTGAAAATGGTGATGATATTTCTCTCTCATAAATATTTGTGTGTTTATATACTTGAGAGAAAACAAACTAATTTTTTTTAAAAAAATTATTCTATATTTATGACTGTATATTTTCTATCATCAGATGATAATCATCAATAACATACTAATTTACAATAAGATCATGGTACTCTCAGCTTTATTCCTGCTGTCTCAATAATGCATTGTTCAAAAAAAAAATAACAGATATTAAAAATTTCACATGTACTTATATAGTTTCATAGCAGCCATTTTCTTGTTTCACTCAATTGCATGTGCATAATGACATTGTTGTGAGCATATTTGCAATTGTGAAGATCTTAAATTTTGATTTTATAATTTACCATGCAAATACTGATACTATGATTATAACATCACAACAAAATAGTACTTATTATATGTACATCAAGCAAGAGTGAATTTTTTGTACTTAACATCACTTAGGCATTATGGTTTGCATCAATTTTTATCACAAGAAGCATAATCGGGTGAACACTTACATGTATCCATCTAGATTTGAATATGGATCAGTGTGTATGCATAAATGAATGTTCTGTCTATTTAATTGTCTTGCTGTATTTTATCTTATTTTTTGTTCATTATTTTTGTTGATGCAGTATTGGCTGAATTAATGATCTTATTCATTGATAAAATGGATGGAAGTGTGAAAAATAATTTATATAATTATATTATTCATTATCTTTAATCATTTTATGTTGCTAATTTTAGGCTTTAATGACCTAATACATTATTTTTATGATGATTGGAGTTATGGTACATAATTATTCTAAAAATTAATTATTTTAAAATCAAAAAAGTTATAATGTATTCTTTATGGGTATCGAACTTGCACTCATTAGGTGGTCCTTCTGAAGCATAAAATGATACCAATAAGAAAACAACTCTATTAAAAACAGCTACATAGATAGCTAGTACATAAATACAACAGTAAATTTTCAACAGACGACAATATAAGAAATAGAACATTTAAAAATGATGCATTAGGAAAATTGAATATCTGGAATTATGTAAAATGGTATGAAAAAGTGTTAATGATATTATAAAATAAAAAGGAATTAAAGTATCAAAAATATAAAACAACATATTGCAATTAAGAAAAAAAAAACCAGAAAATGATGGGAATTATTATTGTTATATTAAAAGAAACAGATGAAGAAATAGATAAATTATTACAAAACTATGTAACAAAATGTCTGAATAATAGATGTACCAAATGATGGAATAATGCATTAAGGATGATTGATATTTAATAAATATGATAATGAAGATATTAGAAATTACTGACTTATCAGTTATATGCAAAGTCTTTACTAAGGTAATTACAACTAATCTATGTTGAACTCAAACCCCCCCCCCCAACGGTGATTTTAGTGCAATAGATTTCATACAAATACTAAGGGAAGTTATAGAAAGGATTCAGAATACTCATCATGCATTGTATATGTATATAATAAAAAGATATTTGACTCTCTTAAGTATTTTTAGGATGATTGAAGCTTTGGATTATCAAGATATATATCTGGGATAGTCTCATATTCTAAGAATATTTATCAAAATACAAAAGCAATGGTTAGATTATATAATCCTAAGAAGATTAACATTAATAACGGTTTATGACAGTGTGATTTTACATCTCCAGAATGTTTTACAACTGTTTTATAGAAATTATATAGATTAAAATGGGAAACTTTTAAGGCAATAATTATTTAATTCGTTTAGATTTTGCAGATGATGTAGTTATTTTTGCAAACAATGCTTCAAGAAATATCACAAAAGTTATGAGAGTAAGAAAATGAAACAGAAGATTAAAAAACTAAAATATTTTAATGGTTTTTCACAGAAAATTAAAATTGATTATCATGAATTGGAAAAAGTTAATAACCACAAACACTTTTGCATAATGGATGAATTAATTGTAAAATAAAAACTGAAATGAATGCTTTTTATAGAAATAATCTGATATCAAAAGAAATTTGTTTATGTGTTTAAAAAGGAAGATTTTAAGTAGATGGGTTTTGCCAATTTTTACTATGAATGTTAGATATGAACCCCTTAATAGAAGAGCATTACAATAACTTTAGACCACACAATGAAATATAAGAAATGTATGTTGGAATAACAAGGTGGAATTGAAAACAAAATATGTACATTTTGAAATAATTAAGAGGCTGAATAAATTTGCACTATACATATTGCAAGAATGGATAATAATAGATAGCAATTAAATCGGATCTCAAAAAATTGTAAAAGACCTAAAAAAGGTCATGTGGCAGATTGATAAGTAAATTTGCTAGAGTTATGTGCAGAAGAGAGGTTATGGGTTAGAGAAACTGGATTAAATTTGAAGAGAGTTCATTTGCAGTGGATTAATAATAATTTAAAGTGTTGATATATGTATACATAGTACATATACAGAAGTACAAAAACTATAAATTTTGATCTCAGTAATTTTAGAAATGATGGAAAATAAAAACTAATAATCACAGATATGCATTAACTCCATCCACTTCCCTCTCATTTATGATAATGATCTTTTGTGCAGTGAATATATAGATAATTTTATGAGACAGACTATCAAGATATGACGTAAGTTTGTTAGTGGGGTTTTATTTCAAATTCTTTTAAAATATCACATGATAACCATTCTTTATGCTTACACAAGCTGTTTACACAGAGGCAAAACTCTTTGTACAGTAATGCCACTCAGTGCAAGCTAGAGTGATGCAGGAAGGTTTGTGTATAAAATCCCTATCTAGTGCCTCTCATCTAATCTTCTCAAACTAGTTTCTAGCTTGTGGCTTTCATCAGTGAGGAACCTTAAATCTGAGACCACTGAACCTAGATCTTAGGATCTAATGCAACCACCTAGTGGCCACCCTTTTATTTGTATGGAGAGTTTTGCCTCTGTGTAAACAGCTTGTGTAAGTATAAAGAATTGTGGTTTAATACCAATCCTGCCTATAGGATTATGGTGACTGTGGCTATTAAAGAACTAAAGACACCCGAAAGTATGGATGCTGAACTGAGTTCAGATCTATATTACTATACAAGCTAATGAGCTCGAATTGAAAACATTATTGTGGTTTTCATTTCGGACTCAAAGCTTTATAGTTAGCTAATAAGTTAAAAGGTGGCTACTGGATAGTTGTATTAGATAACTAAGATTTAGGTGCACTGCTCTCAGATCTAAGGTACCTCACTGACGAGCGCCACAAGCTAGAAACTAATCTGGGGATATTGGATGAATATGCACTAATAGGGATTTTATGCACAAACTTTCTTGCATCCATTGATTATTCTGGCTTGCATTTAGTGGCACTACTGTATGGAGAGTTTTGCCTCTGTTTAAAAATAATAATAAAAGAAATTAAGATTGAATCACTTAATCAGCATGAAAGATTACACATGGGTAGAAGACTTTTTGATGAAGTATTTTGACTTTGTAGTTATAATAATACATCCATAATATAAGCCCAGCATCAAAACTTTGAATAATTTTATTGTAAGAATTGGTTCAGTAATGCCTTTTAAAAATACTGATAATAATTTATCACTATTTTTGAAAGGCAAACAAAAATTAAAGTTTCTCTCGTACCTATATCCTAAAAATGTAATTATTTTTTTCCTGTTTTTTGAAGCTGCTATCACTTTGGATAAAAAAATTTGGAAGAAGTTGGAAATAATTATTTGTTTTTAAAAGAATTATTATAAAACCAAATTATGATTGTTTCAATTTCTTTCAGAAAATTCTTTAGGAAAAAAATTAATAGAAAATACAAAAAAAAAAGCTTTTATTTACACAACTTATGTTTACCATCATTATTTTCAGTCTAATCATGTTTAATGTGATGTTTATGATACACAGTCTGTACACAACTCTGTATTATTGGCTCATAGACTGAATTTATGATAAATTTTGCAGTAGTTTCTCTTTGATTTCAGTGTCCTATGAATATAATTTTTTCATGCTTAGAAAAAACATGCATACATATATAATCATATGATGCAAGGTTTATGAAATATACTATATATTCTTTATATAAATAAAAACACAGACACATAATTTATAAAGTATTTGTATTAAGTAAATAGGGCATTTATAATGTAACAATTTTCATAAAAAATAAAATAAATTGTAAAAGATTGGCAAAATGTATTTAAAACTCAATGATAACATTTGGAAATTTTTGTAAGGCAAATTGAAGTTTTGTCATTACAGAAGATGAAATAATTTTTGTTTGTTTTTATTTACTTGCACTTTTTTTTAAAAAAATCCACACAATTCTGACTATCAGTAGAAATATTACATTTTGTCAGGGTTTTTTTCCATATATTTTTTATCCCTTATTTTGAGTTTCCATGTGTTTATATTTTAGTTTTTAATTGCACTACTTTTTTTTATTCATTCATTTTTTTTTTTTTACTGCCCTTGTTTTAGTTTTTATTTATTTATTTTTTTCACCTAATCTTTTAAGTTTGTTTTCTTTCCCTCTTTTGTTTTTTTTTTTTTTTTGTTTAGTTATCATCATCCTTAAAACAGCAGTTTATTCATCCCGAATCGGCATAGTTGGGTGAGCAGACATTTTTTAACGCCATCAGTACAGGGTAGTCATTAGAAATAGCTCATGATAGCAAATTTTGTAGCCTTAGCACTATTAAAGTAATTGATGAATGTTTGGGTAATAAATGTCATGGTGATAAGGATGTATATAATTTGCAGCTTAAAATTCCAATTCATTTATTTATTTTGTGTTTTTTTTACTTATAGATCTAACTCACGTCCTCCAATTCAGCGGTTGTCAGATGATGATAGTTGGAAAGAAGGTTGTTACTAGATATTGCAAAGAAACACCAAACTATAAAAAATAATGTGTTAGGTTATTAAATTACCAAAGTTTGAACAAAATATAATTGAAGAAGAAAAACAAAATAATAGATTTAAAATCTGTTATCATGTGATCTCTCCATTCAAGCCAGTTTTTGTTACTGTTATTTCTGGGATAGTTATTTTTAAAAAATATCTAAAATAAGAATAAAAATATTTTGAATCTTTGTTCATTAATAAAATATTTTTTTTCTTATATTTTCCAATACTATTGAGTTCTGTGCCTCAGATTTTTGACACTATCTTTTTTATAAATACAAGAACATAATATATATATAAAAGAAAACTACATTTTCTACTGTCTCTTATTTTTTATTACCTGTGTTACTCAAACCAGATAAAACATTTTCTATAAACATATTTCTTTTCATAATTGCTTTAAATTTTTTGATATGTTATTTGAGACATGTGTACGATTTTATAATATTTTGATAATTTAAAAAAATAATATGTAATCTTTTGGTTTTTTTTTTATTATAATTTTTTCTTTTTCAATATCACTGTTTAGAATTTGTTTTAAATGTCTTACGATAGAGGGCAGAAAAGTTTTTTTTTCATGATTCGTGAACAAATAATTTGATTAAATAAAAGATTTCTATTTTGTCTACAAAAAAAAATTAGTTTTAGAAATAAAGTTGTATGAAAAAAAATAGGCTGCATAGAAATTCACCTTTTTGTGTGTGTTTTAAGCTACTGCAAAATTTATATATCTAGTTATTTATTATTAATTTAATTTCATATATATGTGTATAATGGTAGCTTTATTCTTGCAAATTGAAGATAATTTATTTAACTTATTAAACTTTTTTTAAAAATTGTTTATATATATATTTTTCAAGTTTCTAATTTACAGTATTTTTTTTTTTTTTTTGGAAAAGGTGGAGTTATTGTGCAGCTAATTATGTTTTCATGACTGAAGTGTATACCATGTATGAAAAAAAATATCCATATTGATCGTTTTTTTCATTTTTGTTTGTGAGGTAATATTTTTTACCGTTTTTACAATAAAATAATTTGTCTTGGAGCATATCATTAAACTAAAGCCAAATCTGCACTGTTATTTACATACAAAAAGTAATGAATAAAGTAAATTTATTTCTACAGTTTGTTTATTTTATTTACTTATTTAGTTCAAAATACCAGTTTTTTATTTAAAAAATTAATTCATTCAGTGATAAAATAAAACTGCTTCTTACATATATTATAGGCAGAAGTGAATGCATTCGATAATGATAAATTTGTCTATTAACAATTTTTAAAGTATTAATTATATAGTAAATTGTAATCTATCGATTTTCAAAGGACAAAATAAATAATAGATATGGAAACAATAGTCCCAAGAATAAAACAGATTTTTATAATATAACTGTAATATAGGTGGTAGTAAAACGGAAAGTATTTTCATGAGATCTAATACTTTACTTATTCAGCTGTACAATGTTATCAGCCAGTAACTATGATGATGATGAAATAGAAAATTATATTTGTGTAAATTTTAAAATATGATTGGAAATGATTTAAAAAATAATTGATAATAAAAACATATTTAAATGGTTTATTGCTTGGAAATTCATATAATGTTTAAGTTCTGGAAGTGACATGGCTTAACCCTGATCCTCAGACCTTGAACTCTACAGTTCTACACTATCATGTAGAACAATTACATAGTTATATTAGAGGATTGGAATGTTGTGGCATGATATGAAAGAGGTGATAAATGTGAAGATTATGCTGTGGAGTAAGAAATGCATGTGTGGAAATAATGACTATGATTTAAAAAATATGAAGTTTATGCATAAAAAGCACAAATGACAATAAATTTCAATTAGAAAGTGTCTTGATTCAAAATAGTTTTTAAAACCATATGTATACATATTGGAGTGGATATAGATTTAGATCATAGTAATGGTAGAAATATTTTTTTAATAAAAAAAATATTTAGAAGAAATAAGAAAAAAAGAGAATTGATAAATTAAAAGCTAATATTGAAAAGAAGTTTCAGAATTGTTGAATAAAAAATTATGCTTAAATAATACTAAATTAATAGATAATGTCAAAAATTGGGAATTATTTAAGAAAAAATTTTAAAATGTTGCAATAGCTTAGAAAAAAAGAAAGACAACAAAAAAGCATTGGGTTAATAATGAGATGAATAATGGAATGGTAGATGAAAGAATATGGATAAAATATATATTTTTACTTTTGTTTTTAGTATTTATTAGTTTCATTTTTTTTCTTCTCATTACTGAAATAACTTTCTTTTCAATATTAGTCATTGTATATTTTTGACATTATTATTCATACCTATATTTTCCTACCAATTTACAACTATTTTTTAAATATTATAATTTTTTTCATAATCATTTTTTAGAAATTCATTTAATTTTTCCAAAATGAATCATTTTCATATTCTTTGCTCTCTTTTTGTTTTTACTATTTGATTCATTGTTTTCAGTTATCTTTTTACTGTTCTTATTCATGTCTGAACATTTTCAAAGTCTTATTTTTAAATGATTTGTGGATTTTAGTTTAAATTCAATGGACTGTTTTTAAAAATTAAGGATATCAATTGTCCTTAATATGTTTTATCTCTCTAGTTTTGTAATATTTCATACATTTTCTGTGTTAAATCTATTATTTCAATATGGTGTTCTTTTAGTCAAAGTATAATTCAACTCTGTTTTGCTTTTGTTTGAATAATTTCATGCCTGTTTTATATTTTATTATATATATCACAAATCTATGTATTGTATCATTTTTGTCTCCACATTGAATTTTTTCCAGAATACTTTAATCTTTCAATTGCTTTATTCTACTTTCATAAAATCTTTCATGATAATTTAAAACATTATAGAATTATTTTTTTATTAGAATGAGGAGCAAGTTTTCAATCTAAGTGAAACTTGGTTTCTTTTTACTCATTTGAGTGGATAATCTTGCTACTGTGTCTGATATATCATAATGTGACTCCTCCATTTTTAAATATTTTTAATTATTTGTGCTTTAATAGTAAAGTACTCATTCAGTTTTTAAATAAGCTATCTTGTTATTTTGTTAAATTTGATGTCAAAGATAACATTAGACAATTCTGGTTTTTGCTATCTTTATTTGAAGATGATTTACAGTTAATGGCCAATAAAAAGTCATTATTGGTTGGAAGCCTCCTGATTCTATTCCCATATCTTTTTCACCAATTATTGTAGTTTGGATAATAACTTTACAGTATCCACACTATGAGGGCCATTGTTTATTTTTCTTTATTATGAATATATGTATAACATTTCAGAAAAATATATTTTATTCTCAAGAACCCAACCAATGTTTTAGTTTGGATTATTAGGTTGATAACTTAGCATGTTGGCTATGCATATTGGTCAACAATTCAGCCATATTTGTTTAGTATGGAAATAATAATTTCAACAGTTAGAATATGTAGAAGGAACTTAAAAATTTGCCATGCCCAGTTTCTTTAAGGTTGAGAGATGATAGAGAATATTTTAGATCTGTAATTAACTTCTATCATCACATTCATTCCTTAAGTAAAAGTGTCATGTTTTGTCTAAAAGATTTATCATTCACTGAATTATCAGGGGATGAAGAACTATTATATACAATGCAAAAAAAGCTCAATTTCAACCACCAGTTTCAGAAATGCTGAGTGATTAGAATGAATCTAAATTTGAGACACTGAAAGCAATGAGATCATATTACAAAAAAATTTCAAAGATGTGTAGTTTTATGTGAATGAAAAAATAAATCGTGCATTCTTTTTTCTTGAAGTCTACAGCTGTCAATATAATAATTTACCCATATTATAATAATGTGATTTTTATTCATAAACATATATAAATATTATAATGGTCAATATCATTTCATCTACATAATATAGCCAATGAATTCTGTACAATAGGAGAAATATCTTGAAGTAATGATTAACATTATGGAATTACCAAGTTAAATCCTAGTTTGAAATACCAAGATTGAATCATCAATATGATTCTAAATATTTTAATCCCACATGGTTACTACTGGTATGTATGCACATCATAATAATTCTGACAATAAAATAAATCAACAATATTCTTTCTCCAATTAAGATTCTTCATCATTCTTTATCTCAGTTTTCATGCAATGCATGTTGGATATTCAGTGATTATGTTAATCAAATTATAATTCCATTTTTTTAAATCAGGGAGATTAAGAACTCTTTGGACTGAACTCTGCTATATCATGCTTTCTTCTGGGCTTATACAAATATGTTCAAGTTTGATTGACTAATATTATTTATTCATGGGCTTGGAGTATTTATGAATTAGTTCAGATTATATAATCTAGATACTTTTACTTAAAATGGTGATTTTATTAACAATATAACAAAATTAAAATATTAAATCTCACTATCACAAAAAACACAAATTCTTTCAGCCATAAAAATATAATCAATTTTTATGAGATTTAATTACATGCTAACAATGTAGGGGGACATGGTGTTTGTATTATAATTATTATTGTTTATTAATAATGTATGTATGTTAAGTTTTCTGTAGTAACTAGGTAATACAATATATGGCTAAGTGATAATACTTTATTATTATTGCTTGCTCTCTTAATGTTTATTTTAATTTTACTTTTATAATAAATTTTTTGGGTTGCATTTTTTTTCATCATATTTTTATTTTTAAGTTTTATTGGTGATAATGTCAAAAAATGTTCAAGAAAATAATTTTATGGCAGAGAGACATAATTAATACATTGAACACATTTGCTTTGCTAAACTTGAAGATCAATAGATAATGAGATCTTTTAACAGAAATGCCAAATATAATAATTTCCTTTTACTAAACATTTAATTTTAAATTTCACTGTAGTCTAAAGCTTGGCATTATAGAGTCTCAGCTAAAACCATTCTTTAACATAGACCCAAAGATAAGCAATGTTAAAAAGTTTATATTGTTGTAAATAACTAACAATTTTGAAAATAAAGCAAGTTTCTTTAAAGGGAAAAAGTTAATATAGATTTAATAAATATTGGAACGAATATTTATAAAATACTGGCATTATTATTTACAACGGAAGGATTTTAGATCTAATGATTAGCATATCTGCTTTGCCATATCAATAAGCTTGGGGGGGGGGGTATATCCTGACTTTATCAAATAAATTTTCAGGCTCAATTGAGAGCAAGCCTGTTCCTCTTTCTCTTAGAAAGCCTATGTGCCTTGCAGCAAACTATTTAAGAGACTTACTATTGCCCTATTTTTTAAAAATATCAATATTTTAAAATATATATATTATAGCAATGGCGTATAATAGAAATTTTAAAAAAAACCAACATTGAATAGCCACCTACATATTTTTCTTCTTTTTTTTTAACTGATCATAACATTTTTTTAAAAAAAAAACAATTACTTGAGTTACTGTCAGTAAGAATTGGATAAAGAAGCAGTGAAATAAATGATGTATTAAAAGAACTATTTCTCTAAAACAACCACATTTTTTGTTTTATATTCTTGGCGTTTTATTTAAATTTTATAAATACTGTATAGCAGAGATAATAAAGTATTGTGATTATGCAGAAAAACGACTATTTTCGACAAATTTTTACAAAATAAAGCTTTTAAAATATCTATTTTGGGCAATTTTAGAATGATGTCCAGCATCTTATGTATGTATTGTATGAGTCTAAATGTTGTTTCCACAATAACTCTAGAATGAAACAACTTTTTGCGATGAAATTGTGATGCTATAATCTTCAACGGTTAATTTTCAGAACTTAGTAGGCATTTTATGACAAACTTCATTTGATAAAGTTACTTAGAATTACATATATATACATATAGTAACCACTGTAAACAAGTATGGACATTTGAACCCCAAGGAAAGTAAAGAGAGAGCTGATCTAGAAATGAATTTTGCAATAACTAGTCTGTATGGAAACCATAAATACCTCCTCACACAGAACATGCTATTTCATTTTTCTGTTTATTTGACATTTTGGGATACTGTCTTAATTTTTTCAGCAAAAAATCTTTGAAATTCTTCAACATAATATCTAATTGTAGCTCTCAAATGCATTCTATTCTCTGCCATATCTTCCTAATGGAAATAACTATTGCATTTTTTTTTTAGAATATCTCGTGAGATAATCCTTATAATGTAGATCAGTAGATGAGATCTAACTCTTTTATGAAATCAGGTTGAAGTTTTCCATAAAACACTTTTAGTAAATTTTGCATGTTTATTTATTTTTACATATCCAATGCAATAGAAAATGTGATTTATATGTTGATTGGTTTTATGTTCCATTATATTTTTAAAGGTTAACAGAGCATCCTTTAATGAAACCTTTCACCTACCCTTATATTGTGTTGATAGGGTGTCTAAATCTTGTTTCCATGCAAAAAACAGTTGCATAAACAGCTCATTTAATTGCTTAGTTATTTCCTGTAATGAAATTTTATCTTAATTTGTTAAAAGCATTAGCAGCACAATAGATTCTGTGCTGTATCTCAGCATCTAAATCCACTTTGTTACTAATATGATATTTAAATTGGTTTAGATTCTCAAGCTTACTTCCATCACTAGATAATAAAGAACTATGACTTTTTGAACAATAATTATTAAACCAAAAGCTCTAAATATTACATTCAAAATATTAAATACATTCTGTAAATTGTCTTTTGAAATGGCAAAAATAGCACAATCATTAAGCATATTGTAAATCTAAGATGAAATTTTTATTTTTGCTTTTAATTGATTCAAATTTAAAATATCACCATGAAACTTGTATTATATTTTAATCCCTGTTATATTAATCAATCTATAAACAGTTACCAAGACAACATAAAAATTGGAAAAAATTTTGGAGTAATTACTCATCCTTGTTTATCTCAGTTTTCATTTCAAATGCCTTAGAATTTCTGCCTTCAATAATAACACTTTCCTCTCAGTATAATATGAATAAATTTTGGTGGACAGTTAAATAATTTCCAACAATGCCACAAACCTGTTTGATTAATTTCATAGAATAACTTTTGTTTAAAGCATTTTTCTGTAGAATGTATTGTTTAAAAGTAATAGTAATTATATATTGGCCTTTTTCCACCATCTATTAAATATTGAATGTCTTTAGAAAAATTCAAACTTTATTTAAACTTTCCAAATACATTACCTGCTAGTAATTGCACATAGGTTTGTATGTGACACAAAGTTTTGAGTGGTATTATTCTCTTTTCTTGAGATGTTGCCATCCTAATTAGTGGCACTACTAGCATGGGAATCAAACTTGGATCTTTAAATTCATGAATATTGAAATTTTATGACAATGCTCTAACCAACAGCGGCCTTTAGCAGAATAGCTGTTAGAGCATTATCTAATTCAATATTCAGGAACCTTAAGATCCAAGTTCAAGTCCCATGCTTGTACTGTCACTGGATAGGTCAGTAACTCCTGAAGAAATGAGAATATCAGTCAAAATATTTATATACTAACCTGTATGCTATTACCATCAATTGAATGTATTTGGAAAGTTTAAACAAAGTTGAATTTTTCTAAGAACATTCCTTATTTAATATTAAATAATAAAAATAGTTCAAAATATTATTATTACTTAAATACCATCATCACAATTTTTCAGGCAAACAACAAAAGCAATATACAAATTTTCTCCTTTGTTCCTGTACTTTTCTTAACATTTACCAGATAACAAAAGACATGTTTATAGTGATTCTTGATTTTTGTAAAACCACATTGAGACCGATTACCACAAAACTTTAAAATTATCTTTGTTGTATTGCAATCTTATCTACTTTATTTATTTTTAGAATAAAAATTACAATTCTAATAACTTTTGTTTAAAGCATTTTTCTGTAGAATGTATTGTTTAATTAATTAAAAGAAACATTTTCATGATGTGCATTCTATGAAAAATGTCAAATAAACTTTGTAGTAAAATTTAAAAATAAAACATGCACAGTCTATGAGCTTACAAATCATTACCCTGTGTTATAGTTTTCCCACCTCTTGTTTACAATACAATATAAGCATAACAATTGAATAAAAGTATCAAAAGTAAACTGAATCTCATATATATATATAAATGTTGGTTCTACTTTGAGTTATAAAATTCTTAATTTTTTACAACTTTCAATATCTTTGCAATGACCATATAATTTACATCTTTATCTAATTGAAAATGTTATTTTGGTGAAATATTGATGTTATATATTTTAATATTTTACATAGTTCATCCAAAAAAACTATGAATTGTATGTAATACATATTTTATCTCTGAAAACCATTACACTGTATATATACTGAAACTATATGATTAGTATGGAAATAAATTCAGAATTAAAAAAAGTAAAAATTTAAAAAAAGGTAATAAAGTTAAAGTATTATTATACTATTTGTATATAACATCTATCTCCATGATAATAATACTTTTTTGATGTTTAAAATATGGGTGTGCGAATAAAAGAAAATATAAATACATAAAAGTTTGTTTTTTTTTTTTTGCTTGAAATATTATCCAGTATCAAAATTGGAATTTTTGTTCAATTATTGTCTATTTTTAATCATAGATAGGAAATAATCGATTCTTTTGTTTCTAAAAAAAAAAAAGTAAGGTAGAAATAAAAGATTTAAACTAATTCTGAGGCAAGTAATTCAATCATGATTATGTATATGTGTTATTTTAGATGTTTCTTTAAAATTCTCATGGGGGGGGGGTCAATTAATTTAAAGTTTATTATGTTGTTTATTAAAAATTTAAAGTTACTAGGATATACATTATCTATAACAAATAATTTAATGAATTATCTACCAAGATTTTTATTAACTCATAAAAAATATACATTTTTTCCATAAAGTTAAGGATTTCTCATAAAGTAAATATATTATTTGATAATATTGGGAAATTTTTTATAGAAAAACAAGTAATATTTACCATTTGAATATGTTATAAGATAATTCTGCAAACAGCTTTTCTTTTTGAAATACTTCAACATTACATCAAATCAAAGTTCTCCAATGTATTGATTGTATTATCTGTAATATTTTCCCAATGAAAACATTTAACATTATTCAGATTTGGAATGTCTTTGAGATAATCTTTATAACTTAAATGGGCTTCATCTCTCCCATGAAAACCATACTCAAGTTTACTATTAAAATATCCTTTTAGGAAATCTTTTATTCATTCGTGTTATTATATCTAATCCAACAAAAATATAATTTTACAATAATGGACTTTATTATAACAGCAACCAGCATATTGAAGAATATATTAATTAGTCTTAGAATCTTGTAAATTTAATAGGATTGTGTTTCCATTTTACAGGTAATATGTCTAAATGCAGGCAGTGTTGAAGCTAAGTACAAATTGTAATATTAATTGACTGAGCGTAATGGATATAAATATAGTTAGGAGTGATACTGAAGTATTTAGGAAGGAGTTTATCTTTGAAGTGACAAGCTATGATGGATAGGATTTCACTAAGCTGCAATCCCATGGACCAACTATCTGTCATGAAAATATTGTTTTGTTGAATGTGATGATGTTGACATCAAACCAAGAAAATCATAAATAACAGTGATGATGCATTGAAACAGTACTTTGTCACACATCCCATTTCACCTATTGTGTCCGATAAAATGTATACTAGCTTTAAACCCTGTCAAGTTCACATGTATCTACATTTAAGTAAAGGTATATCTGAGTAAACATTGTTATATGTGTATCAGTACACATATATATGTGAGTTTAAGCTGTAACATATAATACATTTGACAGGTTACAGTGCAATTATATGTATATTTTTAAACCTTTATTATAAATTTGTGTATCAATTTAAGACATTATTTGGCTTAAGAATTACATATATATATATAATTCCACAGGAGACCAGCATACATATATAACAATATTTATGCAATAATTTATAAACTTTTAAATTGTAAAACTTAATTCCCATTAAAGGAAAACACACCACATGCACCTATTTAAAATTGCGCATAGGTTAAATGTTAATTTTAAAAATAACATTTTAATGTACACTTTAGTGAAACCAACAATCATGCAACACTATTTTCTATTCACTTGGGGATTGCCTTTCTTTTACTAAGATGAAAGTGTCTAAGAAATCTAACAACAAAATAGCTAAATTTTAAATAAGAGTTGTAAACAAACTAATGGGATTAATGCTGAAAACCTGGCTTGTATTCATGTAATTGAGGGGTAAAAATTTAGTATATAAACCATATTTTGGCACTAAAAAGCTTTACAATAAAATTCAAGCAAGTTGCCACAGAAAGCTACTTGTCATGATTTTGATATGAGTGGTGGCTAGGAAGGCTAATTTTCCATAGGAAGGACTGATTTCTAACCATTTCTAACCCATCTTGCATGCTCCTACAGCAATCATTGCTGAAAGGATAGAGAAGTTCAACTACCAACTGCTGCCATGGAAGGACAATGTGGACAAGCAACCATCCAGCGAAGTGCCTATTTCAAATGCTAAAAGCCTAGAAGATTGGTAATATTTCCTCACTGCAGAGCTCTAGAAATCTTACAATTTCTAATAAATTCCATAAGCTAGCTATCTATAGTGAACATTCATAAATTATTCTCAATTTATTTAAATTTTGTAAATTAAAATCTCTAAACATGACTAATAATTTTGCCTATAAATATAAATGTAATTTTAAAATAACTTCCTTTGAATATAATAACCATAATCAGTTATTTGACCTTTTTATAGTCTGCCATGCCTATTTTCTATTTTACTTTATTTTATTTTTAATTTATATGTTATGATAAGCCATAAACTCAAAGTAGAGAATAATTAACTTGATAAACTTTCATAGTGATAATTACCTCTCCAATGTAACTTTCTCATCACTTTTTAACTGATAGAAATCTCTTTGAAATCTAGGTTCTAAGAGATAAGAACTGATCACTATGCGCTCATTGTTATCTATAAATAGTTAATATTTATTAGTTTGTTTATTAAGATTTGTGAATTATTATATTTCATGATTAGATAATGACTAAACATCACATGATCACATCTCATACTAGCACATAATTGTTGTAAACAAAGGCAAAACTCTCCATACAGTAGTGCTACCAGAGTAATCAATGGATGCCAGAAGGCTTGTGCATAAAATCCCTATCTAGTGCCTACTCATCCAATATCCCCAGACTAGTTTCTGGCTTGTGGCCATCATCAGTGAGGAGCCTTGGATCTGAGAGCACCACCTAAATCTTAGGGTCTAATGCAACCCTCTATCAGCCACCTTTTAACTCTACTTTACTACAAAACTATGAGAATGAAATTGAAAACAAAAATATTTTCAATCTAAGCTCAATAGCTTATATAGTCATATGAGTCTGAACTCAATTCAGCACCCATACATTTTGGTGTCTTTGGCTTTTAAACAACCATAGCCACCACTATCCTATTAGGCAGGATTGGTGTTAAACCACTAAACATCACATGATGCATAAAATCCCTATCTAGTGCCTACTCATCCAAAATCCCCAGACTAGTTTCTGTCTTGTGACCATCATCAGTGAGGAGCTATGGTTGTTTAAGAGCCTAAGACACCAAAATGTATGGGTGCTGAATTGAGTTTAGACCCATATGACTATATAAGCTATTGAGCTTAAATTGAAAATATTTTTGTGTTTTCCAATTTCATTCTCATAGTTTTGTAGTAAAGTAGAGTTAAAAGGTGGCCGCTAGAGGGTTGCCTTAGATCCTAAGATCTAGGTGCAGTGCTCTCAGATCCAAGGCTCCTCATTGATGATGGCCACAAGCCAGAAACTAGTCTGGGGATATTGGATGAGTAGACACCAGATAGGGATTTTATGCACAAGCCTTCTGGCATCCATTGATTACTCTGGTAGCACAGGGTGGCACTACTGTATGGAGAGTTTTGCCTTTGTTTACAACAATTATGTGCTAGTATGAGATGTGATCATATGATGTTTAGTGGTTTAACACCAATCTTGCCTAATAGGATAGTGGTGGCTATGGTTGTTTAAGAGCCAAAGACACCAAAATGTATGGGTGCTGAATTGAGTTCAGACCCATATGACTATATAAGCTATTGAGCTTAGATTGAAAGTATTTTTGTGTTTTCCAATTTCATTTCTCATAGTTTTGTAGTAAAGGAGTTAAAAGGTGGCTGCTAGAGAGTTGCATTAGATCCTAAGATCTAGGTGCAGTACTCTCAGATCCAAAGCTCACTGATGATGGCCAAAAGCCAGAAACTAGTCTAGGGATATTGAATGAGTAGGCACTAGATAGGGATTTTATGCACAAGCCTTCTGGCATCCATTGATTACTCTGGTAGCACAGGGTGGCACTACTGCATGGAGAGTTTTGCCTTTGTTTAGATAATGACCAGGGATGATACTTGAAGGCATATTTGTAATTGTCATAATGCCTGTAATATGCTTTCTCTTCCTTAATTTTATTATAAATATATACAGATTTGATATTTTTAAACTAGATTGCTATTAATTATCCCATTTTAGCATCATTATATGCTATTTTGAGAACTGGGTTGAGGAAGTTTCAGCAGAATGAAACTAGATATTTATGCACATTTTTTGTCTTAAATACATATTAGTATTATTCAGGTGTTGCTGCATTTTTACTAATTATAGAATGTGTATTTACACCATACTATGCTTTCTTAAATCGGCTCACAGTGATAGGCCACCCCATTTAGTTCAGACAGCCATATTTCTAGAACTAGAACACGAGGATCCAGAAACCTATTCAAACTGCTCTGACATACCGAATTAAAGGGTACCAAGTACTAGGTACTGAATCGTGTGTATAACTGCACATTCACACCATGATTTTTAATTTAATATAGTCTCAGATGCCTATCTATGGTAATCAGTTCGTTCCCCTCTATTATTAATTTCAGCATTAGTCTGAACATGGAAACTGGTTTACCTAGAGGATCTGTATTTTGAACAAATGATCTGTATTTTGAACAAATTTATTGCTCATAAATAATACATTAGAATGAATAAATTGACATTTTATTTGTATCATACCGGTAATATTTAGCTTACCAGAAGCAAACCTTGAGAATAGTTTGACATACCATATAGGCATGAATCACAGACCGCAGATAATTTTTATAAATTGCATTATTAGTAAGATGAGACCATTGTGCTGTTATCTGCCTCATCATTATTATCATGTCTGGGTGCATAATTCATGTCACCAATGGAAATGTTATTTTATTTTTATTAATCCATTTGATTCTTATTTATTACAAATATTAAAAAATTAATGTTTAGTGTTACAACTTATTCCAAATCACCCTAATCTTTATTAATACGTGCATTATTTATTAAGTCATGGACCATTAAGTAATGTATTTAATCTTTAAGTATAATTAAGTTATCAATTTTCCCAGAGTCTCATGTTCCACCCTTTCTCAGCCAGCTCGCAAAAAAAAATTGAGACTGAGTATAACCTCATAAATGTCCTCCATAGAGTATTATTAAATCATTGAATGTTGGTAAATGAGTTGAAGTATGATCAGATCTGAGGTCTCAACCCCTCATCTAGATCAGCTTTGGTGTAATTCACCTGGATTCTGGATTTTGTTACCCGAATGTGCAAATATAACTGTTACAGCGTGTCTATGGATAATTGCTTTTTACAAGTTCAGCTTGGACAATATTAATGGAATATTTCTGATTAATGGAGCCATATAATTCAGTAATATCTAAAGAAGCAATTTTGTATTCTACAAGCTTATAGTGTTTAATGTTAGCAAGACTTAATGATATAAGGTCCGTATCTGACTCTATCCGTTAACTATTGATTGACCATTTTTGTGGTGTTGAAATAATGCACATCTCCAAAATCCAACATAAGCCTGAATAGAGAATTAGGTTTGTGTAGCTTAACATTAGCAAAACATTCTAGGCATGATAGGAAGGATATATTCTATAATATTCTGATTTGATAAAAGCTTTATTACAGTGTTTATGGAGCAAGCCAGAAATGGATGTCTTTATTGAATTTGTTATTAAAGTTGTGGAAAGAGTTGAATTTTAATTAGTCAATTCATTTTGTCATTATATTCTTTTTTCCATCAGTATAAATTTATTTCCTTTGTCTTCTTTAAGGCAAATTATAGTTACCTGAAAGAAATGGCTTGATGTTATTAATTTTGATTTCCAATCATGATTAGGTGAGTTACTTGGTTTGTGACAGACAACTTTGATGAGCTGGGTGATGTATTTGTCACTGGACCTAAGTCATCCATCATCAATATTCAATCAGATATCAAGCATATTCCTCTGTATCATTTACTGTTACTTGGCAAGATTTGCATAAGATTAAATACTTGGACATTCACATATGAAAGGCAAATCAACTAAACTACACTATGTGTATCAAACCTTTGGAGGTCAGGGGCTTTGCACACCCTAAATCAAACTCCCCCCCACACACACAAATTTGCAGTCTTTCATCATTCCTTTTTCATAATTATCATTTATGTAAATTTGAGCCTTCTGCAAAATTGACATAGAATAACATATAAAAGATCTCATTAATTATTGGAGTCAAACCCAGCCATCACAAAAAAGGTAAAACTGGAAGAAGTTACATACCAACCCCTCCTCCAAAGATAACAGACCATATTTGTCACTGGACCTAAGTCATCCATCATCAATATTCAATCAGATATCAAGCATATTCCTCTGTATCATTTACTGTTACTTGGCAAGATTTGCATAAGATTAAATACTTGGACATTCACATATGAAAGGCAAATCAACTAAACTCCACTATGTGTATCAAACCTTTGGAGGTCAGGGGCTTTGCACACCCTAAATCAAACTCTCCCCCCCCACACACAAATTTGCAGTCTTTCATCATTCCTTTTTCATAATTATCATTTATGTAAATTTGAACCTTCTGCAAAATTGACATAGAATAATATATAAAAGATCTCATTAATTATTGGAGTCAAACCCAGCCATCACAAAAAAGGTAAAACTGGAAGAAGTTACATACCAACCCCTCCACCAAAGATAACAGACCATGACTTCTTCCGCATGCCCATTCCCTTATTAAAAACTTAAATCCTTTTCTTTCAAGCTAAATTTTTGCACCCCACCTTCAACAAATAGATTAATTATCAATTTAAAGGACTGCCTACCCTCTGGTCAGACTCCTCATACACTGTACAAGACCTCATGCCACCAAACTGGCTGCAGTGCCATATCTATGGTGAATCCTGTGCAGCCTGCCACCAAACTGGCTGCAGTGCCATATCTATGGTGAATCCTGTGCAGCCTATATCCTATCATGTCTCTAAGTACTGCTATTTATACAAAAGAGTTGAATAAATCCAAATATAATACCATCTTTTTAAAACATCAAAGATCCACTGGCCATATAATTGAACCATCTTCTGCTTCCATCACATGCATAGAACGCCATCACTGTAAACATAAAATCAAAGAAGCATGGCTTATAGGCAACAATACCTATATTATAAGCCGGAAGGAAGAATGCTTCTTTCTCTCCAAAAAGTGGAATTTCTAATTTAGTTTGCACATATTTAAATATTTGTCACACATTTTCTATTGTGCTCATACAACCAACTTGCTATGATTATGAGAAAACAAAAACTTCTCGAAAGTGCTCAGCCAATTAATATTACAATTTGTACTTAGCTTCACCATTGGCTGTGTTTTATCACATTAGACATGTTACTTAATTGGGAAGTCTACATTTTTCTTATTTTTACATTTTTCAGGTCTATATACTGCTTTCATTGCATCAACAAAATATCTAAAGTAGTTTTAATCCACTAATCATTTTTAAGCCTTTCATTGGTTTATCTACTCTCCCAAAAAAAATTGTAACTATCCATTCTATTAAACTTTCTCCTTATGAAACATAAGTTTCACTAAATGCAGTTTTACAAATATTAAATCTTTAGAGCTCCTTGCTATTAATGTTACTCTGTTTAGTTTTAAAGAATTTGTCTCATGTAAAGTTTGCATATTCCAAGTAGCTATATTTAGAAGAAAAAAAAGATTTCTAATACTCATCTTTAGAATTACCATTGCCTCCTTTACTACTATTATTGATATTAGTTCTATAGTTTTAATGATTAATTATCCAGGCATGACAATTTGGCTACACTGTGTGAGACATTTGCTAATCCCACTTCTGTGATAGACAAAGAATTGCCTAAATAGGATAGTGCAAACATTGTTCATTGTCTAGGTGAAACTTTATCAAATCCAATTTCAACTTGATTCATTAATGTAATGCTTTGAGCAAGAATCATAACTAAAGACTCCCAGATTATTAAAGTTGTCCCTGACATTTCTCTCAATCTTTTTTTGATATAAAAAAGAATTAGAATTTCTATCCTTGTAGTTAAAAGATATAAATATGGTTGCATAAATAAATTGTCACAATAAATGTAGAAAGGTTGATGATTTGAAGACCCTTGAAGCTTTACATTAACTTAACTAATTGAAGAAGAAAAAGAGGGAAACGGTATATAACATTTGGTGAATTAACAGCCTAATGTTATTTACATAAAAAAAAAATTATTTATTGGCATTAAAACAACAATAAAAAAGGGTGTAAATATAAAACGAATATTGTAAATAATTTAAATTGAATTAAATAAATGATATCACGATAACTATCATTTACTATATTTAACATTTATAATTTTAAACAAGCTTCTTATTTTAATTATATAAGACCAGTGAAGCTACCCTATTCACTGATGATTTGAAAAAAAATATTAAAAAATTTGAATTTACATTATAATGTGTTTGGTGGCATAATTCAAAATCTACATCCCATTTCTATTACAAGTAATCATTTTATTATCAGAAAGTTTAGTTACAAAAACTGAAGATACCAAAATCCAAATAGAAAAATTTTATACAGAAATTAAAGAGAATTAGGACCAGTTGAGACAAGATATTGCAAAAAGATTGGAGGCATGTTTATCATATTTAGATAATAAGAAGAGGTTGTAGAGAAGTCTAGCAAAATAAAGAACAAGAGAGAATATGTGCAAGAGATAGTCAAAGAAGGGAAATTAAAAAACAATATCACTGGCATAAGTTCATTAAGAAATGAATAGTTTGGTTCAACAGATTGAAAAAATAAAAAAAGAGTAAAGGCCAGAGTGAAACACAAGGAGATGACAATGGAGGCCAAACAAAAATAAATATGATAGTAACCTAAAAATAATTTTAGTAATAGTGTTTTGTAAGAAATAGGTTTAAGAAAGGATTAATTTGGATACACACATATATTTCACAAGACCTCTAGTACAGTTCATCAGTTTTTAAAAATAAAGATTTTAGAACATGTAGATGAAACTCCAACTGAGCATTTCAGTAGTTTAGAGATATGCTTTAGTTTGAATTACTTAGTTAAGAGGCAAAAATAGCCATAGTATGCATTCCAAACCCGGTAAGACTCATTATTTAAGAAGCCTCAGAGCTTTGATGAATTTAAGCAGATTTTATTAAACTACTATTGAAATGAATATTATCAAGGGGGTATTACACATCAAATGCCAACCAAATATAGCATACACCCTTATTCAGAAGGCAGGTGGCAAAGTGAAGAGCTTTGATAATTGAGCCACTATTTGAAAATCAAATAATCTTAAGTTTTCCAAGTCATATAGAGCAAATTTTCACTGGCAGAGATAGGAAAACTAGAACAGGTAGCTGAACTTTTAGATGCATTTGACAATAACTACATATAAGGTAAAAGAATTTAAACCCCAATTACAAGAATTATACAGAGTGAAAATGAACTACACATAAATATTGTAGGATACACCGAGGGGGAAGATGTCAACATTGAGAGGAAGAAAAAAAAAAGATCCATTGGCAACCACACACTGGAAGTGGATTCATTAAGAACACAGATGAAAGCTAAAACAGATTTAGATGGAATTCACAATCATCTTGCATTAGCAAAACTATATTTTTAATTAGAAAATTATTAAAATAGGAAAGAGATAAAGAAGAGGGAATCTCAGTAAGTTGCTCCTATGGCAAATTTAACATGGTTGGAAAGCCTAAATTTACACCCCAAAACTTCTCAATAAAAATTTATATTAAAAGAAATCAAAATAGAAGCATTATTCAACTCAGGCTGTTAAATATGAGTAATGTCTAAGGAAGCATATGCACAAATTATTCAGCTCAACTTGTATATTAGAATTCTCTCATTAAAGGATGTACAAGTCACTTTGGCAAATAATAAAAAAGTTAAAGTGGCTTCAAAATTAGTGTGAATACAGCTATGGATAGAAAAAAAATCACTAACCATGGTTTATTAACATTTTATGGAGTTGTTTATGAAGTCATCATTGGATTTGGATTTATACATAGGACAGAAAGCATCCTGAATTACCATAAATGTCAGATCATAATCAATAGTGATATAATACCATTCTTCTAAGAAATGCTTTATCAGTCTGCTGCAACATGTTGCATGCAGAATGATAACTAATGACCAGAGATACAATTAAAATTACAGAAGTCTCCACTTATCAATATAAAATACTGAGATCCATTTGAACAATTTACTTTGGTAGTATGAACCAGTGCTTTTCAACATCTGGGATAATAAAAGGATATTAGTATTGAATCAGATCGCTAATGATCAACCATACTAAGCCTGTTCGCAATCCATCCCATACCAATACAAAACCAGTTGACAGCTGACATAGATGCTAAAATGACATATAATATCCAAGGGTTCATAGCCCTTTAAGAATTATTTTGTAGCAATGAAAAAAAGATAGATAAGTTTGTTTGTGTTTAATCACACAACAATTAAACAAGATTACTGCGCCAGATCATAACATTTCACCACCTATTTGTGAATTATTGATTTAGCATTCAATGCGACTGTTAATGTGAAATAGAATTACATCCTGCTGACCACCAGTATACTACTTTTAGATATAATGGATACTCTTGATATTTCAACAGAATACCTTTTGGGCTTAAAAATAGTGGTTCAGGATTGTTATATCAGTCAATAAAATGGACCATCTCAGATACTTGGAATTGTTTTTTCAGAAGAGCATGAAAAAGAAAATTAAAAATGTTAATAAAAGTATCCTAGTCACTGGAGAAATAAATTTTTGAAGCCATATAATTGGGAGAAAAAGCATTTGATACCACTATGAAAAGATATGAACTTCTACAATCAGTTTTATAAGAACTTTACTCTTGATATGGAGTCACTGTTATCAAAGAAAGACACTTCATGGAAATGAACATTTCAATACAATGAAACTTTTCAGGTTATAAAAAATACATTTTCTAGATGAAATTATACTATCATACCATGACTTTGGAAAAATATTTCTACATATTGATTGATGGAAGTGTTTAGCTACATTATTCCAAATCTAGTAAGATGATCAACCAAAAGTTCTATATTTTAGTAGCCAACAATTGCAAGATCTGAAATTAATTACATTATAACCAAAAAAAAAAAAAAAGCTCATGTTAAACATGGGTCTTTCAAAAATTTTGTCAATCTTTGGTAGGATCTGAAGTAAATCATGATTACAGATCACAATAACCTAGAATTTCTAAAGCATGGCTACTTGGTCAATAGCTGATTGATAACTATATAACTAAATATTGCAAGGATTCTGAGAATATAGTAACAGATAAATTGAACCACAATCCAGTTCATTCCAGTCAATAATTCCTATGCACTGAATATATATATAGCGTGAGTCAGTGGATGACTCCCAAAATTTAATTGCCAGGGAAAATGTAGACGGCAGCTAAATAATTCATTATATTAAAAATGATTCCACAAATAATATGTATCAAATAATACCAAGTGGAAAAATAAGGGCAAGTTTTGTGTAGTAGGAATATTACCACAATATAAAAAACACAACACTAATCACTGGCATCATGTACAGCATGAGAGCTAAAAAATGGGGAAATTTGTTAACACTAGTTACATTTTAATAAGACATTTGTAAAGAATAGATATCAAAATATTCTATAAATCTTTGAAATATAACTTATTCAAATATTTTAATCTTGGAGCATATTTATGATCTGTCCAAGAATTCATACTTATATGATTTTTAATATAATACGTATAATGCTTTTTTTAAAAAAAAAATCATGGATGTTTTCCTATTCAATTAAAATATTTTTTTGTCTAAACAAAATTAATATATTCTCCAAACATTTATTACCATAAGATGATTCGAATTCACAGTCAATATCATTATTCCAAATACGCTGGACCATAGTTTATTGCTATTTCCTACACTACTTTAAGACATTCAAGAAGACTAAAATGATCATTTGTTTATTTTTCAAACCAACAAATTTATAAAAAAAAAAACATGTTATAGATCGAAATAGAATTAATTATAAATTGGGTTTATTTAATTAAAGAAGTTGCATTAAAATAATACAGTTAGCATAAAGAATAAAGACATGTACACACATATGTCCTTCCACCATTAAATGCATTTAATCTATCTTTAAATCGACAATATGTAAATTATTGATAATTCCAAAATTAGAAAATAGTTGCCTGACTTACTTAATAACACTTCGATTTTTTTTATTTATTGGCATTGATATGATAAAACTTTCTAACAAGAAACAAAACCCTTCAATTTTCGAATTTTCTGGATATAATATTGAAACATAGGCACTGATAAAATGTGCATGTTTATCTAGAAATTCCATGAGTAGAAGATATCATATTAGATATCCTAAAGAATACAACACCATACTTCCTTTTCACTCAATAGACTCCCATTCACAGAATTATATACCAATCTGTCTATTCAATATAACTTTCTCTGCAAAATGTTTCATTAAGAGCAGCTACATGAATCTTACCCTAAACTTTGATAACTCTTTAATATGCCCGATTTACATGAAATAGTTTATTTCATTTATATAATTAGAATAAAAATTGCAAACCACTCCATTATTACTATATCCTACACTTCAATCTTTACTAATGTTACAACTATTTCAACTAACTAAATGAATAATCTATCTGTCATAATAGTGACAAAACTTTTTAGACTTTCAACATCTGTTGTTATCAGGGAGATGCTTAAATGAGTGCTTAAGCATATAGTCATGCTCAGTGTAGATTACAATCAATGACTTTTAGTCCATTAAACGTTCTCATTGCTGATTTCTACATTCTAAACATTTATACATATTCACATGCAAAAAGATTGGAATCAGAATTGCTGGATGAAATTAAAAGATGAAAAAGTGGCTGCACACATGAGAAAGAAATGGTGACAGATCTATATTAATAAATTGATTGAATACAATAAGTTAAACAAAAAAAGAGAAAAAAGTTGCTTGTTGATAATTTGTAATTAACTCTCACATCAAAAAGCAATCTATGATCTACCAATCATGGATACCATCAGTAGTCTAGTTTAGCACTTAATATATGACTCCACCACTAGGTTTTTTCTAATTATTCATTACTTTCAAGCCATAGATCTGCATATTTTTAAATTTGGTATTATTATTAAAACTAATATTTAATACTATATAAACATTTTGTCTTTTCTTAAAGGTAATTAACTATCTTACATTAAATCACTTATCAATTAATATACATTTTAGAGACTATAAAATCTACTGTTATCTATAATAAATTTAATTAAACCTTTCACTTTGTCATCATCCAACTGTCTAAGAACATGAAAATGAAATTAGTTTACTTTCCGAGTTCTTATTAAGATAGAAAATGTGGACAATGCCATTTATGAAATTAACTTAGTATTCATGGATGTTTTATAGCGTGCGATTTAAATTAGCCTTAAGTAATAATCACAAATATTTATTTAATATTATGTGAATTTCCATTTCATTGTAAATACATAGTGTAGGGTTTTGTAAAATGGCAGACATGTTTGTGCACTCCAGAAAAAACTAGAATTTATTCGAGAGGTTGTTTTTAGATTGCGCTCTGATAGCTGAGGAATTTAATTAATGCATTGACGTAATGGCGATCGACAATTCCAAGAAATATTTGCTGATTACAAATATTTCTGGATAAGAGACTTTACCTTATTGGATGGAGTATTGATTGATTGTTGCAGTTATCAGAGAGTGATAAAGAAGACTGGGTAAGAACTACGCAGTGTAATATAGAGAATAGCAGAGAGCAGTCACGCAATATTAGAGGCAGTATTTAAGTAGAGATATCTCACGTCAGTGCTTGCGGTTAATGACCAGCGCCCAGTGGAAATGTAGTCTACAGCTGTAGCTGAAAGAGCCCACAGAGATGGGGAGACCACAGCGGAGATATTGAGAGCATTCGTTGCAGAGTATTAGTTGCAGACCATTCATTGGAGAGCAGTCGGTGCAGACCATTTGTTGGAGAACATCCGTGGCAGAGCATTCGTTGCAGACCATTCATTTGGAGAGCATCCATTGCAGAGAATACAGAGTATATTCAGAGCATTCGTTGCAGACCATTCGTTGGAGAGCATATGCAGCAGAGCATTAGTTGCAAAAGAACATCATGGGAATTGAACATAGTTATTTGCTGACTGCACAGTCATACTTGCGGATATAACATTTGCACAGTCAGACTGGCGGATATAACACATAGTAATGCAATTAAACAGTATCAATTAGTATGTTGTAATTTTAGGAGCTAATGAAATATTCTAGTGCTATCTGAAAATTAGTTTTGTGAATATTACTTAAGTCCAATATAAATAAGGTTCCCACGATTTTAATATTGAATCTCATTATTTATATTAAGAACTTAGGAAACAGGAAGTGGTTTCTTTTGCATTTACTAAGGTAGTTGGATAATGATTTAAGGTCAGATCTTTAATTAAATTTAATGTGATACTAGAAAATTTCATCAATTCTTGTTATTATATTTCTATAAACATATATATATATCAGCTCTACCCACTTTATTGTGTGCCTACACATATTATACTAAAATTATGTTATAAAAATTACATATTCAAATTTCTACACATCCCATATATATATATATTTATTTATTAATAGCTGTTCCTTGGCTTTGCTGACATTAGTAGAAAATTATCAAAGTTTTTAAACCAATTAAGTACCATAAAGCAAAAATCCATAGCCAATGCAATTCTCCAAAAAAAAAAAAACAACAACAACAACAAAAAACAACTATACAAGATTAATCAAGAATGGTACAATATTTGTTGCGTTATTAAAATAACAGATGAACTTTTCAAATTTGTATATATAATGATAAAGGAAAGTATAAATACTTAAGGGTTACTGATAACTTAAACGTAATAAGCTATTTTTAATTTAAATATTCATGAATTACTTGTTTTAAAGCTCTGGTATTTATCCTGCTTGCTGATTTCAAATCCACATCAAAACATTTGAATCATATTCTAACACCTATTGCTGAGGCTCACTTTTGTACATAATTCCTTTAACATATTTGTCAAGTTTAAGTAGACAACTTTTTAAAATTATTTAATTTTAAAAGTTATAAGTAATTAACAATTTTTTATGAAGTACTTTATGAATTACTTTACACAATATTAAAAATTGTCTAAATAATTCTTCAAATATATTTTTATTAACCATATATATAAATTTGAATTTAATATTTAATAACCCTCTAAGTTAATTTTGATTTGCTAAAAATATTTTTAAGATGATGAAAAATTCTCTAGAAATCATTTAGTACAAACTTTCAATTTCTATATCTGTGGTTTTGATCGCATTAGTAATAAATTACCAAATTTTTTCAATCAAGCAAAAATCGATAATCTACATAATTCTCTGAAAAAGAAAATCATGCAGGATTCGTGCAAAATGCCTTAGATCTAACTGTTCATAACATATTGACCTAATTAATTTTAAATTAAAAAGACCAATAAAAGCAGTACCACAGAAATTGATTCATATAATTTACAATAATGTTAAAACAGCAATGTAAAGTGGCAGAATTGTCAAACATTTTACGAAGTAAATAAACACATTTTCTAATGAATTTTAAAGTTAACAAGTTAAACAACAAGAGTAATATAAATTATAATTCCTTTCCATTTCCTATTCTTTTATGCATTGATTTATATCTAAATAATACCTTTTATATATCTTCATTAATCATTTTTTTTTACAATGCAATCAAATAAAAATTTATTCCTTGATATTTCTTATAGTTTAATTAAATAAGTATATATAGATTAAAAATTAAAATATGAAATAGTTTTAAAAAATGCTCATAGAAGAAGTTAATACATAAAATATAAGACAATTTAAAAAAATTTCCAGTTAAAAGTTTTAAAGAGTTGGAGAGAGATAAGATTACATAAAAAAAAAATTACAAATTTTGGGGGAAAAATAGAAAAGTATAATTATGTTATAATTAATTAATGCATGATTAAAACCATAATAGAATAATTAAAGTAATTAAAATAAATTATTAAAAGTCATATAAATACAAAATAATATACTGTATGTATTAAAAATATATAACAATTTATGCAAAAGAAATCAAACAAAAATAAGAATGAAACATTGAATATTTATAAAATTATTAAAATGTATAAAGATATATAATTACTGGCATTATTAAAATATTTGTACTCTGTAAAACCCATAGTATAAGGTATGGTAATTATAATTATGTACTAACTGTATGGTCATATATATATATTTGAATATTGTAGCTCTGATGAAGACTATTGGTCAGTTGAAACTGTAAGAAAATATCAATAATATATTTTTATTTGATTGCATTGTAAAAAGTGATTAATGAAGGTATATAAATGGGATTATAAAAATAATTTGATAAAAAAGTATGTTTTTGTGAATATTATTCTTGAAATAATACTATAATTGACAGATAGTAAAAAACTTTTGAAATTTTAAATAACAAATAGAATGAATAAGTAAATTAAAAAAAAAATAAAATGCTGCAAACCAAAAAGGAAAACATTGGTGAACCTTTTCATAGTGGTAGTAAGTAGCATGACCTGAAGGAAGGTTAGAAAGAGGTCTGGATTGTTGCTGTTCTACTGACAAATTTCCCAGCAGGTAAAATTCAAATGAGATTATAATAGTGCCAGTGATGTGCCTCTCATTCTTTTGAAAATCACTGGATCATTGGAATACAGATGGAGTTGACTGTAAAATGTTGGAATCCCTTGGCATGGAGATCTGCGTAGACTATTTTATATTTATCAGAATAACTAACTAACCCAAGTGTACATTCTCTCTCAATGATGGAGATAAGTATTGACTTGTCCCAGCATGGCATGCAGAAGCCGTGGCAATCTTATCTCCTTTCAAGACAAACGTCCAGAGACTGTCTATCTGAGGCATAAAAACAGGAAATAGAGTAAAAAAGTAAAAGTGAAGACTTAATATCACTCCCAAAATTATTTCACACATATATATTGTACTGGTTCAGAGATATTTTAAAAATAAAGCTGGTGTGATCTTACAAGTTTTTTTTTTTTTTTAAACCACACTAAGTAGTTAAAACAATAAAAACATGTAATTGTTTTTTTTTTACTATTTGTTTAAATTGATGTAATAATAAATAAAAGTTCCCAGATTTATTATGTGTGATCTTAGCATTCATAAAAGGGGTTTTTTTTTTTTTGATGAAGGGGGAGGGAGCTTTTGACAAAAAACTTATTTTTATTTGGAGAGAAATTTAATATCCTCAGTATCCACACTGGGATCTATACAATTTTTTCATGATCATATTGAAAAAATATATATATATATATAAGCGTTTGCACAAAACTTTTTTGTTTTTTCCTAGTTACGAGAGCAAGTGTTTGGACAAAAGTTTTTTTTTCTACTTACAGGTCATAAATTTCCCTATTCATATATGTAATGTTAATATTATTTAGTGAAAAAAACTAAAAAAATTAAATGTTTGCCTGTATCAATTTAGTATGCATTCTGGGATTTTTTTTAAAATACCTGGAGGAGCCATCCAATCATTATTGAATTACTAAACAATAAGCCTAACATTTTTCCCCTTCATGTATACTTTTGAATTAAGATGTTTTTGAAATTTTGGTAAAAGAATACACAAGTAACAAAATTGTTTAAAATAGACAATTTTCTTATTTTTTCACTTTTTTTACTAAAGGATCCAACCAATAAATACAAAAAATATGTAAGATTTTTTTTTTCTGTTATATTGTGATTGTTTCAGTAATAAATATTTATAAATAACTGTAACAAATTGTTTATTTTTTCTCTTTTTTCATGAAATAATATTAACAATAAATATATAAATAGAGAGATTTGTTACATCTTGACATGTCAAAATGGTTGTCCTTGTGACCTTTGTTTATTTTATTTTTTTTTTGACATATTTTTATTAACTTCTATGTTGTTATATGGATAATAAATCGTTCCAAAGATGTGTTGTTAGCAATGATCTTCAAATCATCTTATAGTTTCAAATAACATTCAAGTTCTAATAATTTTAATAACTTTGTAACAGAATAAGTAATATTAAATATGTTAACACTGAGAATAAAAAGTAGCAAATTTTCCATACAATAGCACCACCAAGTGCAAACCAAAGGTTTGTGCATAAAATCTCTATCTAGTGCCTGTTTATCAAATATCCCCAGAATAGTTTCTAGCATGTGGCTTTCATAAGTGAGGAGGCTTGGATTTGAGAGCACTGCACCTAGATTTTAGGATCTAATGCAAACCCTCCAGCAGCCCCCTTTTACCTATTTGGTTATCTAATAAGCTAGGAGACCAATATGAAAACAATAATGTTTTCAATCCAAATTCATTTGCTTGAATAGTCATATAGATCAGAACTCAGTTCAGCATCTATACATTTTGGTGTCTTTGGTCTTTTAAAAACCCCAGTAACCATTATCCTATAGGCAGGATAGGTATTAAACCATCAAAACATTTCATGATCACCATTACATATGCTTACACATGGTGTTAATAACAGTAGCAAACTCTCTGTGCAACCTATATAAGCATATAAAATGATGATCATGTGATAGTTTTATACCTATTCTGCCTATAGGATAATGGTGACTGTGGTTTTTGAAAAGCAAAGACACCAAAATGTATAGATGCTGAGCTGAGTTCAGATCTATATGACTATACAAGCAAATGAGCTTGGAATGAAAACATTATTGTGTATTCATATTGGGACTTAACTTTATAGTTAACCAAATAGGCAAAAGATGTCTGCTGATGAGTTGCATTGGATCCTAAAATCTAGATGCAGTTCTCTCAATCCAAGACAACTCACTGATAAAAGCCACAAGCTAGAAACTAGTCTGGGGATATTGGCTTTTGTGCACAAGCCTTCCTGCATCCATTGATTACTCTGGCTTGCACTAAGTGGCGCTACTGTATGGAAAGTTTGCTACTGTTATTAACAGCCTGTGTAATCATAAGAAATGGTGATCATGTGACATTTTGATGGTTTTGTATTGAGAATATATAATAATTAAATATTTGTGAAGTTATCTTATTAATATATATTTTAAAAATACTTATTATGCTTCTTATTTCCATTAAATATTGAATTTACTATAACACAATTGGACAGTATCTTTTGCATTTATTATTATGACAATACTATTTAAAAAATTCAAATACCATAAACAATAAACAAAAGAAAAAAAATGTAACAAAGTAAATTTTATTTGCATTAATTTTTTCACAATATACAACAATTATTTTTTTTTTAAAAAATTGCATTGATAATACAAACAAAATATAACAGCAGAATAATTCCCCCTCAATTTCACCCCCCCCCCCGGCCATATATGTAATAATAAGTTCTTATTTTCATTACATAACCACAAATATATGCGCATATAATTACCACAAATATATGCGCATATAATTAATTTCATTTTTTTTTATAAAGGTGATGCATATTATTTTATTGCTAATTGTATAAATATTTTCTTATATAAATATATTTTAAAAAAATTTAACGAAATGTTTTTCTTGTCCTGTTTTTATCAGTAGAAAAAGAATTAAAAGTAAAAACATAAAAACAAATAAAAAAAAAATTATATAGCTGAAAGCAAGTATACGGTTTTAATTGAAAAGGTTTACATAATTCTCAATTCTATTAAAATACAATACCTATTTTAAACTTTACAACATATGTCATAAATAAGCAAAATATACAGAAACCCAATTAAATGAACCAAATCTTTACATAGTAATCAGTTTTAATTTTTATGGGCAGTTGCACCAAAATGGCAAGTAAAGACATTTGATCATAACTTTGTCAGTTGTGGACTAATCTAGAAAATCTTTATCTCTGCAGTCAATTCATATTGTGTTGAAATAAATATAACCAATCAGAATTATGGATTCATATTTTAAATCTATAACTTGAATGCATTATAAATCAAGACATCTAATTACCTATATTTATATAAACATTCACTATAATCTGTATAACAAAAAATATAATACTCTTACACATATAAAAAAGACAAACAAAACAAAAATAAATCCGAACAACTTATAGTTCAATGTTGTCTGGTTATATTTGAGTTAAATAATAGTAAACTTTATGATTAATAAAATAGCTAACTTTTTTGAAAAGTCTGAAAATGAATGGTGTCTGAAATATACATTTTAGGTTTTTTCCCCTTGATTTCATTTATTGTGCTTTTTATGCTGTGTTGGAATGTTTTACAAACTCTCACAATACTGTGGTAATGTATATAATTAATCATTAAAAAAATATTCTCAAATTATTATATATTCTTATTCTAGCATACTACTTATAACAATATATCAATTTCATATATTTTTTTTTTTACTGGTTATCTGATTTGTAAAATGAAGTACTTTATAGCTTTCATTTCTTTTACAATCTCATTATCTTCCACATTTCAACAACAATTAATATCTAAAATAATCTTCCAATTAAAAGCTGTAGTATCACAAAATAATTGGTGAATTTAGTTACTAAAACAATGCCTTCTTTTGGAAAGACTTTAGATAATAAATAAACACTACCAAGCAAACAGAGAGTTCATAATGTGTATGAAAATTTGTAGTTTTGGTTTAATTTTTCTTAGGATAAAAAAAAAACCCCACATGGTTATGATAACTGAAATATAATTCTCATATGTAATGCCAATGTATTAATATGATTCACTATTAATTTCTCTGAGTGTATGTTATAACATATTTTCCTATATGGTATCATCATATTTATTATCAGATTTTTTTTATTGTTGATTATATAAAATTATCAATGACCATTATATGAATACATATAATTTTACATTATATAGTTAAATTTGAAAAAATATAAATTCAAAAAAATATATCAAAAACTTAAAAGTATTATAGATCTGTTTAAAAGATCAACTAGCTATGAATCTTGTTGTATATGAATATGGTTTTAAAAAGCAATTAGCATAATAGTTTGTAGCAACATATTATATTTTTTGTAATTTTTATGTAAAATGTTTGGAATGACATCAAAATAAAAATCTTTCATTATCTGATACAATTTGTATGTTTTAAAAATATTTACATATAATTTACTACAAGTATAAAACTTTTTTGAAGGAAGAATTACAAAAATACTAAGATAATAACAAAAAACTACATTACAAAGTTATATTTTACAATATCGTTCTAAATGAGAGAATTTAAATTCTTCTATTATCTTATTATTTAAGTAAATGTAAGATATTATATAATGACTATATTCTGAATTGCAAATTATGACAAAACAATGATCACAGGATCAGTTTCAAGAACTCTTTAATAGACTATGCCAAGCCCTAATATCACTAACTACAAATGACAATAAGCTTAAATCTTATTTATATTGTGCCGTTTTACCTTTTTTGTATTAAAATATAAAAAAAAATTATAAATATATTATTAAATATGCTTAATAATTAATAAATATGTACATAATTATATTCTTATGGGTAAAAATTATAAACAATTTCATTTATTTATAAACATTATCAATAACATTCACACACATATACATATAACTGTAAATAAATTACCATTTATTTTATGAAATTAGCAATTATTAATACACTGCCTTTTATATGATTGCTAAGCTCATGCAAAAATATATAGTAATTTATGATTGATTATATTACAGCTTGGCACAACTGATGAACAAGATTCTTTGAAATCAGTCATGAGTCTTGTGTTATTATATTAAGAATTTGACTATTACTATATATAAAATGTTATAATATCTTTTTAAATAATAAGATAATAGAGAGCTTAAATGCTATCATTCATAATAAAATCATTAACATTGTATAGTCAGGACAAAGAAACAATCATTAGCAGATCAAGAAAAGATTTTAAAAAAAGACACTACAGAAAACTTTTTTTGTAATTAAAGATGCAGACACAGTAATAAATGCAATATTAATTTTGAAATTTGTCTTTATATACCAGTGTGTGTATATATAATTCTGTAAATTTTTCATAAATATGCTAATCAGAAAGCAGAAAAAAAAAAAAAAATGACATGCTACAATTTATAAGAGCTTGTTGCCATAAATAAAAGCATATTAAACAGTAAAAAAAAAGATCAAGGAAAGTAAAAAAGAGAGGGAAAAAAAGTGGAAGGTAGATAAGGAGTTGATATGATATGCAAATACATGAATATATTAAATGGACATAATAATATAAGTATTATGTAACACAAATATAGATAAAACATTATATCTAGTAAGTAACTATTATTTGATTTTATTCATTGGTCTGAAGAAATCTTGCTACCCTCACTCTTATCCTCTCAGTCTCTCTCTCTTTTTTTAAAAATTAAAATTATTACTTATTAAGGATATGGATATTTTATTCTTTAAAATTTGTCTTGTCAAATATAGATTTTGTTTACTTTTAAAAAAAAAGCATTTTATTTTTTAAAAAATTAATAAATCATGAGAATTTTTGATATTTCATGTTAAATGAACATTTCTTTTTTTTAAAAAAATAATATTTTAATATCATAAGCTCTTAGGTATGATTTTAACATAAAACAATATTTTCAATTAATCTAATCATAATTGTTTTTGAAACTAATTAAATAAATAATCAAATGGTTTAATGCTTGGGAGTTCATAAAAAGTTTGAAGATTAGGAATCATTTCCCATGAATCTTAAGCTCTAGAATTCTCTACTCTATCACTAAACCATACAGGGCTTTGAAACTGGCTTAAAATCCATACTAAAATAGCAACTTTTTTAAAAATAATTTAAAAAAAAAGAAAGAATTAAAGATCTTAACAATATATAATAATCATTTGAAATATTTTAGATTAATCATCCTGGAAATAATTAAAACATTAATTTTTTTATTTATTTTAATAAAAAAATAAAAAAACAATCTTTCACATCATGTCAAAAATATTTGCTCTATATATTTAAAATGTACAGTAGTAATCTATTCTACATCATTCTAGTCTAAAGCCATCTATGTAATCATAACTAATCAGGCAACTGCCAATCAGATCTCAGATAAATTTTTGGCATTTGGTTAGTACTCCCATCTAGTATCCTTGACTACTCATGATTACATAGATGATCCTAATGTATAATGATATTAAGATTGGATTACTATTATTAATACAGATTTTAAATGTAAGCTTTATAAAAGAGACAGGTGATATTTGCTTTTTGGTTAAATTTATAATATGTAAGATTTTTTTTTTAATTACCCATGGATATGGCTGTACAAACACAAATTTATATACATAAGGACAAATATGTACATACTCTTCTCAGTACAATGCACTAAAAAAAAATTCCAATCAATTAACCAATAATTTAAAAATATAAAATGAAATGCATGTATGTGTTATAAAATAAAAACACCACGCATGCATAAAAGTAAGATATAAGTCAGTGATATACAGATATAGAAAATATTCTTAAGAAATAATTACATGAATAATTTTCATATTTACACAGTAAAAATTTAATATTATTCATCAGGAATATTAAAAATGGTTAAGATACAGACATTCTAAATCTGAAGTTTAAATTACTTTTTTTTTGTTAGTCTTTGACCCTTAACATTTTTTAAAGGCTGTGTAGACGTTTGATTATAAGGAGGATTAATATACTGAGAAAAATAGTCATCAGGATAATTAAAAGGTTTATAATAAGTATTTAAAATGCACCTGATCATTACAACACCTGTAGGATTGACACTTAAGAATAAAGATTCATCAGGTAAAACAAAACCATAGTTTTTCTTAGTAAAAAGTTCTTCAACTAAGTAACCTTTATTGAAATTGAGGCCTAATTTTGATATTACCACCTGAATCTTAGTTGGCATGCCATCTGTTCTTCTATTTAGAAAAACAAGTGCATAACTGGAATATCTATCTATAACAGGAATTATAGGCTTTCTCCATACTTCAATACCAGCACCCTAGGAAAAAAGAAAGAAAAAGAGATTTACTAAAATGTTTTGTTTTTTTTTAATACGTCTAATAAAATAATAGTCAATAAATGAAATATCTTTGCTACTGCAAAAAATTCATATTTCTAAATGACTGTGGTAATGAATCATTACAATTTCAGACACTACATATGCATAAAATACAACTCATGTAAAAAGGCTTTATCAAATATAGAAAATCTTAATTATAAAATAATTTAAAATCATTACATAAATTAAATAAATATATATGCATATAAAACATAAAAGAAGAGGAATAAATACAAAATAGGATTAAACAATACAATTCAGTAAAAAATACATTCTATTGTAGACAAATAAGCAAGAAAGATGCTTATATCCAATAGCTGACTGCAAAAATCCAGTTAAAAAAATATTGGTTGTCATAACAGGCATAACAAATATAAAACAAACACATATATAATTCTGGATGCACATTTACATCAATGTATTCAAAAAAAATTTCAACTAAATATAAAAGAACAAATCTTATAAAAACATATAATTCATAAATTTTTTTACCCTAAAGTGAATTTTTCCATAGTTAATTATTCATTATGTCTTTCTGTTGACATAGTATAATGATTGATTTAAAGATTGATATTACTTGCAGGCTATCCCCGATGACATTCCTCCATCTAAGAGTTATTTACATAATTTTAAGGTCAAAATTCTGGTTTGATTCTAAAAGATAAGCATTTTCCATATTGATTAAATGTATCATTATTGATATTAATGGTTTAGTAATTATAAAGCTTTGCCAATATAACAAGATATTTCATTTTTAAAAAAGCAATCTCTCATTAAAAATATGCTTAAATAAAATAAATATTTATAAAAATGTCAACCATCTAAGTAAATAAAAACATATCAGACTGTCTATAACCATTAGAAAAAAAATAAAGTATTAAAACTACAGTTGTTTAATGTGAAGAAGAGCAAAATAATTAAGAAGCACACACAAAAATAAAGATTTATAAATTAAAAATTCATGCAATATTTATGTTTAGAGATTCTATTACAGTAATCCAGAAAAGCAATCTAGAAAAGGATTTATTTCAAAATAAAGACTTATATAAAATTAATTATCTTAGTTCTAATTAAATAATCATGAGGATGTCTTGTCAAACATATGAGTTATTAAAATAAATGATATTCAAATATGAATGCTTCATGGAATTATAAGACAAATAGCAATAATATTAACTATCTAAACACAAAAAAATTAAAAGTTGATATAGGTAAAAGCAGTTCTATTCCATTATAGAGATTATGAGTAATTTGGCTGAATGATAGAAATCTTATAAATTTTATAGAAACTGTAAACAATAGTTTATAATAGGCTTCACCAATATTAAATTTAATATGCTGAGTAGATAGAATTAGTCACTTATTTCAGATAACTGTAGTATAGAAATATTTGTGTGTGTGTGTGTCCCATTTGCAACTTTCAAAGATCAGCTTCACTTCTTCATTATAACTTTTGCTTGCTATGATCTGATTGTCAAATTTAGCATACTCTTTGTATTTTCATGAACAACTTTTCAACCAAGTGAAAAAAGTTATCAATAATAAATAATTGAAGATTATGTTAATATTTCATCTTCACAGATTGCACATATGATTTGGAAAAGATTTGGAAATTTTTAAATTTTAAAACTAAATGAAGTTACCATTTTTTGTAAATCACTGAAATAAGATATGTTCAAACAGTTTTATGCTAAAAAATGTTAAAACGTAGAGTGAATCTATATATGCATATAGTAAAGAGAGAAGATGATGAAAGCACATATGCATGGATAACAGGAGAAAGAAGAAAATACAGTAAAAGCAATAATGCTCTAAACTTAGAAATGAGACAACAATCAGACTTATATGATTTTTAAACATTAAAAATGAATGAAAATTATTTGTGGTACTTAAGGATAATCCCGGACAACCGAGGTTGATTATGGATATTAAAAAAAAAAAAATTAAATAATTCTAATTTATAATCGATTTATTGATTTTTTCTTTTTTAATATTCATAATCAATCTTGGTATGTAAGATTATCTGTAAATACCATTTACTACTTTGCGATTATAATTATAAATGTAAACATATATTATAATGTAAATAAATATAACCCAAGACTAATAATTAACAATGACGATTAATTAATGATTTCATTACTTTTAAATAGTGGAATTAATCCTTAAACATAAATGTTTATTATTTTACCTCTTTCAAGTCAAATACATTTTTTTAAAAATAAAATCAGCAATAATTATTTTAAAAATAATCAATTCATAACACATGCTATTGTTTTATACACATCTAAGCAACCTTTTTTAAACCAGTTTAACTATTAATTTTTATTCTAACTATTAAAGAAAAATGAAATGATTTTAAAATATACATGTGAATGTGGGAATAAACTTCAAGCAAATAAAATTTATTTGATTTATAATAATAATAAAAATATTATTAATAATAAAAATAATATTATTGAACGAATTTAAATAATTATACAAATGATAATTGCATTGGAAAATCATACGAATATTTTTTGTAAAGGAAAAAAAAAAATTCATGTATAAAATTTATTCACTTTCTTTAAAAAAAAAAACTATTCTAAAGTAAAACACACTTTTTTGAAATGTTAATATTTTTATTATAAATGCTACTGATTACTTTAGATTTCTGTGATCTGAAAACAAAGAAATGGATTTGTAGTATTGCTGAATATCATCAAAGACAATGCATTAAAAAGTTGCAGATAGAGGGGGGGGGAGTAATCTTTGCCTTACCACAGGGGTCCCCAACCCTATGCCTGCAGGCACCACGGTGCCCGCAGACCATTTTACGTGTGCCCGCCGCTATCCGAACATGATAAAAAATTATTTATCTGATACAAATAAATTTAATTTTTAAAATTTCTTATAAATTATTGTATTATATTGTAATCAAATTGTAGGGCATACTATACTTTTACAGCATAAAAATATAAATGTTAATTATATGTTAAAATTTTATTTTTGAAATAAATATTTTTTTGTACATTATGTATATTATTAACAATATCCAACTATAAATTTACATTGAAAAAATAAATGGTGCCTGCCATCTGGTTGAAAAAAATAAATGGTGCCCGCCACCTGGCCGGTATTATAGAATGTGCTCTTAAGTGCAAAAAGGTTGGGGACCCCTGCCTTACCACATGAATTCCTAAAGAAAACTGGATGTGTAAATAACAATAAGAAAAATTTTGTCTTCCCTACAACAAATTAACATATAAGGAACAAATAGTGGAATTAAGATCAAATAAATCATATCAACAGTAAATAAATGTTTATTGAAGTGGATTTGGATACCATATGAGCATTGCAAATTTTTTTTTTTTATATTACAAGAAAATATTATTATCCTATCATTATTATTTCTCTAGGTGAATGTACTACCATTTATAATTCTCTACCTTGTGTAAAATTTAATCTTTAATAAGTAATGTCTGTTTTTTTGTCAATATATTTGCATTTATTTATAAAGATTGCATGGATATTCTAGTTACTGCATTTCTTTTTATTTTTAATTTTTCTATCCAAAAATAATTTTTTTCTAATAGATGGATAATTACTAAAGTAGTTCCTATATATGAGAATGGCTGTAAAAAATATGTTTGAAAATTATAGACTAGTTCCAATATTATTGGTTCTAACTAAATTATTTGAATTGATTGTATATGAATCTGTTTATACTTACTTGAAGAAATCTTATTCCAAAATTTCAGTATAAGTTTATGAGAAACAGATCTATTACTACAAACATAAAGAATTTATTGATGTTGTGTCACATGATATTGATAATCCAAATCAAACTGATACAATTTTTTTTTGATTTGTCTAAATCATTTGATAAGATTTCATATTCTATATACATTACTAAGTTAAAATATGGTTTGCATCTTTTTTGCATAAAAGACTACATTTTGTTAAATAGTTAAATTGTGAATCAGATTATTTTAATGATTTTGATGTCCGTTAAGGATATGTTTTGATACCACTTCTGTTCAATATACATATATATATATTTGACTTAAATTATATAATATCTGATTGCTGCATTCCATGCTTTGCTGATTGTAATTATCTAGAAAATTGTATTAAAATACTTGACTTGCAGTGTATAAACAATTATATAAACATAAATGAAGATAAAGTAAGTATGATTACTTTTTCAAAAAAAAAAACAAATCCCATAGATTATATATTAAAATGAAATAATATTTTGAGGCTAAATGAATATAAATATTCAGAGATGATTTTAGATTCTACATTACTTTTCTCAAGTCATGTACATTATTTATGTTCTAAAGTATTTAAAGTTGTGGATTGTATCTTTAGGGAAGTAAGATTCCTTAATAGAGAAACTTAATGAACATCTTTTTATATCTTTAGTATTATCAATTCTAAATAATGATAGTGCTGTTTGGAAGTCTGACAATTACTCTCTATAGCAAGCTTTGGACGCAATACACAGAAAATTTACAAAATATTATATTTGGAACAGTATATAACTTTCCTCGAGTTTCCATGAAGTTATTAAGAAACCTTAATGATATTTTGTTTTTACAAAAATAGTCAAAGAACAAATTATTATAATAAACTGAATTAGTAAAATTTCTCACAGTGTTTCTGATATGTGTTTGAAAAATGTTAAGACATTTTACATTGCAAAATTTAGAACTAATTTTTTATAAGATTCTGCAAGATTATTTAATGCCTATTATCATCATGTTGATATTCATCATTTAACAATAAATAAAATAAAAAAGTGTAATCAATACATATATTGAAAATGTAGCAAATTCCATACATTTTGCTAACCTTTTTGTAATATAGTTTTGGCCTCTAGATTGAAAATATATAATTATGATTGTTAAAACTTTCTGAAAAACCTCAACTAAAATTATATATTTCTGTGAATATATATAATTTGACAAAACGAGTTTTTCTAGACTTACTTTCTCTCAAATCTTTTAGATAAATAGATATCTTTTTTAAATAGATAGATAAGCAGAGTTTAATTTTTAAAAAAAAAACACACTTTATAAACTTTTAATTCTAGTATAAAATCTTGATAAGTGAAAATTAAAATTTGATTTAAGGAAGTTTGCATAGCCAGTAATCAATGGCTAATGAGCACTAATAAAACAATATACCATTTTTTCATCATTTCTATTACCCTTTATGGAAAAAATCACATTGAACAAATTCATTTTTACTCAGATAAAAATATCCAAGATCATTCAAAGATAAATGAAAATGATAATGTTGTATTACTATCTTTTTTATATATCATTAGTACCTAAATATTGTAGATATATATTTTAATGTAAAATAACATTAAAACCAATAAAATGACATATTTTTTAATATATTTATATTTGAATGCCCTATTTAAAAGATCATATATATATATTATTCATATCTAAAACAAAAATGATCAAAATTCAACTTTACCTGTTTTTTATCAATAAGTCTTCTTCCCATAATGCCCATAGGATCTTGATCTATAGCAATTACATCTTTATTTAAGAGGATTTCAGCATATTCTGGCCTAATTGTGCGCAAATCATTAGACATGATAAGCGGTGCAGCCATTATTGCCCACAATGCCATTTGGGCTTTGCTTTGCTCATAGCTCAAACCATAATTTCCAATAATTAACTAAAATAATATTTAATATTTTAAATTAATATTCATTATTAATAACAATAAAAGTTATTATCATTAATTTCATTTTTAATGAAGGCAATATATATATTTTCATATAAAAAAAAATTAAATTCAAAATACTACAACAATAAATTATCACTACTAATGACAACTAAAATGACTTCTTTGAATCAGTAAATTTGCATTTCAAATTAAAATTATTAATAATGATAAATACCATTAATATTTAAATAATTTACAAATGTTAATTCTTTAGTCAAAACATACAATTATTATTACAATTAATAAATACCAACATTGTTATAAGTCGTAACTGGAAGATGTTAATTAAATAATTACAGTAAATGTGAATGATATTAGAAATTAACTCAAAACATTTAAAAGAGATGAGTAAAAAACCAACTATTTAATAAAAATTATAAATGTGTTATACTTAGATATAACAGACACATCAATTAATTAAATAAAAAACAATGTGAAAAAATAAACAAATGAACATACAAAAAAAAAAACTTACCATATCAGGATCATGCCAGTGCCCAGGTCCAGAAGTGGGAATGAGATAGTCTTGCATGGAAGCAAAATAATCAACTATTTGTAAAACACTTTCCCATGAGTCTTGAATATCATCATAGTTTCTCCACAAATTGCAATAAATTCCCATTAAAGTATAATTTCTCTGCAATATTTAATACAATTAAAAGTGGGGAAAAAATCTCGAAATACTAACAATCAGCAGACAAATAAATAAATAAATAGTAAATCAAGTATTAGACAAAATATTTAATATAATATTTTGATTTTATTGGTAAAATATTTTTTATATCTATCCAACTATCTATCTATTCATCTATAATCTAACTAAATATTTATCTAATTATCTATGTATATATATGGAACATAAAATAAATATATGATATACATAATGACATATACTTCTATCACTTGAAAATATATGATGGATAATATCTATATCAGTTTCATAATAGAAAATAACAAAAATACCCTGAGTAATATATGTGATTATAAAAGTAAAAATGATTGTTTGGAAGAGGTTAAAATATATTGAAATTAAAATGCAAGTTATTTCTTGCACAAATCCATTTTTTCAAATGCATTCAATAAAATTCAATACTTAACTTATAAATTGTGAGAACTATAGGCCTATTTAAATAGGAATCATTATAAGATAACTTAATATTATTATCTATTGATAGCAAAATTAAAATAATCAAAATTAATATAGAATAAATTACAAAAAAAAATTAAAGAAAAGCATAATTAAATTAACATTAATTTCATATTATGCAATCTATTAGGAATTATTATTGTGTTTTAAGTTTATCTTTAATCATTATCTTTGATTTAATATAAAATGCAAATTAAAATCTTTGATTTCTATAATGGTTTCATGGGTAATATTATCCAAGTTATAGCTTCAATGTATATCAAATCAATATATACCAAAAAAGCATTATGCCAATAATTGTATATAAAATAGAATCTAATAGTCCAAGCCATAGGAGCTCAAAAGATGTTGTAATCTATTACTGCTACAACAAAAAAAAAAAAGCCATGGAAGAAGTATATCAAATTTAGAAGAGAAAAATGTAGTATCTAAAGTTTAAAAGGACATTTAGCTCCCATTTGTCAAAATAAAGACAGGAGTACAAAAACTAAATCGAGTTTGGATTTTAAATCAAGGGGAACCAGAGTAAGAAGAAAAAATGATGTTAAGAAGATTAATGATAATGACACATATTATGGTCATATTTTTGTTATCTGCGAACAGAAAATTGCCATGGAAGTGGACAGTGATGGTGGTTTATCTTTGTTACTGGCCTAAGATTAGTGATAAAAAGAAAATTAAGTTGATGCTTGAAAAAACAAATGTTATAGCCACAGACATTAATGAAAATAAAAGACTTATGTGGCAATATAACTGTACCTGTTAAAATCAATTTCAGAGTCAAATTTCTACCATTTTATACAGTTAAGAGACATTTAAGTCCTTTACTGAGTAGAAACTGGTTCAGGCCACTTGAAGTTCAAATAGAAAAATAAATAAAGATGTTTTACAAAAGAATTACAAATGTGGGAAAGAATCTGAGCCAGTAAAAGAGATAATAGTATAATGAAGTGCAATTTTAGAATACTGAATAATTCTAAAGTAGTAAATTGGACTAGAAATGACCAAGATATAAAATTTTACAAAATTGACTAAAGAACGAATGGCCAAAGCATCAACCAAATTACATTGCAAGGCCTATCTGGAATGTGTATGTTTACATGCAATGATTGCATTCTTATAATCAAGTACTCATACTTTGAAGGATGAAAACAAACATTCAGTTTACTGCATAAAAAACACCCAAGGGTAGTATGAATAAAAGCTTTAGCTAAATTATATGTATGATGGCCTAGTTCAAACCAGGAAATAGAAGAGATGGTGAAGAACTGTTTAGAATATCAATCCATCACTAATTCTTGCCTCTGAATAGTTTTGAATCTTGTTGCAAGTCAAAGATACCATGGAAGAGATCACACATAGATCATGCAGATCCAACAAATGGCTATATCTTTCTAATCATGATTGATTCGTACTACAAATGAGTAGAATATAAGCTCAATCAAAAATATTAGCATGAAGGGTATTATCAGAGTGTTAAAAGAAATCTTCACAAGCCATGAATATCAAAAAACTATTGTGACCGACACAAAACTGATTTTTCATCACAGGTGTTCTAAGAATCTTTAGGGGATGAAGGAATATGCCAGGTTTTGACCCTTCCATATCATCCCGAATCGAATTGTTTTGGCTGAGAAGGCAGTGCAACAGCTTAAATTGATGCTAAATAAAATACAAGAATATAAATGAAATGTTATTAAACATGATATTTTTTCAACATTTCATACCAGGCATGTTGACAACAAAACATTAGCAGAAGTGTTAATGTGTCTAAAATTTTACACACATCTACCAAAGTTATTACTACACCATGAACATCAACAATAAAGACATTGGCAGAACTGTTAATGCAATGAAAATTTCACACACATACCTGTCAAAGTTATTACCAGCTAATAAAGTAATTGGTAAAACCAATTTAGATTGTGAGAAATTTAATATCAGCAAACAAGTTTCAGTTAGAGATACTTTAAAGAAAAAAAAAGGTGTCTTGGTTTGATGATAGAAGTAACAGTTAAACTTATGAGAATAATTAAATTGGAAAATGGAAACAATTTAAAGAGACACGTCAATCATCTATGACCTATCAGAGTGAGGCATCAAATGCTGATAGTGGCCAATTTTCATTAGCTAATAAAAATTAGAACTCTTGTAAAGAAAAGGATGGCACTGAGACCACCTCCGCAGCACAAAATAGTAAAATACCCACGTATATTCAGGCAAAGGAAGTATATTTTATTGAAACAGAAAGACAATCAGAAGATTGTGTTGTACAGCCACTGGAATATTTATTGTTAACAATGCAGCCATATCAAGAAGACATAACAAGTGATCAGAAGAAAAATTGAACTAGTTTCTGGCTGTGTAGGTGTAAATCTAACAGCTAGATAGTCTGAAAATTTGACATGGCCCTGGAATATAGCTGTGTGTGTTTAATGGTGAAATAAATATAACTTACGTAAATATTACTCCAGAAGTAGAGAGATCTATATGTTAAACTTAAATTGGTGTAAATAGAAATATTTAGAAATTCAAACTTTAATAATATGTATAATGAAAATAATTATAACATTTTGAAAGATAATAATAAGGTAATTGGAAAAGATAAGTATAGAGATAAAGAGACATTTTTAATTAAACGAGAGGCAGAGATTAAAAGGAACTGATAAGAAAAACAAGCGGGACTATATAAACTGTGTAGGAGAGGAGCATGCATCTTTTGCTGATGTTTCCTGATTGAAATCAGAGTTAAGACTTTTTTTAGCTGATCAGGACCTATGAAGGAGAAGAACCCAGATTATTAAATCTGAAAATTCAAAAGTCCGACTAGGGTAAATATAACGGATCCTCCCAATCTTTTATTATTTAGTATGCCTTCAGGGCTCTATGTAGGGTTAAGTTAAACTGATGTAAACATTTAATTCAATTGACTAAATAAATCTTAGTTGTATTGGTTGTTTATTTGCAAAACTAAGCTAATTCACTTTAGTAATTTATTGTATGTTGTTTGTCCCTGTTAGTTTCTCTCACGGGATGGATACATTACAATAGCATCCATTGATTATCTAACTTTGCAGAAGGGAATAGATTGTATAAAATTTCTATCCTAATGAGAGATATCTAAGTTTAATATTAATTCTCAAATAACAATAAAATTTAGATTTAAATAAAATTATAAAATATGCATTACAATATATGAACTAATAAAATTGCACAGATATAAAACAAAATGTTTAGATAAATGGGATATTATTTATTTGTATTAATTAATTGAATATAGCACATGACAAAAAAAAAATACATTAACTCTAATATTGCATGATTAGTATATAAATAGCATACCATAAAACTTGTTCAACTTTTTTAAGTTATTTACAATCCAGTTCCAAAAATATTTTTATAATCAAACTGGGATATGAAGATAAAATATATTTTAGCTTACATTTCAAGGTAAAAAAAAATTCTTACAATGAAAATATTTAATGATTAAATAGTTTAAAATTATTTGCAAGATCTAAAACCATATTTATAAAATTTGTAATATTTATCTTATATTTATAATATAAGTATTAAGTACTGTAGCAAAATCTAATATTGCAATTTAAGTCATTTTTATTCAAAATTTGATCACAGCTATTCAGCATTTTAAAATGTTACTACAGTTCAATTATCTTCAGCATGAATACTTATTAGTAAATTTTTAAACATCACATGATCACCATCTCTTATACTAGCTCATAATTGTTTATAAACAAGGCACAAGGTGGCACTACTGAATGGAGAGTTTTGCCTTGTTTATAGTAAATTTTTACATATAAAAATGCAGTGATTTTTTTTTTCACTAAGTAAAAAATATTTATTAGCCTGATCTCATTTTTCTGGTTGATTAATTTTCAATCATAGTTCATTGTAAAGTAATCATATGGTTAGTAGCTTAGAGGGTAATGCTGATTGAGCACTGCTTTAATGATCAAACTAAGACCTTTTTTTTTTACTTTACTTTATTTATCAACTCAAGAACTGATCATTTTTGAATTTGTAACACTATTATTGTGAAACCATGGAATAACTACATAATGCACTTATTACAAAAATGATGACTATATTTCATACTTCATTATAATTTTTACTAATTAATTCAATTCATGAATTACATAAAACATACTATCTATTCATTCCTTCAGATTGTATATTCTATGCAATACATATACTGAGTTATAATGAATTGTGGAAAATGCAATCATTTTTACAATTAATTAAGTCATATCAAATTATCCTCCTCCCCTCATAACTTTAACATTCAATTACCTAAACTGTTTTAGCATTCTCATTAAATTGAACAATTTTTTCTTTTGATCATGATTATGAAAATTTACTGGCTCTACAAACATTAATTTGTTTTTGTTTTTTGTAAAGAGATTATTATTTCTTTAGAATTAAATCAGTCAATAAACGTTTAATTTTGGTAATGTTAATTAAATGAATTTATTAGATTTAAGTTAATTACAATATGTCATCATTCATCAATAACAGTCACTCAAAAATGAATATGGCTGTTCTAACTGCTTTATTGTTCTTTTATGAAGGAATACTGGAGAGGCCTTCAACCCCACGGTGAGAGATTTAAAGATTTTTCGATCTTTATTTGTACATATGTTTGTTACAATTGATGAATATTAATTTTATGTTTCTGCTTTTCTACTAATTCTAAAATTGATCTTTTTTAATCATTAACATAATATATTTTTTAACTTGCACTTTTGCTAATAAAGTAATATAAACATTTACTTACTAAAACAGTAGAATTTGGTGGTAAATATGCTGGCCAGCTGCAAGAATAGGCAATAGGTCGTCCAGTATCATTTAAATATTTACCCATCATAGGATATACTATAAATATATACAAACACATATACTTGTGCAAATATAAATCTTTATTGATTTATGCGATATATAAACATCATTATCATTATCATTAGTAGACACATGTAAAAGAGTACAGCCATACAGATTCCAGAATAAAAAAAAACAAAGATAAAGAAGAACAAAATGTTCACAAAACTTACACAAACCAAACTGGGGATAACCAATAAATCTATGTAGATTGTATAGTAATTCTTTAATGTTATTTATTAAATATCTTGTGATGCTATGTTTTAACCTCCACAATTAATCTTTTCATTCTAAAAGATTTTAGCATCTATTAATCTTCAATTCTTCAACCATTTCATACGTTCAATCCTACAATATGAGCACTTATGAGGTAAAATTATTGAATAAGATTAAGTTCCAAGATTAAAATGATAGTAGATTTTAAAAACAGGCCTATATTAAACATATTTTAAGAAATTTCACATCATTCTTTAGAAAGAATCATAATTGAAATTTAGAAATGCTTATTTGAATTTTCAAACTGGTCAATAGCCAACTAGGTTTTTTTAAATATAAATAGATCCATTCATGGATTCATAAAAAAAAAAAAATATGATTTCTTTCTCAGCAAGGATATATTAATAGTAAATTGATTAAAAGGAAAATGACATTCTCAATTTGAACGAATAATAAAATAAATCTTGAGCTTCATAAGTAATACAGAAATTTAAGGATGAAGTTCAGTGACTGACAGGAAGTGATTGCTGGATTAAAACTGAAAAAAATGTAATTATTTTCTGATTACCAAAACTTTAGATCCTTTTGTGAAATATTTAAAATAACATATTGACCTAATACAATCATAATCCTATTAAATTAGTGAATGATAGTTTTTATATAACAATAATAATAATATAAGATATATCCATCTATAAACTCATTTGGATATAAATAAAGAAATCCAGCTTGTTAATATTGAAATATTTTTTCCTTGTACTAATGGTACAATTGCAAGTTTTGACAACATTACTGGAAAAATATAAAATATTATGGCAATATCTTTGCTTCAAAACTATGAAATTATTATGAACATATAAAAAAATATTGACTTTTTTTTTTAAATCAATGCAGCTCTCTTTTCAATTCTATGATTCAAACACAAACTCATACCTTCTATCTATGCATGCATACCCACACAAATTTCAAGTAAGAGGTATCACACACCTGAATCCCCACATCCATATTGACAAATATATATTTTTCCATTATAGATAGGAACTAGTTTTTATTCACTTTTAACGTCATGTGGAAGAAAGAATAATCATTACACTGAAAAAAATTTTCAAGTTGTTTTTTATTTTCATCAATGAATTCCTTATCTCAACTCTGCAACATTGCAATTATCTCCAAATGCAAAAACTTAGACCATTATCTTTTATTATGCATGTATTAATTTTAAAAATGATTTTACTATTTAAATTTATAAAAATAAAAGGATAGAAAAAAGTGCAATAAATATTATGACATATCATTTATATTCACTTAGATCAATGATAGAAAAGCAGATTCAAGAATTAAAGTTATTGGATTGATTCTTAGTTGACAGAAATATCAAAACATATCTAAAGTATTATCAGTTGAATTGAATTGTTGTGTTCAATCTATCATTTGAAAGTTTAAAAATCACACGACCTTTCCAATAACAAACCATATGATTTTTTTTATTGCTACTTTCTATAGCATAAGTGCTTTTAAAAATTTTAATGACTAGATTGTTTTAAATCATAAATGAATGTTTAACAAGTTCATTGTGATTTTAGAGAATCCAGCACTATAGATGTCATTTTATTGTCAGACATATGTAAAAAAATAGTGAATAAAAATTAACACTAAAGTAGAAATGAAAACTAATACTAACCCTTTGGAAAAGCTGAAGGATCTTTATAACAGCCATCAAGTTTCAAGTAATCCACATTCCATGATGCAAAAGTTTCTGCATCTAACTTTTCATAACCTTCACTCCCAGGATAGCCACCACAGGTTTTGGTGCCAATATCTTCATATATCCCAAAATGGAGTCCAAGACTGTGAATCTATAAGAAAATAAATTTAAAAAAACACTATTAATGTTAGTAACTAATTAAATTTTATTTCAATTGTTCACAAAAATTGTTGTATCAATGATATTTTCAAACAATGAACTTAATCCTGTATATGTATTCTTGTTTCCCATTCTAAATATATAATGTATTCCTAAATGTGCATAGTAGAAAGCAATAGCAAATAAACAAAGTCTATCTTATATCTTTATACTAACACAATAACTACAGTAATCTATTCTAAATCACTTAGTATAAGATCATATATGTAAATATAAATAATTAATGGACATCACATAATAACATTAAATAGATTCCCATACTATTTTCTCTCTATTGATCTTCATCAGTGTATTTTTTAAAAAAGCCTAAGAATCAACATTAGGAAATTTTATATACATTTTATCTGAAATTAAACTGGGATTTTTAGCTCAGCTAACAAGTGATCATTGAGTAAACAACTCAAGAGATCTCTATACTTGCTCTTGATTATTAATTTTCAATGGAAGTTTCTTTTAAAGGCATTAAGCAAGATCAAAGAAAAACAAAGTTTTTTTCCTTATTGCACAAATGTTTAGATTTTCACTTACAATTTTACTTAAAAACTGCCTTTCTTTAGAAATATAATAAACTACGTAATTTATTAACCATTTTTGTTTTCATTTTAAATTCAATGAAAACTTAATCCACTGTTTTTCAAGGAAACATATATATATATTTTAAGGGTAGCTTACAATCAGATTGGAACCAGCCTTGGTTTATAGTGCATTATTCATTAAATTAAACTCATCTAAAAAATACATTTAGTTAATGGATAGTTGAACATGTATTAACATTTAGATAGTATTATCTATCATTTAGATAGTAAACACATATATATATATAGATGCACAACCAACGTTTATTTTATCAAACACGATATTAAGAAAAAAATGTTTCCAACGTTTATTTTATCAAACACGATATTAAGAAAAAAATGTCTCAATAAATTAAATTCCCTTAGCTGAAAGAAAAATAAAAATCTTAATTCAAGAGATCAGTCACATATATATTTACACAAACAATGAACTAAATGTCAGTATCTTATATAGACTTGGTAGACATCATATGACCTAATGTCATGCCAGTCTCTAGGTAACCAGATATGGAAGGTGAAAACAGAATTCTATTACAAAATGGTATTTTACTTTCCATCAACATGACATGCGTAACAATAAGCACTTATATATCGATAAAAGAGGAAATGAAATGCAAGCTTACTAAACAATGGGAATCGAGGGCAGTACAAAAGCAAATTCATTTGATTTCTGCCATCTTTTTACTTTGTTCAAAAGGACACAAGAGCTGTACAATACCAATGTCAGAAAATAGAATGTTCGATTATCAGAGAATATGGATGACTTATTTGAACAGTCCAAATTATTAGTCTAATTGTTGTGGTGGAAACATTCAAAACTACAGGCAATAATTAAACAACAAAAAAAATTTAATAGATTTGTGCAATTGAATAAAATTAGTCGAGCTGATTTAAATGGATATTTGAAATAAAAGGGCTATGCTATTATTTGAATGCAAATAAAAACCAAGAAATAGATTATCAGCACATATATATACAGAATGAAATAATTTGTTTATCATGTACCTTATTAAATGCCAAACAGTGAACCAAGAAAAGTTAAATATTTTATGAATTGCAAAATGATGTACTCTGGCTAATTTAGTATTGCCATGGGACCAAAGTGTTGTTAGCCCTGACCATAGGAGGTGCGATGATTTAACGTTCATCTATATATAACGCCTGCTTTAAACATCCAACTGTCTCAAACCTCAGAATGGATATAGAATGAAATAACATTATGAAGAAGAAAATAACATCAGTACAAGCAAGACGCCAAGGATTTCCCGTGAACCATGCATGACTTGCTGAGGAAGGATGACTGGAACAGTAATGAAGTGCACCTATGAGGGACAGTACTTGCCAAATCCATGAACTCTATTCTGAATAATTTGGGAAAAGTGTTAAGTTGCTATGTATTATATATATATGTTTATAGAGTTTTGTTTTTATTTCATTTCCACATCTGGGAACTGAAATACCTACTACTTGGAACAGTCCATTGTAGCTAGAATTGAGAAAGCATGGGGGGGGGAGGTTATTACGTTCAATTTTTTTATTGAATAAAATTTAGGTTAGCTCCCTCTGCATAGTGACTTGACACTAGGATCATCATCTTTAAAGCAATATGGAATGAGGTAAGATTTTACTTGATATTGTTCCATATTAAGACCATACACTTGCTACAGGACAGAGTTTGTTTATTTATTTATTTTTGTCAACTAATGATGTTTATATTTGTTTTTTTGGTATAAGTGCCTAATGTTCTTGGGTGAATGTTCTTTTCTATCAATTGTAGGAAATTAGTACATAGTCAAGGAGGGGCCCACAAGGTAAGTGGAATCTCTACAATTGGAAATGAACTACAAAGCTCATGCATATACCTGTAAATAATATTATAAATAGTTAGCTAGTTTCGCAATCATTATAATTATGAACTAATAATTTTTCTTTTGTTATATTTTTTCTACTTTGTAAATAACTTTGGTATTTCAGCATGTATATCTATCATGGAAAAGTTTGGGCTAATAAATATGTTTATTTGTTAATATGATAGAGATACACATTTGAAACACATTCATGTACATACATATTATTTTCTTTTTTTCATCATGTTAAAAGACTTTGGAATTTTCATTTTCTTAGTCAAATAAATCTTTTTCAATTGATTTTCATTAAATGGTCTCTAGTATATCAGAGTTGGTTACCCATCCATCCATCAATTCATAACCAAATATATATGCACCCCCCTCACACACACATTCTTTTATATCATAATACAATAGTATGGTTAGGTGAGTTTTACACTCAGTTTGAATCCATATAGTGATGCAGTGGTTGCTATCTAGAATAAATTCAACTCTGAAGAGAGCTGAGGGCAACATTCTCCCTGGGTTTGAATTCTGAGGCATAATGGAATCCGAAAAAGGGATGAGGGATGAATGAACTGACCTAAATTGTGTCTGAATTTAATGGGTAAACCTAGAGCTAGCCCATTGAAGGTAGACATGATCATTGGTTAGTTACTTCATAGTGTAGTTAGATGTGTTCCCCCTCTTCTGGTGGAAAACCCAGACCGTTACAATATATATATATATATATATGAGAGTTATAGCAAAAAGTTGTATCTAAAAATAATTTAATAATTATTATTCAGACTTTATAATTAAAGAGATTAATTACCTGAAAATGTGTGAATGTATGTATAATTTTAATATCACAATAATTATATATAATGTTTAAAATATTTAGTTTAATATTAAATATTTATGTTAGTTGCAGTATTGATTTTAATTTTATACATAATAAAACATAAGTGACAAAATTTTTGCAGTCAATATTTTATAAAACTATTTGCAGAAAAAATTCTGAATGACATTTGTTTTGTGCAAACTTTACTCCTCAATTGGAAATATTTTCAAGACAAAAACACTTTCATAATCACTGTCACTATATAATACATATTGTCATGTGCATAAAAGATGTAATAAGATGTAATTTACTCCTTGAACTTTCATCAAATATTTCAGCAACTTTGTTAATAATCTATTTATATTATAGTATTACATTTTAGGAACAAAATATAATAAACCAGGATAACTGATAAAACTGACACATAAGTCTATGCATAGAAATGCTTGCAATGAATTAAAACTCAAAAGTCATGTGATGAAAAATGATTCTCAACATTCCCAAGTTTTTATTTAGCTCACAAAAGAGAACAAAACCATTATATTACCAAAATCACACTTTTCTTTATGTTTGCCGTAATATCATATAAATACAATTTATCCAAACTTCAAACACTTTTTAGCAAAACTTTATTTGTACCTACATCTACGTTTCAACTGACCTGCAGTCTTCTTCAGAGCTTAAGGCTATTCTGATCTTCTAAATAAAAAAATCAGAATAACCTTAAGCTCTGAAGAAGACAGCAGGTCAGTCGAAACGTAGGTGTATGTACAAATAAAGTTTTGCTAAAAAGTGTTTGAAGTTTGGATAAATTGTATTTATAAAACCATTATATATGATTTCAACATTATTTAAAACTAACCATGTGAGAAAATGTGGGAAAATCAGGATTTATTAACTGCTGTAATAAAATAACAGTTAGAAGAGCAATAAAACCAGAAACAATTTTCTTTATTCATTAACTTTTTCAATTAATTTTTAAAAGTAGATTTATACAGATGCCTTTGAATGTATAAAGTTTAAATCCATTTGACTGTTACACTTACTATTTACACTTTAAAATTGAAAAAAATTCATTGAGCAAATAAATGTTAACACCCAAATCAGAAAAGACTAAATTGAACAAGTATAAATACAGTACCAATATTAAATCAATTTAATGAAATAGTCAATGATAGCAACTTTTCAATTTATATGCCAAAGTATATGCAATGACTAAAATCAAACGACAGATTCTCGTGATAAATTTATGTTTCATTTTCTATTAGAAAGCAATAATTTATACTACATTCATACAATGGCTATTTTTCATTTTTATTATTTATAAGCTAATGGTTTGAATAATTTGAAAATATACCCCAACTAGTGTTTGTTGGAAATAATTATTATACAAAGATTTTATTTTCTTAGTAAATGAAAGAGAAAAAAGTTAAATAGCAATCCCTAGAATGTTTAGCTCTATGTTTTAACTTTCATTTTACTTATATATAGCCTTTTTTATATATTTTATGAAGATCTCACTTGTACATTTCATCCTCTTGAGATTTTTAAATCACATCTTCAACATCAACTAATTTTAAAATTTTGTAAAAATATTTAAATTATAGATTTCTAAAAAATGATATACATTACAGTTTATAAATATCATAGCTAATTATTTGCCAAAAAAAAGCATTGATTCTGAATGGAAGACAGCACAATGAACTATTATGCTGCCAATGTCAACTTCCTCTCATCAAAGCAATTGATGTCAATGATAACTGTTGGTTCTCTCACCCAAGTATTATGCTTTGTTTCTTGTTATTCTTAACATACACCTCTTCATACTTCCTTAAGTGGTTTGAAGTCACAATATCATTTTTCTGTTAAGTAGCCAAGTCTCAGAACCAAAAGTAAGAAATGATGAAACACATTAACTAAAAACCTTCCTTTTCAAACGTATATATGTACAGTATTTCTTTAATGCCAAGTTATTTTGAAAATCACTTTGTCCATGTTTGATTCTATGATTAATTTCATCACGAAGGTATTTATAACTGCTAACTTCATCTGAACATTTATCTTTAGTCCGACTCTTTTACTTCCATCTGATAAATCTTGTAACTTTTTGTGAAACTCTGAAGCATTATTTATAAAAACAATCACATTTACAAATTCTAGATAACAAATAATCTCACGTATTTTTAATCCTTTAGTTTATCATTTTAATCTACAAAATATTTCTTGTAAAACTGCTGTAAAAAGTTTTAGAAATATAGAATCACTGTCATACAACTTTATCAATGTCAATCTTTATAATATCACTACATAATCTAATCCATAATGTTGCATTTTGATAGTTCAAAATTTTAATTATCATGGAAATGCTTACAGAATCAAATGCCTTTTCATAATCTACAAATCCAAAACATAATGACAACTCATATTTATTGGTTCATTCTATAATCTTTCAATATTTAGATATGATCCACTCTGCTAAAACCACTTTTAAATTCAGTTTGTTCATTTGGCTATTAACATCCAAAGCATAGTGGGAACTCATATTTATTAGTCTTAAGTTTATCACCTTTCTTAAATATCAATATTACTATTGCATTCTTCCAACTATCTAGTACAGGGGGGGGGGGGGGTCGCGTGGGGGGGGGGGGGGGCGGGAGGGGGCCCCGGGGGGGAGTGTGGGGAAGGGAAGGGGAGGGCAGGGTTTTTTTTTTTTTATTTTTAAAAAACACCCTTTTTTTTTTTCTTTTTAAAACAATATATATTTATATTTCTTTTTTTATCAATACACATAACACACACATTACTTTTTTACATTTTTTGAGAGTTTTGAGGGTTTCTGTAAAGTTGAAAATGTATATATTTATAAATAAAAATAAAAATTGAAATTAACCAGATCAACCTGGAAAAGCACTGCACATCGTATCATGTGATTTGGTGGTGACCACCCTAGAAAAAAATATGCAAGGGGAAGAACACCTCCCACGAAGGGGGTTTTTTTTGCTTTGGTGGGGGGCCCGTGGGCCCCTGGGGCCCCATTTCCCCCCCCCCCGACCTAGTACATTTTTTAGCATTTAGACAAATTCAATCTTCCAGTTGACTTATATATCTTCATTACATCAATTTCCTTGGAATATTTATAGTTAAAAAAACTCCTGTAACAATTAAACATACTTGCTATTCAATAATTCATTCATAAAATACATACCATTTTTTAAACATTTCAGATGAATAAATACAAATTAAAATATTCAAGAATGTTTTTTTTAAAATCAAAAGTATTTCAATAATTTCTCTGAATGCTGGCATCATTATTTTATTAATATTTTTGCAAACTTTCTGCAAATTTTTGTTAATTTTCAAAACTTTTTAAATGTTGTATTAGTCAAATACACTGCTAATTTAATTCAATTTTTTTTTACTCATTTTCCTTTTTAATGATGTTATTTTCTACATTATTATAGTTGATAATCTGTTTGAACAAATTATTAAACATAATCTTATTTGATGAATAAAAATTTATTAAAAAAAAAACAACAATACAGTATAAAAAAATAATATAAAAGAAAAATGATTTTAAGATCTTTTTTTTTGGGGGGGGGGGGGATTTTTGTTTCTAAGTTTTCCTATCAACTGATTTTATAAGGCATTTTTATAAATTCTTACACACAATCATATCATCCCACTTTTATATAATGACAGCTTGAAATCATTTAAAATTAGGCTAAATCAGTGGACCCTAAACTTTTTCTGTTGTGGAGACAATTCATAAGATCATATAGAAGGGACATTATTTTGCTTTCCATGGAAAACTTTTGATGAAAACAATTATAATAATGTATAAAATATACAGATAAATATATTATTTTAAAATAATTTGAATTTTTTATGCAAAAAAAATTAAAACCAATAGCAGAAATCAGGTTTACACATAACAAAATATTAATAATAAATAATAAATGTAAGTCTGCTGTATACAGGGGTTACGAACTTTCTATAGGTTTTGTCTAGCTATATTTCAAATTCGTTTACCAGCTGTATGTGCGTTTCCATAAGTTTCACCCAATTAAATAGTCCTTTATATGATTAGTTTAATTGTTTTATTTACAAAATCTTAAACCCAATAATTATATACAATATGTTAAATCAGTCTCTGCTTAATTATTATCAGTGTCGTTCTGAGATACAAATGTCACTTATTCCTAAGACTTTACACTGTACATAAACTTCATGTTCTATCACATCCTAGTAGCTATTCCTGGCTTTAAACTAATGCTTTTCTTCAATCTCTCAGTCTCTAAATATCTATTGCTTAGAAATATTATAACTACTTACTTCATTTTGTAGTTTAACATCCAGCCATCTTTGTTACTACCCTACTCTCTTCCCAGCATACGTTTTGCCTCTCTATATCCGGGATTTTTCACTAGAGTTATTTTCTAGAGTACCGATATCCTAAAATCACTTTATCGATCTTTATACTTTATCGCAGACAGTCCACACCTTCCCCCACTCTAGAAAATAGTCGTATTGGTTATTAAAAATAGTCTTGCAGTTGGGTCGGAGGGCATCTGTCTCTGATGGGTCTTGTAAGAGGTAGATTGGTATTTTACTTATCACCTTCCACCTTGTCACTAGGGCCTGGTTGCTGAGCTTGATCCTCTTCTTGCACCACTGTCTCCATCATCGTTGCTTGATCTCCCAAGTTTTCTCTAGGCATTGGTTCCTCCTGCTCCTCCAAACTTCTGTTAGCAGACTCTTCTGCTCTATATGGGTAAGCACGATAAAGCATCAGCATGACTGATCTCTTTCCCAGGTTTGTATCTCAATACATAATCATATGCCACTAGCAGATTTATCCAGCGTATCATGCGTTGGCTAGCATGAACAGGAGTTTTACAATCATGTCCCAAAATTCCCAGTAATGGGCAGTGATCTGTATAGATCATGAATTTTCTACCATATATATGTATTGATGGAACTTTTTTACCACAAATATTATGGCCAGCGCCTCCTTATCCAGCTGACTATAATTTCATTCTACAGACATTAAGGTTCTTGAGGTGTACGCAATGGGACATCCCCCCCATAACACATGTGAGAAATTACTGCACCCACTTCATACTCCGAGGCATCTGTTGTAATTAGTATTTCTTGGTCTCCATTATAATGTTCCAATACTCTACTGGGCACAAGCAGTTCTTTTGCTCCTTGGAAAGCTATATCATGTTGCTTGTTCCAGTTCCACCACTGTCCTTTCCGCAGTAATTCATATAAAGGTGTCAAGATGTGCAACTTTCCCCTTAAGAAGTTTTCAAAAAAGTTGAGTAGTCCTAAAAAGGCTTGCAATTCCTTAACATTCTTGGGCTTTGCAGAATTTTTGACCGCTCTCACCTTCTCCTCTGGATTTGGATATTTTCCATTTTGATTTATCACATGTACTAGGAAATTTATTTCCTTTGTGGCCCATATGCATTTAAATGGGTTTATTCTGGCTCCCACTTTGTCCAGCTTGACACCCACATCTAAGACACATGTCTCCAATTCTCTTTGTGACTTAGCAGTCACTAAAATATCATCTATGTAGGGTATAACTCCCTCCATGCCCTGCAATAAACCATCCACCTTTGCTTGGAAGGCCACTCTAATTCCATATGGTAGCTTATTACACTTATATAGTCCCAGGTGCGTACTTATAGTCAGCAATTTTTCAGTTCTATGAGTCACTGGTATCTGGTGGCAGGCTGACTTTAAATCGATTTTTGAAAAGAATTCTGCCCTCTGGATTGATACTAATACTCTGTGTACACTCGGGACTGGATATGCCCCTTTATTTATGAACTTATTCACCATAATGTGATAATCTCCACAGAGTCAGATGCTCCCATCCAGTTCTACCACTGCTACCACAGGAGTTGCCCATGTTGACTTTTCAACTGGCGACAGTACACCTCTATTCACCATATCCTTGATGGTCTCAATTTTTGGTTTTAGTGCAAATGGGACTTTCTGTGGTTTGCATATGATGGGCTGTGCTTCTCCTAGTATTTCAATATCTACTGGTCTTGTTTTAGCTCTGCTAGTCCCTGTTTAAACAGATCTGGAAATTTCATTCTGACTTTAGTTTCTAACTGTACTCTCTTAATAATTTCAAGCCGTGGACGAAATCAATTTTTTCCTAACTAAGGGCTAATGTCTCTTCTTACTATGTGTAGTTGTAATACTGTATTTTTCTCTCTCATACTCACTGGTATATTCACCTTTACACAGATGGCGATCTGGCTACCATTTATGTCTGTAGCTAGTACATTTGTAATCTACAACATGTACTTCCGCTTTCTGCCATTGTTTAACTTCATCCAGTCTTTATGTAACATCAAGGGGAGTCCTGCACCACTATCTACTTCCATTTGAGTTTTTCTCTACCCACTATAACATTTAATATAATACAGCCCTCTGCTGTATCTCCGATTTTATTTATATACTTCTTTTTGTCATATCTGCCACCCCGTGATTTAAAGTTAAGGTTTGGCTGGAATTCATGACTTTGGTCCTTATTTTTACAAACTCTGGCTAAATGTCCTTTCATTTTGCATATTGTACATTTGTCAGCTTTGTATCTATATACTTTCTTAATGTGACCTTTGTCACCATAACAATAACACATTTTTTCATTTATTGTAGTTCTATTAGCTTCTGTTGCTTAATTTGTATACAGCTATCGCATTATTTTCAGTTTTTACTGATATCTGGAATTCTGCTGCTTCTTCCCCAATCACTTCATGTGCCACACATTTTGTTAGAGCCAACTTATAATTTAAGTTCGGCTCACTTAACAAGATTTTTTTTCAGGTTGTGGTCCAGCATTCTGTACAGTAATTGGTCCAGAGCATATCCTCTATTTCAGATCCAAATAGACACTGCTTAGTGAGTGTCCTTAGTGCTACATCATAGTATAGCATTCTCTCAGTAATTGCTGTCTCATCCTAAAACGCAGATGAGATATCCATTTGGATATTGCCGGCTAGAAATAGATATTTTGCTTCTCTTTTACTTCTTCATATGCTGTACCTTCCAGTGGTTTTGGCTCACATAACTGTTTTGCAATTTGAAAAACATCCTTTCCTGCTAATAACAATAATGTAGCTATTTTTTGTTTGTCCTCATCTATTTTATTCGCTAACATACAGCATTCTATGTGTTCGACGTATGTTTTCCAAGTCGTCGTATCTTTAATATCAAATTTGCGGATATTACTATTCAATATCGCCATTTTGTATTCCCATATTTTTACACAGTTAAACAATATTCTCATATTTTTTTACGGTTACACAATATTACCGTATTTTTACACAGTTACGCAATATTCTCGTATTTTTACACGGTTACACAATATTCCCATATTCTTACTAGTTACACAATTATTATTTTTTATAATTTGACCAATTCAGTATCCTTAATCGTTCACTATTTTTTTTTCTATTACTTTTCAGACTGCATCTTTTTGTCCTTAAATATTCTCTAATTGGATATTCTAACCATTCAATACGTAGCTATTAATTTTTTTCTCTTTGCTTTTTGATTTCGCCTACAATATCCTGTCGACTGCGCCATTCTGCTGTATACAGGGGTTATGAACTTTCTATAGGTTGTGTCAAGCTATATTTCAAATTCTTCATTTATAAGCTGTATGTGCATTATTGTAAATTTCATACAATGATTAGTTTGTTTTTTTACAAAATCTTAAACACAATAATTATATACAATATGTTAAATCAGTCTCTGCTTAATTATTAACAGTGTTGTTCTGAGATACAAATGTCATTTATTCCTAAGACTTTTGACTGTACATAAACTTCATGTTCTATCACATCCTAGTTGCTATTCCTGGCTTTAAACTAATGCTTTTCTCCAATCTCACAGTCTCTAAATATTTATTGCTTAGATAAATTATAACTACTTAATTCATTTTGTAGTTTAACATCCAGCCATCATTGTTACTACCCTATCCCAGCACACTTTTCATCTCTATATATCCAGGTTTTTTCACTACAGTTATTTTCTAGAATACTGATATCCTAAAATCACTTTATCGATCTTTATACTTTATTGCAGAAATTCCAGTAGGTTTTGACACTGCATAACACTAGTTAATGCCTAATAATTAGGGATGTAGAGTGATTTATATGTTTATAAACTAACTTTGAAATATTCATTAGTCAACTGTGTTTTATATTTTGATTTTACAATAGTCTTAGCTAAGTGCTTTGTCTAGCTAATCTAAGAGTGCATTTCCCACAAGCACAAATAACTAATAACAGTTAATCTTTAGATAATTTAACATATTAATGCCCGAATGTATACATATATAATAATTTAGATCAATATGACCTGTAAGAGTCCTAGCTGCCTGTTCTCATGTTTGGAGGCCAGATCTCTGCACTTGAAGTCCCTGTACTAAGGGAGAAGTCTGCTCCAATATATATCCATTTGCACAAATGACTTATTCATCAAATCAGTACTGAGGCCTTCATTGTTCAATCTCCGAAGTTGATTGACTAGTACTCCTGTGATTCTTCATTTTAATCTCCATACAAGAATTTATATTGTTATCTTTCTGACTTTAATTAATGAGTTATTTTTATAGTTAGTTGTTTATCTTATAAAGGAAATCTAACTGACTTCCTTTGTTTATTTCATTAACTACATACTACAAAATTATCAAAAAACACACAAACTACATATTCTACTTTCATTAATTAAACTGGTATTCATTTTAGCAAATAATCTTTTTCTAATCTTAAAGTTATAAATCTTTTACTTACTAATTTTAAAAGAATAAGTCTTTTAAAATTCTTTTATTTATTAAATTTATTACTTATTTTCATTAGTAATTCATATCTATATATGTATGTGCATTTAACCAAAAAATGTTTTTATTTTGCATGTTGTATTTTTTAAATTAGGAAAATTTCCTCTGCCAATCAAATTCCAAAAGTTCTCATCATTTTGCTGAGATTTTAACAATATTCCATTTTATAAAATTCAAAATTTCTAACTCATTGTGATATAAATAAGTCTTGCAATAGTTGAGGCTAATTCTGTTACATTTGCTTTTAAAATGTGATCGTTTTATGCATTTTAGAAAGTTTATTTTAAAAAAGTAATGAAGAATGCTAAAAATTATCAATAATATTATAGACACATAATGAAATGTAAAATAGCTTTTGAAAAATTGTTTTTTTATTATTTTATTACAAACGAGGTGGGATTAAAAACAGTTTGATTGTGGCAGAAAAACACAGTTGTCATTGGGCACCATAATGTTTGCAGACATAGGATTGGGGACTATTGATTAAATAAAATAGCTCAACAATGTCTATCGATTTCACTCACAAAATGAAAAAAGATGCTGCTATTGTCTAAGTAAATGAAAACTGAAAAAGTCTTGAGAAGCTTAAATTATCACGAGAAGATAAATCCACTGTCAATAGAAATCCCATTGTTATTCATAAAAGCTATTAAAGTTAATCTTAAAATGACTTTAATAATTAATCTGAATAAAAAATTATTGCATGTGTATGAAGGTTGATAAATCATTTTCTACAGAAATAATACTTTATAAGTATTCTGCCTAATAGCAGTACTTAAAGATGTATCACAACTTCTCTAGACTAAAAAAAAAAAAAAAAATAACCCTGAATATTAGAATGCAGTATTAATATTAATGTTTTAAAAAGGTGATAAAGAAGATATTAGTAATTACAGAGCTATCAGTCTTTTAGCAGTTCTATACAAAATTTTTACCAAATTAATTACAACTTATCTTTAGTGAACTTTGGATTTTATCCAACCAAAAAAAAAAACAAAACACTGGATTTACGTGTTTTTAGTACAGTGGATCATATCCAAATATTGAGAGAAGTTATAGAAAGGACTAATATTTGAGTTGCCATTATGCTTTGAATTTGTAGATTTTAAAAAGGCATTTGCTTCTATAAAAATGTACTCATTGATTAAAGTATTGGATCATCAAGATGTAGATCCAAAATACTGTCATATTCTGAAGAATATTTATAAAAATGCAATAGCAACAATTAGATGTGATACTAAGGAGAGAAGGATATATGACAGGTTAGTTCCATATCTTCTTTTTACAGCAGTTTTGCAAGAAATATTTTGTGGCTTAAAATGGGAAGCTAAGTGAATAAAAGTAAATGGAGACTATTTAAATCATATGGATTTTGCAAATAATGTAGTTGTTTTTGCAAATAATGCTTTAGAACTTTAGGAAATCTTGTAAGAATTATTAGATGAAAGGAAGAAAGTAGAACTAAAGTAAATATGAAGAAGACTAAAGTGATGTTCAATGAATTTTCTCAAAAGAAGAAAATAAAGATTGAAAGTGGCGAGTTAGAAGAAGTTAAGAACTACAAATACTTTGGTTAGGTTATTACTATAGATGGAAACATAATGGATGAAATTAATCATAGAATTAAACCTGGTCAGAGTACTTTTGGTATAAATAACTAAATATTGAAAGAAAATTTGCCTATGCATTTGAAAAGAAAAGTTTTTAATAAATGCATTTTACCAGTTCTTATTTATAGATCTGAGACTTGAACACTTAACAGAAGAGCTATACAGAGATTTCAAATCACTCAAAGAAGTATAGAAAAATGCATGTTAAGAATAACAAGAAGAGATCAAAAATGAAATACATGTGTGAGAGAAGAAACAGGTGTTACTGACATCATTGAAAAAATTAAGAGACTGAAGTTGAGTTGGACTGGACATATTTCTAGAAGAGATGATAATAGATGGGCTGTTGAAATCTTAAACTGAATTCCAAGAGATTGTAAAAGACCTAGAAAGACCACATGTAAGATGGATGGATGAAATAAGAAATTGCGGTGGGCGTGATGTGAAGAAGAGAGGCTGAGATCAGAGATGGATTCAACATGAAAAGACCACCCTGCAATAGATACGACAATGGTTAAAAATGATGATGATGACTAGAATGATACAAAAAATACCTATTTATAGAACTCCTTCACAAAATCATTGAAGTTATACCTATTTTTTCATATTCAAATATACACACACTCTCTATAAAATATTGCATATAAATCTTAATGGATTTTAAATATGAAATATCCAAAATAAAATGCTAAAAGCTTTCTAATATGTTATATAAAGTCGAATAACTTAACAATTTTTTTTTTTTTAAATCTAAAGTTAGAAATTTAGTAACAAAAAAAAAAGTTATAAAGTTTAACTAGAGAGGTTTGTATTCAATTATTTTTTCTATTAAAAAAGATTACTTCTGGAAAACAGAATGATAAATAGAAAATTTCTACCAGAATTGTGACTATTCTACTGTTTCTCTCAGAATAAGATAACTTTTTTTGATTATCAAAAGATGCAAACATATGCTGACCTTTCACTCAATTTTGAAAACTTTTATAAAAAGACAACTTTAATAGTATTAACAATAAGAACAAAAAGACAACCCAAATGGGATTGATATACTTCTACCAATACTTTTTTTTTTTTTTGTTATTACAAAAATGATAACAGCTACTTGTAATTTTTTAAAAAAGGATAAAATACTGTCAAAACCTGAAAATAAAAAAAAAGATAATAAAGTCAAAGGCAAATAAATGAAATTTCTATAACAAAAAAAAAAGACTTTATATAACTTTAAGATTTCTCATTTTCTGTGATATAAATAAATAATCGAAATAGACTATATTCCAGCATTGAGAGTGATGCAGTTGAGATGCAGAGTGGGGCACCAATTCAGTAATATAGGCATGATCATATAATCAGTTATCCAAGAGGTTATATAACATTCAAGCATTGAAGTAACAGGTTAAGCCTAATAGTTCCATTCAATTTGGTCAACTGAGATTTTGTTTTTACTTTCTTCAGGTTGGGATTGATCCAGGAATACTCCATTACCAGAGATTTATCATTGGAAGAACATGATTATAAGTCCAAATTCCAATTTATTTACATTCAGATTGTTTTTCTTCTTAATTCTATTAAGATGTATGTTCTTTTAATGTCTACATAAATAGCTCTTACTCAGAATGTTTTTATCCATAGATGATAATGATCATTTCATTTTCCTGGAGAGATAAGATAATAGTTTTGATTTAAAACCCTAATAAACCTTAATGATCATTTTAAAACATAGTTATAATTGCAATGCTCATTTTTAATTTGATCAATAGAAGACAAGTTATTCTTTAATTGGAAGAAACCAACACTAAAAATTAGATGTAAAAAGATTTTATTAATTTATGCTACTACCTCAGTTCATGATGAACACATTATTTTAAGTAAATCCACAATTATGATTACTGTCAGTTAGAATTTGAATAAAGAAATTATAATATTTTTATTTCTACTAAAAAAATATTTCTATTGTAATATTTGGGTTGATGAAAAATAAAATAGTTTAATTAATTTTGTGAACTTTGCAGCTTTTTCCATTAATATATAAATTAATACGTTTGCAAAATATTACAAGTTATTAAGAAAAGCTATACAAAGGGATTCTATTATTGTTTTTTAAATTCAAATTGTTGATTATATCTAAGAAGTTTCATATGGATATTGAACTTAATTTTGGTATAATTTATTTTTTTAGATTTATTCAAATTTCCAAGTACCATGTAAAAATGCAATCTTTCATTTTTAGACTTTGACAGACTTCAGTTTAAATACATAAATAATTACCAAGTCTAAGAACTTTTAAGCATACTATATTTATTTGTTTCTTTAATAAAATTTTATTATGATTTTAATCTATGCAATTTTAGAATTTAAATTTTAAAAAGTAAATAAATTCGCAGGCAGCTCAAAATTTCACTAACCATTACAGTAACCATCAATACATTTAGTTAATATTATTTATTCATTCTTTTACTGTTCTAATTTTATATTACACTTTTTTGTTAATAATATTCATTTATCTAATTAAATATTACACATTGCATTATGCTTTTTAACAAAAGTTAAATCTTTAATCAAATAATTGTAACTTAACTCTCCTAAATTTGATTTTAGTATTATAAAAAGCTTCACAATCTGCATAAGGTAATATGCTTTTGAGACTTTATTAGCCAAATTAAGCATTTCCATATCTTTCAAACCATTATATATCACAATAAACTCATTTACTTTTTCTCCTCTATTATCCTCTTCTAATTTACAAATATTAAATCATGCTCCCAGATTTTATGCAGTTCTTTTTGTGTGTGTGTGTGCTACTAACTCATTTTAATAAAAGTTATTTCATTAGTTTTATAATCAATCCTTATATTGGCCATACTTGTCCTAAAGATCAAAACAAAATACCTAAAAATCTATCCTCTTCAGAATGTGTATCTTTGCATTTCAATCTCCATACAATTTTCATCTGATTTTCTACACTCCAAAAATAAATGCTCAATACTTTCCCTTCCATCTCCATATAAAACATTTCTATAGTCAAATTTTTATCTCCTTTCCTTGATATCCAAAGCTTTTGACTTTGCATTAAATAACAATAAGGCTCCTCAAATGTTACCTTGTGAATATTAGATGAAGCTTATTCTATGTAGATCTAAAAAAAAAAATTAAATTTATATTCATTATCAAATAACCTTATTTTATTTTTTCTTTAATCAACTTATTTGAACTTTTTCATCAGCCTTTATATATGACTAAGAACACCAAAATTTCTAGCAAACTCAATGGAAAGAAAAAAAATGGTTTTGTTGAACAGCTGATTTTTAAATTGAGACTAGGACAGTACAGAATTTGCAGTATAATTATAAGAATGTTTATTGACATTGAAAAGCATTACATTTAATAACAGTGATATATTTTATTTTTCATCTTTTTGACTAAAATGAATAAAATTGGTAAATAAAATTCTAGTTAATTCTGATTTCTAATTAATGATATTAGGAATATTGCACAGACAGAAATTTCTCTGAAGTCAGTACTGTGAGACTTGAATTGTTGTATTGATTTAAATCTTAGTTAAATAATATATAACAACTAAGTTTATTTCATAAAGAGATTTCTAGAAGAAGCTTAGCTTCATGCTGTGACTCATATATAATCATATGCAACTTAATTAACTAGACTTGGAAAAACTTAGCTATATACAGTTTAGCTTAAAAATATGCTAAATTTAATAATTTAACCAACTTATATATATATAACTAAAATTAACAACAATTTCAGTTTCAGTTATTAAATAATATATAAAAATGATAACTCTTACATATTCTGCGAGAGAGAGCATGCCACTAGGAAATCGCTTAGGATCTGCCACTAATGATCCATTTGGTGCTCTTTGCATTAGCATCCAGCAGTCATCAATACTAATAAAGTTATATCCTGCATCAAGATATCCTTTTTTTGCCATAGCACTCGCCATCTGAGAATATAGTCTCTCCCTAGCAAAATACATATATATATATATTAACAAGCTAAAACAAGGAAAAAAATCCACATTTTTATTTAAAAGTAAACAAACAAAAACCAATTATAAAACCTATATATATCTGCAAATATTCAACAAGTTTAATCACATTCATACAATAAGAAAAAGTTCTAATAAAAACCATCATAAAATACAAAGATGATGGACATTTTCTTTTAGACATATTGATCACACCAGCAGTATGATCACTATATTTCTAACAAAAAAATTTCACCATTTTAATAAATGATCTGTTAAATATTTTCACAGATAGCAGATTTTGATCCTCTTGTGGTACATTATATTTTTTACTTTAATTCATAGGTTGTCACAATGTGAATAACATTATTCGAATAATCTGTTATCAAGTGTACAGTTCTTTGTTTGTGTGTGTATGTATGCATGTTAACTTTTTTCCCCATAGGCAGGTAGAATGACTAAGCAAAGCAAAGCAGTAGTTAAACAATCTCATTTGATTATTGTTGCTGGAAGTTTTCCAGCTATATTCCCATTAATCTACATAATATGCATTGATGCACAAATATTCAATCCTCAGCCAAATTTTTAGCTTAACACACAAAGCAAACAATATAATAATTAAATTTGTTAGTGACTTTTAAATTAAAAAAAAAAGATGCACTAATTGCAACAAAATCTAAACCAATATATTATAAAAATGCAAATGTCATTCTCATTGTTCTTAATCATGCTGGCATTAACCTCATTAATTATTTAATTTTTTACTTTCAAATGAATTTGTTTGAAATTAATTTCATTTAAAATCGTTGAAAAAGGTAATAACCAATAAATAGTTGTGGATTCACAAAAGCAGCAATACAATAGTTTCAAGAATGAATGATTTATAGCGCTTTGCATGGAAAATGTCACCACATGATAGGAAATGAAAATGTGCAAATTAAATTTTTTATATATTATGATGTTGGAGTCTAAAAACTATGTCTCAAAGCTAGGAGTTAATAAAAATTGAAATTCCAAAAAAGAAATAGAAAAAAATGGAAAATGGATTATCTTACGTATAACAAATAAAACTTGTAATCAGAATCCAAGATTTCTACTGCATTTTTATGAGAAATCCCTGATGAATGAAACTTCAGAATTAAATCCAAGTATCAAGATAGGTCAAGATTTTAATGTATTACCTGCAGTTAAGTTGAAATATTCATGCTTTCCATCAAAAAATTCATAATCATATGATAAAATATACTACAATTCCTGTCAGATAAACTTTAAGCATTCAAGTTCATTATATGCATAGTTTTGTTAATAATTGAAATTTCTTCTTTCTCCCTCTATATTTTGCTTCTTTTTATATTTCACTATAAAAAAAACAACAACTCTGTTTCGTAGAGTACTTGTAAATTTATAAAGTTGATAAGATCTGATGAAGACTGCTAGTACAGTCGAAACTGTTAAGTGTTAAAGGAGTGTTGATGAGTTTATAGTGAAATATAATTGAAATTGTAAAAAATATCATATACATTAAATTAAAGAAGAATTAACAATGATATAAATATTATAAAACTGACTGATTGAAATAATGTGCTACTGGAAGAAAGTTTCATAATGCAAATAATTAGAATTTGAATCACATGATTAAGAATACTTCAGATGATGCTTTCAATAAGCATGAAAAGTATAATTTTATTGTATAGCTCATTGAAAATATTCAGAAATATTTATAATGCAAGCAAAACAATTCCATAAATTTAAGGAGGTTGAAATTTTTAATATATATTATTTGTATTATCTTTAGTAAAAAGCCTAAATGGAGAAAATTTCCAATATAACAGTGATGATTGTTTTATCTAGGCTACAGAATGGTTATTTTCTGTAAGATTCTTTGTTAGGAATTAAGATATTTTAACTGAATATTTCAAAGAACAAATAGAAGATAATAATTGAGGATATTTGTTAATTAGCCACTGTACAGCGCTTGGTAGCGCTGTTTCTGTATAAAAACACAGAATAATACCACTTATGCAACAGTACCTAGGCTAATACCCACTACGATAGTAGTAGCCATTTATGTGGCCAAGTGATAGTGTTTGAAACATGGCCAATTCTTTCACATCCAAACCTATGGCTAATAAACAACACTACGATCATAATAGTCGTTCAAAGGTGCCTCACGGCCTCACCTCCTATGCATATTGACAGAATTTGTATTTTTGCTAGCATTTAATATGAGTGGGTGTAGTGGAATGTATTTCAACTGTTTAACTGTTGATGAGAATGGGTTCAGTAGATCCCAACTGACACATTTCTATGTACTAGTAATTGTCAGCATATCATCAAGACTTCCCCACACATTTTTTGTTTGATTTGTAATTTGGAAAGGGGTCTGCCACAGGATGATTACAGGTGTTCGCGAAAAAGTACCATTTTCCTCGTGACTTGTATGAGAATAACAAAATGGCTGAAGACAGTAGTGTATTCTTTCAACTATGGGACATCCCAAACACAGAAAGTGACCCAGCTGGATTTCTTCAGGGCCAAAACATCCTGCCACATGTCATTCAATGTATGTGGTAAATATAGGACCCTTAGATTTCGACACACTTGGCAGTTTGTATGCTACTCACGTGGCTGCAGGCAAACTGTTATGTTCTTAATTCTAGTCATATGTCGTTAATAAATTTATTGATTCAATGAATCTGTTTTATGTTTGTGATTATTTTGTGTAAGTCAATTAACACCCAGACTGTCAATATTGAAGGGTAGGGGTTGAGGAAAGTAAGCTGGCCTAAAGAACAATAGCCAAAAAGTGTCCATTTGTTTGAGTGTTTTTAATTAGTATAAATCAAACAACACGCTTTTTTTGGGAAGATAATTTACTATTTTGATTGATATTTTTTTTTAAAAAAAGCCATTTTATTTATAAACAATACATCTTTTTATAAAACATGTCCTATAATTAGAACAAAAAAAAAAGCCGACATGTCACATAATGTCAAAAAAAAAGACATGTTTATTCTAAAAAACAAAAGTTTTTTGTAAAACATGTACAGTACTATAATTAGAACCCCCCCCCTTTTTAAATCTATTTGTTATAAAATTAATAAAAAGGCATCTTGTTTTAAAATAAAAAGAAGGTACATTTTGAACAAAAATACATAGTTATTATTTAACAAAAAAACCCTGCATTTTTAAACCAAAAAAAAAAAAAAAAACAGTTTGTTGCAAAAAAAAAAAAAAAGCCATATGAAAAAATACGTACATTTGTAAAAGTCGAGATTAAAAATAAATACTTCTTAACAAAAAAAAAAATCCGCATTTTTTTAACAACAAATGTACATTTTCTAGAATTAAAAAAAAAAAGCCATATGGAAAAATACCATATATTTGAACAAAAAAAAAAGCCATATGGAAAAATACTGCAAATTTGAACAAAAAAAGCCCTTTGAAAAAATACTGTATATTTGGAAAAGTCGACAGGTCCTGGGAACATTATATCACTATGTTTTAAAGAGAAACAGCACCACCAACCAATGTACAGTGTGTGATTAACAAATACCTAATTGAGTATAAAAATAATCCTTGAAAAAGTAAAAATTATTTACACAACAATCTTATTTATCTATTATGTGTGTAATGATATACATATATGCCGTTACATCACTGTCAAAAAAGGTAAAAAGAATGATAAATAAGATCACTCTCAATTAGAATTGTAAAAAATATTAATAAAACCTTTATTTAAAATGAGATATATAATTGCACAGATGGAAAACTATTAAATAATTAAAAGTAAGTTCAAGTTAAAATCTAAAGATAAAATTTTTTTTTTTAAAGTAATGTAAAAGAAAATAAAAGCTGTTAATTATTTTCTATTTACAAATTATTTTTAATTTGAATTTCTATTTAGAAATTATTTTAAATCTTAGAATGGAAATGATTTTCTATTGAAATTAATGACATAATAGCAAACAGGTCCTTGAGAGCATTTAACCAATCAGTCAGATAAGAGATCAATTAAAAAATTCCTACTAATAAAATCTTATGTTCTCACTCAAAAATAAACTGTCCAATAAACAATGCAAATGAACACATAGTCCACAGAGAAAATCATCATCACCAATAAGATCAGCAAGAAGCCAGGCAAGATCAATCCTGCAATTTGATGATAAGGAATTCAAAATGGATATAAAAGGGAAGTAAAGAAAACATTAGCGAAGTAAAATTTTGTTCTTTGATTTTACTCTTGTTCATTACGTAATTTAAGCATATTTATGTGTATTGTGGACCTCAAGCATGTAAAAGATGCACAGTAAATTAATTTCCCATATTTGCACCAGTTGAGGCGACCTCCATAGCTATGTATCCTGAAAAGCAACAAACAACGGACTGGTCTTCTTGAAAACATAATTAATACTAAATGGACATCGATCAGAATTGTGTGACACATTGTGGACTGCAAAGAGGGATTTCAAATAAATTTACAGTCATGGAAAGTATGAACTTTATCATCTAAAAAAACTTTTCAAATACTATAGTTAAATGGTATCTAACTCATCGTCTCTTATCTGATTAAGCAAAAATTTATTTATTATTTGTTCTATTTTCTTTTAATATGTTTGCTATTATTATTATTTCCATTCTCATAATTTTGTTAAATTAATAATTTAAAAATAAGTGTAAATGACTAAATAGATTCATAACATTATGGTAGTTTAAGTGGGTTAATTTTGTGCTATTTGCTTCGTAGTTGAATCAGTGCTGGTGGGGGAATGTATGGATATTTTATGTCAATGTGATGTTGGGAGATACATTGGATTCTCATTATCTTGTGCTGCATTAGCATACAGGGCATAGTACCCAATTGAATGCATGGCCCAAAAGGGTAGTATCCATCATGTTGACAATGGTCGTAGACATATTTCCTACATCATTGATCTCCTTACACTCTGGTTAGTGATATAAGATGGCAAAGATTGCAATCCCCCATTATGGAGCATGTCTAACATATATTCCAAATGATTACCTCACCAGACAGGTGCACAGTCCTGTACTGGATGAGTGTCATTCTTTCTTAAATGATATGCTACAGATGCACATTCATGTCAGCATGGCTTTTTATGCTAACATCCTCATTTTGCATTGATCACATCGGTATATCAATAAGCTGGCATTAGTTTGGATGCAAACTTGTAGCCTGGAGTTAAAAGAATCAAGCATATAAATGCATAATATATGTAGCGTATTTACGTTTAACAAAATATTGAAATTGTATTAAATCTTATATTCATCCATCTTTGCAAATAACATAAATTAAATTCATTCAGTAATTAATTTAGTTTCCAGGATTTTTCTTTTAATGTGTGTGCGTAATAATAAAATGTCTGTAATTAATTCTGGCAGTAACTTATTATTATATATTTTTATTAATAATTTTTTTTTTAAAAAAAAAAAAAACAAGTTAGAGAATTTTTTTAAAATAGACAGTGATATTTTAAGCTCGCGAGCTAGTGGCTAGAGCTATCGGTCAATAAAAGTTGAATCTTACCCATACATATCTGCCTGCTGTATAAATTTTCTAGGTTCTAATAGTTCAGTGGCACCCTAGTATGGAGATAGGAAAAGAGTTTCCATCAGACCATCATAATTGGTGCCCCATGTTGGACAATGTAATGAAATCAGATTTTTACTCATAGCTATATAGCTACTTAAACATATGTGAGGTCGCAATATAAATCTTTATTGTGGTAATTCGACACTTATCTAAAATTCTACATAACAGTATTTCATTGAAACAAAACAAGCCCTTTTACTCAAGGCAATATAACTAATTTAATATACATGAGAATGCAATATATTTCTTTATTGTGGTATTTCTATATTTCTCTAAAAACTTCATAATATTTAATCATGTTCCTCATCCTGCATATTTATGGATATCAATTTCTGACTCCAAGCACCAATCTTATTTATATAAGAATTATGCTGAAAAAGATAGAAGAATGATAGAGGATACTTAGAAAGCCTTGCCACTGACTAGCTCACTCAGGGTGGGTAGTTCTTAAACCATGAGAAACATACAAAGAACAGCACTAGGTATTCAATTAATTTAATTAAATAATTACTATACATATGTATATATACAATTTTAATGCACAAATCAGCGCATAACAGCAGAGCTTCTTCAAATTAAATCACAATTTATTATAAACTTAATATAAATTATAATACATAATAAATAATGCCCGAGCGCTTTCAAGAGAACTTAGCTCTCATAATCATGGGTAACAAAGAGTAAGCGTAAAAAGGTTGCTATATGTAAATATATGCAGATATATGTAAATTAATTGAACTATATGCGTAAATCTAATTAACCCATTTCTTAGAAATTTTATAACACGTATCTTTCCTATTCATAGCCTTATCATCCATGGCAATAAAACATGCCTCCTTCACCTTTCTCTTAACATCATTTCTTTCCCTACAAACTATTCTTGGATTTTCAGGTTCACATGAATGACCAGTTAATTTCTGATGCATTGCGAATATTGAGGTGTAAGCTGGGTCTGCTTGGGCCTTTCTGTAAGAATATCTGTGCTGGGACAATCTTGTTGAGAGAGTTGCTTTCGTTTCTCCATAGTATGATGCCATGCAGTTATTTTCTGGGCATGAGATATTATAGACAGCCTGAGAAATGTTGTTGGGTGTTACAATATCTTTTGCATTGTTGATGATTCTATTGGTATATATATATATATATTTCTTTTCCTAGCTATGTGCATAAAATTTGAGATAAAAAAACAACATGAATATTTCATTGAAATTTAACATTTAATATAACAAATAAATTTTTAAAAAAATTATTCATGCTCAAATATTTTTACAAAACACAAGCATATACATACATTGTACAGTCAACAAATAAAATAACAAAGAGAGAAAATAATGTCCAATCAATCCAGATGTGAAATATAATTTTAATGATAAAGAGAGCTGATCATAATACCATCATATAAAAGTCTTTAAACATCAATAGAAAAGATGCACTAATGTGTAAAATATATATATAAAATAAGGTGTACATATTATCTGGAATTCTCCAGGAAAAATAATGGATTCAGATTGGTAATGATAACAATTTCATTCGACGCTATGGCCATTAAAGTTGCTCATCACAGATGTGTTTTTCTGCTTGGTTCCTTAAATCTCTTATTAATTTGGATGTTAACTCTAATACAGATGGTCAGGAATGGATTCCTTCAGGTTCAAGCAGTTGTTTAATACTGTAGCAGCTTGCATATCTTCATGGAGCCAGGGGCAAAAACCCAGCACATTTTAAGCTTTTACCCCAACCTGTTCCTGGCTGGTGACTATATTTGCTGATTCCAATAAGTTTCTGAAATCTTCAACATAGGAAATTAATAACACGAACAGATGGACATAAATAATAGTTCTTTTATCTTCAAATTTCAGTAAAAAAAATATAGCACAAACTAATCCTTTTCTAGTAAATTCCAATTCCAACAATTTCAGTTATTTTTTAAGTATCTAAGTCCAGCTCCTCTTCAAACAAAAGCAAAGCTTTTAGCACCTTTTCCTTCTTTGTCTTGACCAAAAATTCCATTGAATAACCTTTAAGTTTTTTTAAAAAAAAAATACTTAAAATAATGCCTTCGTTAAAAGACATACCATAGAAAACAATCTGTGTAGTTACTTTCTCTCTCTTTTTTTAATTTTCATTAAAAATATACATATATTTTTATTTTATTAAAAATGAAATACAGAGAATTTTATCCTGGAAATAATGTTTATGTTTTTTTTTTCTTTATTATAATTCCTTCCATTCACTTGCCTATACAACAATATATATGCTTTAACAAAATAAATGAGCACAAAACCTCCCATATTCTTCATGTCTGTTTTAATTCTTTATTTAACTATTTGAAGAAAACATTTTAAAAATCAAATATAAATATGGACAATTAATAATAAAACTATATGCATACATATGGATACAAAACTTATTTCTTTGCAACAGGGTTTGATCCCCACCCAGTCCTTGAAAAATAAAAAAATATATACACAACAATCTTATTTATCTATTGAGATTCTTGATAATTAAGCATAATTTTGCAAAATTCTTTAGAAGAATTCTTTAATGATCAAGATTTCCCTTCACTAAATTCAAAATCAACTAAATCAGATGTTAACAATGTGCATTCCAATGAAACTGCATAAGATTTAAATTGATCATTCACAAATACATCTATCATTTCATTTTTATCTAATTCATTAATAAAAGTAAAAACATTTATAATAAGTGCATATTATTTATAATTACTCCATTTTGTCTGATTTTAACTACCTTAAATTTTTTAAAAAACACATGCCACAAGTTATTTATTGTTTTGAAATGGTGTAAAACATCTTTTAGATACTTAGAACTAAATCAAGACTATCAATCCAAAATTTCTTTTTCTATGATATTAATTCCAGTGTTTGCAAAGAGATATCCTAGCTATTTAGATATTTGCTGACAAAAGGTACATTCTATTTGAAATTCAATTTCAAATCAAAATAAAAATATGCATTTAGAGAATGTAAATACATTTAATTGATAGCAATGTCAAAAAATAGTATAAGACTAGACTAGCTATAAAAAGGATGCTTTTTAGAAATATAAGTAAGAATAATAATGCTAATACCAGAACATCAAAGTTCCCCCCCCCCCCCACAGAGAAAAAAACTGTTGTTTTCATATGTTTTACATAATTTGGGGTTCATAAATATAGACCACTTTGGGAAATGAGAGTCTATGTTGATGTTAATGAGAAGAGACATAGTCTAATCATATATACACTTAAACTTTTTATTTATTATATTCATCAGACTAACAAAAATGTTTTATCTTTTAGAGGCCATTGTAATTTAAAAAGTTCATTAATAAAGAATTAAAACATTCAGATTATAATAAAAGAACCATTCAACCCAATATTCCAAATGTTCTTTTGAAATTTTGCAGTTAAAAGAATGTTCAACTTTTTATTTATTTTAGTTTTTTATTTATTCAGTAATAAATTTAAGATAGTTTATGGGTGACCCCTTTCTACCAAAGTCATGAACCTAGATTTTCAATCTGTATAGTAAAATGAATATTATTGTAATTAAAAACTCTCAAATATAAAACATATCATTCCAGACAGCCTTGATAAATAACTCAAATATGCAAAATTTATTCATTTACAGCACTTTCAACTTTTATTGTTAAGATATATATATATAAACAGCCATTACTTTTTGTGATCAGATAATCTTATATAACCTTTAAGAGGAATCCTCTTGATTAAAAACAATTTTCCATCCCTACATTTAAACATTTATGTTCAGGTATACCAATGAATTTAATATCTAATACAGTCATTATGAAAAAAAAAAAACCCAATTATATAATATTATAAAAAAGTTATTCATTGACAGTATTAATTTGTTTTATATTTCTTAAATTTTAACAATTTGTAAATAAAGTTTTTAAAGTAGAAAATTAATCATATTTTTTCCCCAATGTTTTTCATGATTTCAAAATCATTTTCTTTAGAGTAATAAAAGAGCATTAATTACTATTTGCTGGTGCTTCAAAGTATTATAAACAAGGTTTTATAGAAAATTTTATTCCTTTCTCTAGAGAACAGGATTTTATTGTATCTCAGTTCTGAAATGTAATCAAAATACAACTAAAACTCATTCTGAAATTCTATTTCCTCTGCAATTTTAGTTTTAATAAGATATAATAAATTTTATCACTGAGCTAAATAAAATAATATTGATCTTCGCTTTCTTATTAAAAAGAAAACAGTTAAGAGCTATCTGTAAGAATATTTTAATAATAATAATAATAAAAACATAAACTATTTGTTATTATTAAATATTTCTATAGTTTTTAAAAGGTTAATGAATAATTTATGTATTAACAAATTTATCGAGTTAAAACATAATTTTTAAATAAGTGAATATATAATTAAATACTTAGTTCAGTGATAGAGCAGACTACAGCTGAGCAGAAAGTTCTGGGTTCTATCTAAAAATCTGTCAGGGTATTTGAGATAATAAACTCTTATGTTACAATAGAAAAAAAATCAATTTTCCATAGAGATACTAGAAAGGTTTTTCAATTAGAACAGATCTGAGACTTATAATATGCCATTCATGAGTAAAACTCTTAAAATCAGAACAGTTAAAGAATAACAAACATAGGCTATTAGTAAGTGACATTTTCAAGAACTATATAAAAATGTAAATGATGGAATTTTCTAAAGATATCCTCATTTTCATTTTTTCTTTTAAAGAAAAAGACACAGATAATTTTAGAAATTTTCAAAAAAATAATTAATGTTCAAAAAATTATTTTGCTCAGAAGTACAATTAGAAAAAATATTCATTGGAAAAAATTGGATTAAGTACTTGTACATAACTCTAATTTTTATACCTTATAATAATAGTCTACTGTCATTATAAATGATTTTCTCTTTAAAATTCTATTTTCTTTTTATATTCACATTACTACCAAATAATTAAAAATTCTCATGACAGTATTTCCACTCTTATATTAGTAAATATTTTATTGTTAATTCTATTGTGTCATTTGAAGTCGCACTGTTAGCCAGTTTTTCCAAAGTGATTGAGTTTAATTCAAAGGTGCATTTTTAAAATTTATTCATTATAGATACTAAATATTGAAGAGTATTGTAACAATATAATCAAAACAAACTCAAATTACTTATTAAATTTTTCATTTTAAAAAAAAAAAAATCAGTATAAGATCATTTCATTAACTATACTGTCATATATATATATATTTCACCAAGTCAATCTAATAGTTTGCTTCTAATTTTAAATTTAAAGTAAAGAAATTGATTAATTTGTTGATTGGATATTCCTAGAAATTCTGATGTTTATCATATAATTTGTCTAGTGTTATGTTTAAATAATATTAAATGTTTGTTTTTATTAGAAAATGTATTTATATTTAAATATTAAATTGAAAACTTATCTATATAGAGTATAATTTTGATTTGATATCTTTTAGTATATTTATAATTCACAAACCTTTAAATCGTAGTATGATGTAGGACTAATTTAAATATGTATGTATGTATATATATATTGATTAAAAACAATTTTGATAATTGAGATTAAATATATTTTATATATTTAAATGTAATAATATCAGAACCAGCAACTGAGTATACAAAAACATATTCATTCTCAATAAACAATGTTTTTTCCATTCAAAAAAAATTGAAGCTACATTATAATAAGATTTAAAGACTTCTTTTTTTGCAATATGAAAGCACTATCAAATAATAATAAAAAAAAAACTAGTAAAACTTCGTAAGCAGAAATAAAAGAAAAACATTATAACATTTGTTTACAACACAATTTATGAATTTCTTAGTAAGATTATTAGGTACTGTTCTATTAGCATGTTGAAACTGCCTGATGGCATTGATCCCATCCAAAAGCATATAAATATGCCACTTAGTGGGCCGCAGTCAAACCAAATAGCCACAACTTTTTTTTTCTGTTGTAATTAATGGCTTGCTTTGTCTTGCAGAGTTTGTGCGAATGCACACAATACAATCTTTTAGTAATGTTAATACTTCACTACCATACCATTTCAGGGTGGGTGGATTTAAAGTTTGCAGAACTATCGCAATCTGCATTCAAAAGTAATTATGGTACAACTTACTTAACGTATTATTAAAAAGTAATAATTATAAGCCCATTACCCTACTTCAAAACCCAACATTTAAGGTGTAAATAATTAGAAAAGAATAGGGAAAACCATAATTTCATTTTTCTCCCGAAAAAAGTCACGATTTGCGATAACACCTAGAGAATTAAAATGACTGACTAAAATTTCTCATAGTCATATCCAGAGACAAAAAAAATTGTAAAAAGAATACATTTCTTAATCTTAAAAAAAAAACAACAGAAAAAACAATCAAGTTGAAAAATTATTAATCGTTATTAATAGATGTGCCATTAATGTTATTCACCATACCGTAGTCACATATTCTTTCAAAGATAGCTATTGGAATAAATAAAGATTAATTTTCCTTTTCAAGAATGACCAAAAAAAAAAAGAAGTCAAATACAGTTCAGTAATTAAAGCATTCTCATTTCTTCCACCATGATATAGTATATAGTTAGTTATCTGTCAAGCAATGATAGTAGACTTTTTAAAGTTTGCGGGGAACAGGGATTTTCCCAGCGCTAAGCAGTGGCATACACGGAAAATTCTACTAGGATAAAATATTTGCAATAATGTCTGTTAATTGATAAGTTTTAATTCTTGTGGATATAAAAAGGCATACCATCTCCCCCCTCCCCTACATTGCAGGACTAAGATGAAATTTGTAGGCACTTATTAAAGGTTTAAATTGATCATCGTAAAATTGTTAATCGAATAAATTTGACAGTAATTTATTAAGGAAATCAATGAATGAATTACATTAATCTGTATGATAAAATGTCTGAGTGTAAAAAATTTCTCGTAGTTATATTCAGAGACAAAAAGAAATTGTAAAAAGAATTACAGTAATTTATTAAGAAAAATAAATGAATTATGTTAAGCCGTATAATTATTCTTATTATTATTATTTCATAAATAATGTGGTGGGCCCAATAATGTTATATTTATGTGCATTTTCCTAGAAACAATGCCATCAAGTGTTTTCAACACGCTAATAGAACACTACCGATTATTATTTGATATTCTTCCAAGTCAAAACTCTCTGAATCTAAAATAACAATTTAATACTGAGCTGTTAGCAATATATAGAACATATTTCCAATTATTATAATTTATAATAAAACAAAATTCCATATATAAAAAACATGTTTACATTTATAGCAATAGTAAAATTTGTCCCACATCATGTAAAGCTCCACTGTATAGTTTATTTACTAGGGGTTAAGCTTCCTAATTAAAACATCGCAAAAACTTATTTATGGATAATGCTAAGAACTTATTATTATTATATTTATTTATTTATTATTAATAATAAATCAATTTTTATATTTTGTTAAATTACCTGGTCTTCATGATTCATTATTTGAATATCCATTATCTCTCTAATAGATAAATATGGTCATATGATTTGAAACCACTAAACATCATATGATCACTATTTCTTATGCTTATTATTATTATTATGCATTTATTTAAAGGTACACTATTTTATTAGTAATGTTATTTATATTTATTGCTAAAACTCGTATCTACTCTAAACATTAATGCTTAGTTACTTAAGATATGTATTAAATACAGTTAAAATATCCTTTGTTATTTAATCATATCAGTAATAAAGAGTTATAAATAAAGATTAATATTTTAAATGCTGAGATAACTTTGTCTTGATTTACCTAATATGGAATTTTGACTGAATGCGCTAGTCCAAACACAAATCTTATTAGATTATTTAATCTTATTTACAAATACACAGTTGTACTTTAAGTTTATCATAACCCTGAGATATCATTATTATTTATTAATGCACATTTATAGTGTTTCTTATATAGTTAAATATCCTGTGTACATTAAAGAATCTTATTATGGTGATTATCAGCCCAGTAAAAATTTGATTAAGCTAATCTTTTTGATTGTTATAATATATATATATATATTCTATGCTGAGAAATGTTCAGATCATTAAACTGATCATCTCAGTTCCATATATACTAGCATAAATAAAATAGACATCTATCATATTATTAAAGTGTAGGGATTTTATAAGTGATTTCAGCCTCCTAATACCAATCATACAATTCTAAAAAACACTGTACATTATCCACACACACATGTATCAACTTCCATTATTGATCAGTGTTAGCTACTTGGATAGAAAATGATTGCTGAATATATGTGCGCAAGAGCAAAGATATAGATAGTTAATCTAGCATTAAATAACTTCACCAATCACATAGATCTTTAAATCTAATTCCTTGTCATTCAGATGCTCTTAGATTTTCTTCCATATTTTGTATAATCAGTACATACAATAAGGATTTTATAAATAACAATATCCTTCATCTTAATTTCAATTAATTTTGCAAAGTCTTAAAACTAAAATTCAATCTGTAATCTCATTGCCAAAACCATCTGTCATGTATTTCTGCCCAAATTTTTTGCTTTCATTTTGTTCTGTTAAGGTTTTTTTCTATTATTATTATTATTATTATTATTATTTTAATGAACACTCTGTAATTGAATATTGGTTATTGTTTTGCACTTTAAATAAAATTGAACTGAGTTAATCAGTAATAATAATAAAAAATGAAATTAATGGTCTTATATAAATATTCTACAACACAATAAATTATTATATCTTAATCTAATTTATTTACAAAAATGATATAAAAATGAATTATCTCAATAGATTAAAATCAAAACTAAATGTAGCAATATTGTTTAAATTGTGGACATAAATATAACCACTTAATTTATTATTATTATTTTTTTAATAACCACTTACACATGCACACAAACAAATATATTTAGTAATACAAAAATATTTAAAATTTAAAATTAAGCTAAACTATTTTAATATACAATTCCATTTGGTTTACTAAAAGACTAAGATGAAAATATAAACACCTATATATAATTTAAACTATTAATAAATCCTAAACAAAAATGATAATAAATAACTTAAAACTAAATACAATTTATTTAAAATATCAATCCAGTTTTCATTTTTTATAGGAACCTTATCAACATGTCATCTTTTAATAATCACACATATATGTGTGTACATATGCACACACAAATGCATTTTATAATATGTGCAAACATTTAAATTCTTAATGTACTTTCAAAATATATATAAATATATTCTTTTATATATATAGTATATGAATCTATATATGGGCACCTTAAATAAATCATTTATATTAATGACATCTTTTTATTTAAATTTAAATAATTTATTTCAAAATATCATACATATTATTAACTAACTAATAAATATTTAAATCATTCTAAGCTATATTGTAATATTTACTCAAATAATTTGTCTCTGTATTCATTTCTTTTCTTTTATAAACTTTAAATATATATCCATACATATAAATCTACTGTATTGTGATCATAAGAAAATCTGTCTCAATATATAAATGCAATATATAATTTAAACTAAAAGCATTAATTATTAAATATTTCACTTGCTATATTAATAAAAAAATATATATAGTTACCCAATACAAGTGTCTGGATCATTTACACAATCTAAATTACAGCGAAAACGCTCCCAAGACATCCAGCCCATAGGAGGAGTTCTTGCTAAACCATTTTCTAATGCTGCAATAGTATGTAGGAGCAGAACACATAAAATTATTCCTATTAACATTTTGTTCCTAAAAATATACAAATATATATATTGTTATATATTTTTGAAAAATCTTTGTCAAATACACTTATCTAAATATACATTAAAAATTGTATTTACAATATTGTAAAAATTATTAAGTTGATGGGAAAAAAATACTCATTTCATAATCAATATTGTAATTAATATCAAAATTGAAGCATAAAGATGTCAAAAAGCATTGGAAAGATAAATTCAATTATAGAACTATGTAGCTAAACACAATATGTTTAGTTGGTTTAATTAATTTTTTTTTTTTGATTTTTAAAAAAAAAAATCATTTGATCAGTTGCTCAGGAGATCAAGTGACATTAGTGTACCAAAGTTATAGGCAGAGTGTAATAATTCTGTATAAATGGCCAGACATTTTATTTTCAATTCCTGAATAAGAAATCAATCCAAGAATCTTGTCATGTCGATGCAACCATTCTTATTATTAATCTCTTTCATAAAAATAGATCAGTACTATGCTTAATAAAATAAAAGCAGTTATATTTAAAAAAGTAGGTACAGTGCTCTTCCTCCTACTCTCCCATAATATTTGGTTCTCATGAAAACCAAACTATAATACACATTTAAACACAACAAAAAAATTAAAATGTAGATTTTTATTTTTATGAATTTCTATTTTATATATATATTTTAAATTGCAGATAAATGAAACTGTGGATATGGGATTGACATATGTATATAAAAATTAATTAACATTATATATATTTTGCATATGTTTAATATTTATATATTTAAGACGTATTAAACAAGACATTTCAAACATTAATAGTTTTTGGGGGCAGTTTTAATTCTAGAAATAAATTTATTATAATATTAAAATTATACAATTTTTAAAAATAATTAATTAATATAGTTCATTCAATTTCTTTTCAAAACAATCTATTCAGATAATTAATAATGTATAATTCTTGATAATTACCATAGACTGGTTAATTAAAATTTGTAAAAAAAATATGATTTTAAAAGATTGGATAAGATTTTTTATACAGTAAAAATTTATTATTTTTATTTAATTGTGATAAAGCATTAATTATTTTTGAGAGGAGTGTTTTTATATAAAGTAATTTGAAAGAGAGTATGCAAGTTAATTCTGTAATTAATTAATGGTCTTGTTTTTGAAGTATGTAGCCTTTTTTTAAAAAAAAAAAAACTAATAGAAAAATCAGTGAAATCGCGTTAGAGAAAAATAGACATCAGGCATCAATAAATAAAATTCTAAACATTTTAAAAATCCATTAGCATTTTTTTTTTTTTTTTGTAATTTGTATATATTAAGTTGTCCTCTGTATATATTTTTTTTAAATTGCAATATCAAGATACGAATTAATGAATGCTTTAGTAACTATAGCCACAAACGATTGCTATTTTTATTGCAACACTTGTAACTATAATTTGAAGTCCTCTAATTAAATAAAGCAATGTTAACAGATAATTTGTTCTATTTATCATTAATTGGTATATATATCATATGTCATAGCATCGGCCGGGAGACGAACCCATAACAACCGTCTGCAACCAACTACTTGCTTGAAAGGCAGCTTCACTGACCTGGGCTGTTTGGAAGGCAACTATGTTAACCACAAGACCACCAACGCTTGACATTGGTATATTTTTTACTTAATATAGCTAAATATTCTTTGATTAGTATTAATGTGTTACTGGATTTCTATTAGCTATATATTAAATTCTTTATAATTTAATATTCACACACCTTTTTGTTATGAGATGACAGATATTTTTAGCCACTTTTAAATGTATACATTATATTCTTTTAGATGGGTACAATGAACTAACAATAGATATAATGATCAAAGGATATTTGATCATCATCAGTGGTAATTAGACATTGCTTATAATCTCCTTAAGATAATTTATTTTAGCAACTCAGTATTTAGATCTGAATCATAAATTTCAATATGTCTTCTAAATAATCAAGAAAATATCAATATGTATAAAATTTCTAATATTCATTAAATCTAAACTGCTATTACACTATCAAAAATAAGTAGGCAGCCAACATTATAGATTGTCAATCCTTTCTTATAAAATCTTTAATTTTTTTTTTTTTTTATAGATTGTCATAATATTTTACAGCCTTACTTTTTTTATTGAATCACTTTCTAATATTTTTTAATAAACTTTTCTAGATTTGTGCAAAAGTCCTTATACTATTTTTTCTGCACAGTCTGATGGGGAAATAACAAATTACTGCCATAATCATTTTTGTTTTTAATGATATCTGATATAATCCAATCCTTTAATTGTCATAGTTAGTAGAAATTAATTTGCTATTGAAATAAACTCTTAAAATTAACAATGATAGCTATGTGAGTACTTTATTACATTTTCAATATCATTAAATTTGAATCATTAATTATTGCTGGCTAGAGAAATTAAGATTTTCAATCATCCAGTTATGTTAAACTTCAATTGCCATTAACATCATAGATTAATTCAATGTTTGGTAAATCTTAACAAATGTCTTGATATAATACACTTACCTGTATCTTTATAATATAAAATGAAACTGTAGTTATCTTTATAAAATTTACTAAACCAATTATAAGTGATTATGATATTGTATGAATAAATATTAAATTATAATCAATTTACCATAGGATTATCATTCCAAAAGTAGCAGCTATACTGAAAGCTGGAAATAGCTTTATATTTATTTATTTAAGAAGATATAGAAAATTATATATGATTAACTTACTTTTGCACAGATACATGCATATACTGATAAACAAGACAAACTTTTTAAGACTTATTATATCATGTTTATATAGTAATTACATGTAGATCTAAAAATGTGTTTAACAATTAAAAAAAAATAATAATTTGTGTATTTCTAAGTAAGTGTTACAAATATTTTGTAAGAAAATCATATCAAATTTTAGATCATTATCATATATGGACAATAATATGCTTTTAAAAATAAATGTTCTTTGAAAAAAACCTTTGCAAAGTTTAATTCTCACATATGATTTGATAGATAACATTTCCAATAATGCTTGTATTATTTTAAATAAAGCCAAATAAACTTTTTGAACAAATTTTTATCTAACAAAGGTTTTTAGTCAATTCTTTGGTAATTGATATATCATTAACACAGTATGTTTTAAAATCTCATAACTTTAAATCAACTCTGTTCTTTATTACAATTTATTCATTAACAGGATTTTTTGAAATAGTTAACAGTTTATAAAATAATATGTAACTGGATAAAAATAAGTCCCCATAGGGCAAACATCTCATGATTCATAGTTACAATAACAAAATGTATCAATGTTGGCTATTGCCAGATCTATGTTTTTAATAAAAGCAAGTTGAACTGTATTCAAAGTCTAAACGTATTCATATATAAGTCATTAACTTGGACAATAAAAAAGTAAAGTTAATTATTGTATACATGAACAAATCAAACTTTTCACAAATCAAAGCTAATAACCAGAAACTAGTCTAGGAACTGACACAACCATCTAATATACATGATTACTCACACTCACAGTATATGTTTTTTGAATAGTGGATTGCTATTTATAAAAATTAGTTTGGAAACACATTTAAATTCTTTTTATTATTATTATTATCTTCAGCTAATCACCATTAACTTCTATTATAATATTATATTAGAATTTATTTTTGCATAATTATACAATTTCTATTACTAATAGAATATAACCAACTGCTATAATTTCAATGGTGCTACCTATGATTAAAAATCCAAGTCTGAATTATGTACATGCAAAGTAATGCAATTGAAACTACAGCAGTAGACTGCATTCTCTATTTATTAAGTGAAGTTAACATGGCAATTCGGTACTATGATTGAACAATAATAATTCTTGTGAAGTGTGCCATTACTTGCCAATCTCTAATAGACTTTATTGCAGCATCTCAATATTAAAAACTACATTATAAAGTTTGATAAGTCTTTCTGTCTCACTATGACGTGTAACATTATTTTAGTGGGGAACAATTGTTAATTTGTCTAGAAATTTATCTATATGTATATTAAGTAAAAAATATATTAAATAATTAATCATAATAAATTCTGCCTTGATTATACTTTAAAATCATCTAGTATTCTTAACCATATTGAATTTAAATAATTTAAAGATTTCATTTTATTGCAATTATTTAAAGAAATTTTTAAAAAATCCACTGGGTTTAATGTTTTGAAAAATCCTTTGTTTTAAAAATATCGATAGTTTAACAAATTAGTTGTAGATTTAATATGAAAAGTATAAACTTGAGGTAAAAAAAATTAATACATTTAAATAAAAAAGGAGAATAAAAACATTAATAGGTCAAGAATAAGGTAAAATAATTTCGTATATTTAAAAGATGACCTTAACACAGAAATAAAAAAAAATTTAGTACAACTGAAACCATGTCAGTTTATAAGAATCTAGTATAATTTTATATTTTAAATTATATAGAAATTAAGCATAAATTATTTTAAAATAAGTATAATGTATTAATAAAAAAAGAATTAAATGTGAGAATTTACTATTTTGACAGCTTATATGTGCATATAAAAAAAAATCAATTTTTGCTTGAAGGTTTTATGAAATCTCAAGACCAAAGTAAGAAATAAAGCTTTGATCCACAAACTTTCAACTTTTAGAGTTCATGGCAGAATTATTATGTTTAAATACACAGCATTATGTCAAACTACATCTGCACACTGCTTCATACTAAAAAAAAAGTTCATAATTTAGATCCTGATTTTAGGTGTCTATTTGCCTTGCCAATTAGTATTCCAGTGAATTGATTCTGCTTAAAAAGCTAGTTTTGATATGACAATAAAAGCTATTGTTATCATTTGAAGATGAAAGGCAAGCTAGAGGAATATGTAATGTTTTGTTTTAGTAAAATTTTATAATTGTAAAATATACCATATTACATAATACCATACCCACTAATTTAAGGCAACTGTATTAATTTATTATAGTGAAGTACTGTCTCTAAAGCTGTGACATAATTGTAATTAAATTTTGCCTATTAACAGCACAAATGGATTTTATAAAAAAGTTATTTGATAATAAAAATAATATCAATAATTTAATTTCAAAATAAAAAAGAGATCTCAAAATTAACCAAATAAGCTTCATAAATTCTTGCTATAAAATTTTGATAAATACAACATTCTATTTGAAAACTGAAAAGCCCAATCATAAATAAAACAAAAAACAAAAACAAAGTGATATAGAGAATGAAATGTTTTAACTGATAATTTTCCATTAATTTGATCAATTAGTGATGAAAAAATATACGTAAAGGAAAGTGTTTAAATCCACAGCAATCAAAAGCAAAAAAGAAAATAAAAACACATTAATTAAATAAACTTATTATAAGTGGATACAAAATCACATATGAGAAGAATAAGGTCATTATTTAAATAGTTAACGATGAATATATAAAATATCGAAACACTTTTAATGAAGTAGATATTATTTAGATGTTTTATTCACAATTACATCTAGAAAGCATCCCTTTCTCATCTTACTTTAAGTAGTTATCATCCATGATACTGCTGATCTTTAAATAATTAAACAGTTCAGCAGTTTTAAAGATTGATGTTCTTGCTAAATCATCATGATCAATGATTTGGCATATTTAAAATTCTAACAAGTCTAATATTTCTTCTCATAGACTTCTGAAATTGAAATAAACTTCCTGGAAGATATTTCTAATTACCTCCTTCAGTTCTAGTTGTAATAAGATAACTTTTATGTTACCTAGTGTTAGTTGACAGCAGAAGCCAATATTTATTAAGATAATCCAATTCAAAGTGGAGCTTACATTTTTCCTTCCTTATTTCATCACTTAGCTAAGAATAGCAAGATGTCTACAGCTTTTCTACCTAAAAAAATTATCCAAGTCTGCTTGAAAATATTTTATCCAGCCCAGATTCTAATCCTGATTGGTAAATGCATTATCCACAAGTTCCAATATTTCTATAGATAAAAATCAACAAAATAAATCAACTTTCCTACACAAAAAAAAGTATCTTCATTTTATATTCAAAACATTAGCCAAAACCTTCAACATATCTTAAGATTCGAAAATAAAATTATCTCTCATAATGAAATAATATTTCATTATATATTAAATATAAATTATAACAATCTCAATTAAAAAAAAAAGTAGAGCATGCTAAATGAAAAGTAAGATATTTCCCTAAAATCCTTTTAAAAATTTCAACAAAAATTTTTTTCAGAATGTCATCAAAATGAAGCATATTACAATTGTTTATAGTTAGTTTATAAATAAAAAAATTAATCTAATTAGCTGTTTTTGTAGGGCATAGCTTTTATAAAAAGTTAAGTTTTATGGATAATTGCTTATGAGGTCAGCAGATATTTGATTATCTCAATGGCAGTTCCAATGCAAACAGCTCCATTTAATTGATGAAAATGAATATCATTTTCTTTATCCAATTGAAAAATAATCCATAAAATTTTAACTGGAATTCACCAATTTATTACTGCATCAAACACAGCAGGGAATTCATTACAAATTATGGTTGCAAATATAGTATACTCATTATCATATTGAAATAACTAATCTTCAATATGTGCTATATCATCACTTTTGATGAACTTATTTTTTTTGTTTTAAGATAAACATTACTATATAAATTTAGAGTAATATTTATAGTAATAAGAATATATCAAAAATTGTTTAATTAATTTAAGGTATTTTCATTTTTAAAAAATCAATTTGAATCCATTTTTCATTTCAATGTTTTGTATATTGTGATATCTTTAACATTGGTTGACATTAATTTAATATTATTTTTCAATAGAATATTTAAGGGAAAAAATGGTACTAACTTAACAATATTCACTGACATGTCATTTTCTACATCAAACATTTAAAATCATCATTATAATAACTATTTTAAAAAGTTGAATTTTAATGTAAATTATATTTCAAGATAATTTATATTTCAACAAATACATATAACACTTGAGTTTCAGTTAAAATAGTAATTATATATTTAATTTTTAAAATTTACTTTAAAAAAATATTTCTTACTGCTATCTTTTAAAAATATGGTGTCTGAGATTACTGTTTTCCTATATCATATCTAAATGGCTCTGTGCATACATCAATATTTATCCAGATGTAATAAGTATACATATACACACACATCCTTTATCTCCATAAATATTTTTCTATTGTGCAAAATGACGATAATCTGGTTAATACTGAATATACATTTATATATTTATCTTATAAGTCAATAAAATTCTAAAACAAATTCAAAACTAATACAAGTATAGTGAGTAGTCCAAGCCCCAGATCTAAAATTATTTGTTTTTTACTTTAAATCTCATTACCTTCAAAACAATTTAATTTTTTTCATTAGAAATGTCCTTTTATTAACTTCATATCTAATCAAAATTCTCTTTATAATCTAATGAATATGCATACATGTAAGATTATGTATAAATCCCAAATTGATTACTTATTCTTGCTTCCATATATAATTACAAATAAGTTTATAGTTTTAGTATGATGGAGGATGTCAGAAACATTAATTAATTTTGAAAAGTATTTCCATTTAAAATAACAAAGGAATCATGAAGTTAGTTACTAAATGAAGTTTAATGATGTATGAATACATTAAAGAGGGCATATCTAGGCTAAAGTCAACTTATTCTTATAAATACCTATTATTCACTATAATAGTTAATTTTAATTAGCATAAAAAGGGAAATTAATGTATAAAACAGTTATGTAGTTTTTAATTTACATTAATGCAATTTACTATATTTTAGAAAATTAAAAAAAAAAAATTGAAAGCTGTTTTAAAATCACTTTAATGTAAAGATCCTTTTATTTTAACCAATAAGAGTTTTGTACAGAAATTTTATCTGTTTATTTGGGGGTAATGATAAAGAATGACCTGCATATATAATGTAAAGATTAATTTAGCTTATCTAAAAAATGGTGGCATACATGTTTCTCTCAACTTTCTGAATATATATATAACCTAAAATAATTAGCCACTTTCAAAACAATCTCTCAACTTGAATTAGATTAGCTTTATTTCTATCTGAGTTAAAATAATATACATTAATATTAATCATATATATACTTTTTAAATGAAATCTAAAATGAATAGAAGGGTGATTTTTGTGAAAAAAGATTCTACCTGGGCCCTCCAAATTTTTATATGAAAAATAACAGAAGCAGTAGATACATAATGAAAGAGAAAAGTTGTTGATAATGTAAAAGTTTATCTAAATTGAAGTCAGTATTTTTTAAAAATTGAAAATGGACTGTATCTGGAAGCAAAAAATATTGAAGTTTAAATTAAAATTGAAGATAATATATCCAAATATTTTCCACTGTGTCAAGCCATCACAAAATATCTTGCTAACATTTTATGAAAAATATATCAAAAAGCATCAGTGAAGAAGACATTTTAATCAAATGCATTGGATTTTGTATTGTAAAAGATTCTAATAGCACAAATTTAAAAGTTTGACAAATCTGATGTATGTATTTGCTGCCAAAAGCCATACTAACTTTACTTTAATATATATATTATTTAAAACCATTATTGCTGAAAGGAGGTTGCCTTGACAACAGTTTGAGATTGTTGATTGTTATTGATGTTGGGATTGTCTAAGGGTTGACTGGTTTTTAATGTTACTTATAAACCCATTTAGCCTTGAACATTATTACACTTATTATATATATATCACATGAATATATAAATTGATGTGCTATAATTTTTTTAATTTTACAAATAATTTAAAATGAAATTTAAAACTTATTATATAAAGTTATAAACACAAACTCTGAATAAAAATTAACCATAAGAATTAATTAGGTGATTATGATTCATCTCTTTACCAACAATAATTTCTTACTGTTTAAACTTATTCTAGCCATCGTTAGAATAATGGAAAATAGTTTTAAAAGAGATATATCTTTACATTGAAGACTAGAAATATTCAAATTATGGTGTTTCCTAAGCCTCTCTATGAGAATTGAAAAATAATAGCCAAAGCATTGGTGCTTTAAATCATGATGCTGACAGAGACTTTTAAATATACCATAGACAGCAAAAAAAAAAAACAAGGACAAGTGAAAAATTGATCAGATTAGACTTAAACTCTCTTGAAATGCAAAGAACCAAATTTATTTAAAAAATATTCAAATTATTATATTGCTCACAGGTTCATAAATAGTTTGAGTGTGGAAATGACAGCTGGGCTTCAATACATGGAGCTCGAGTTACAGTGTCTACAACTCTACTATTGCACCAAAATATACAAGACATAATCAAACTGAATAAGTCCTATTGGGTCATGTCATAGGATGATCTAATTCATTAGAAAAATATATATAAAGGTTAATGATAAAAAAAGATTAGCATTGAATGGGTAGACTACACAACATCATAATAATGAATGTAACTCCGAGCAGTCTGAAACACTAGATAATAAATTATTCTGGACCAATACTATTCATGATTGTGAAAAATCAATGTTGTTTTGATAATGATGATAATGTAATAAGGATGGTAATTAAATATTAATGTTTTCACTCATGGATTCAGTAAAGTGAAGTTTTTCTAAAAAAATTTGAAGATGTTTTGATATTGAATTCTAACTAGGGTATGAAATATGTATTACTATAGGTTAAGTTGTTTAAATTATTATAGCACCAAACATTTATTCAAATTTTAAAAAAAAATTTTGAATGATTCCCTGATGTAATGCTTTTGTTTCTTTGATATATCACTGTTAAGAACAAAATAATTTTTCCAAGATAGTAGTGCAAGATTTAAATGGAAAACTAATATCTTGTCTTCAAGGATCCAAATCTTATTATTCATAAAGAGATCTTACACACATCTGTGGATTTTGAATAATGTACTAGAAATTATAAAAATAAAGTGTAAACTAATATTATATATATTTGCTGTTCTACATAATGCATAAAAAATAATGTTGAAATTTTAAAAAAATATCATTAAGTGAATTAAGTATTATATGGAATCAAACAATATAGTGTCAATTAGTATCAGTTTTATATGTGCATATGCTATTGCTTTTTATTGATTATAAGTAGGATATATTGCTTTCAATTATGAAACAAGGGAATATTCCATGCCAATTTGAATTCTTACTGTAAAAGCAATGACTCTCTCACTGACAGTATTGTGACTCAAACAGATAAAACTTTGCAAGACATCAATTTATTCAGACAACATCCTATTCCTATCCTATGACTACCTACAAAGACCAGCCTTTTTTTCCAATAGTTTTCTCCAGAAAAAAATTGGAAAAGTAGATCCTAATTTAGAACAAATGTAAAAAAAGTAATAAATTGACAAATACATTGTCAAATTTGTGCTCATTTTCAACATCACTTCCTCAGCTGAGCCTGCATTTGGAACACCAAGAGTTTCTTCTGATTCTTGATTGCAGTATCAACAACTCGAAGATTGTGAAATTTCATTTGATATTTTGTTTTGTAAAGTGTTGTTGTTTTATATATAAATAATGCAATAGAAAATATTAAACAAGAATAAATTAAGACAATAATATTCCCTAATGCGAATCCCGATGGTGACTTCCTAACATACACAAAGGAATATATATTAGGTTATATTATTTAATAATTACTTTGTTACATACAAGATTATCTTTTAATACATATATAAATACTAATTCTATTATATGTAAAGATATCTAAGTTTATACATAAGTATGCTAACTATATATATATGTGTACATATAAACGCTCCTTGCTGGTTTTTTTTCTTCAAAATAATTATAACAAACAAGATTTGCCTATAAAATAATTATAAAAACAATGACTCGTGACTAAAATAATTCTGTGCCCACGCACTGCAAAATAATAATATAATTTTCTGACTGATGAATGTAATAATTTTTTCTCTTTAATAAATTAATAAATTTGCTAAGAAAAAAAATGCGTTCAAATTTGCCTAGATAAATAAATTCAATAAAATTTTTATTTAAAAAAAAAAAAAAAAAGATAATTAAATTGTTTATTGTTCAGAATTTCATAAAAAGTTTGACTTTGAATACCAGTAATGGCAGAATTTGAAATGCAAAACTTGGATAATGAACTCTACACTCCTAAAACTGATAAGTAAAAAAATAAAAGAATACAGAAATAAATGGAAATATTTTACAATTTTTCTTAAAATTGATTTCCAGAAGATATAATTCAACTGATATGAGGGGGGGGGAACACCTATTCTTTAAAATTACCTGTAAAAACATCTATCAATTATAAAATTACTTTATTAATACTCACACTTTTTTTTATGAATAGAGATATACAGATTGAGTATTAATTAACATTGTAAGATTGAACTGTTGTCAGTTTTCAAATGGCAATTGGAATGTTATAGATAAATAAGATTATATATAAAGAGTTGTTTCATATATTTCAGTTTTATGACATTTATGGAATCAAATTTATCATCTTTAAAACTTTGTTTCAAAAATAAAATAAGAACTGTATTCCATATATAGTATTAAACAATGTCAGAACTGCCAAACTTTGTAGATATATAATTTTCTAGAATGGATTAGGATTTTTTCCTACTGTTCTTCCTTCATTCGTTCTAAAGTGCTTTGGAGAATCTTAGCAATCTGAAAATATTTTTAAGTGCTATGGTTTTTATCCAGTTTGTATACATGATGGAAAATTTATAATAATTTAATTAACCTTTTTTATAGGTACGGTATTTTCCAACTTTGATAATTCTAATTTAGTGTGTATACATATATATACACACACACACCATACAAATTTTAGAACAAGTATATTCTTTATAGATAAGTTGTAAAATCACCATAGATTTCTATTCCATGTGGGTTGAAATAATATCCAATGTCTAAGAAAATATCAAGCCATTTCTAATCATGAATGATTCCCTAAATTTTATTATTTAAATTAGATAATTAGAATAAACATAGAAGATATTTAACATTATCTTCACATTTTTCAAATTAATATTTAACTGTGCAGGAATGAATGATATGAAACTTCAGGAAATTATGAGTTGACAATGTGCTACATATGAAAATTGAAAAAAAGTAATCTGTTTAATATACTTCTCATGGAGATTAACAAAAAAGATAAACTGAAAAAGTGTAAACAATGATTTATAAAAACATAACATTTATTGTCAATTTCTTATGCTTGCAACATTACTATCACTTTCATATCAGAAAACAAAGCTTTGACATAGAAACACAGTCAATTTTTCTGCTTTTGCAGCTCAAATCATAGTTTAGGTAAATATTAAAATGCTCAGATGTAAGTTGACCTTAAAGTTATTAGTTCCATTATCACTTTGTGTTCTTTAGCTATAATGCTCCATAATATTTGTTGATCCTTCTTAGTGAGAGTATTGACTTCCAGATTTTGTTCTACTATCTTCAATGGATATAATTCTCATCCATAAGATTATTGATTTTTTAAAAAATAAAAAGTTCTGAATGTTCTAGCTGAGTTCTAAAAAATTTAGTGAGAAAAGTCTGATACTTCTAATGGCACTATGAAACTAATATCAACTTTCTGTCAGAATATAAGTTTTATATGTGATATGATGAGATTATTGAAGCAAAGATGCTCACAACAAACATTTTTAATCATTATTATTAAATACTATAATATTTTGATATTTAATGTGTAAAGAAAAACATAATGATCCCAACAAGGGAAGTAAGAGTTATAAAACATTCATATCAGGGGCAGTCAATTCAGCATACCAATATAAAACAATGTCCACCAATGATGACAAAATTATGTTAAAACTAAAACTGTGCGATCAGCCCATATCTATGCAAGTGGACAGCAGTAGTGGCATATCGTTGATATCAGTCCGCGATTAGTATACTCTTACTTCCAAGTATAGGAAAAGACTCATTATTCAAAAAATTGACCTAAAGGCATTAGATATGAATGGTAACACCATTAGAATAAAGGGCATACTTGAAACTCCAATGCAAGAAAGTCAGGGCAAAATTAGTACATTCCCTATCAACCCAATGGGAGTAAAAATAACAATTACTAAAAAAATTAATAACCCCGAGAGAAAAAAACTTTCCGAGGGGGTTAAGATGAATTTGGGTAAAATAGATATATTCAGAGAGCAGAAATCTTTCCAGCAGTGAATAATTAACAAATGCAGATCAGAGAAAATCCATGATGATTCAGAAACATAAGAAACTGAAATACAAAGATGTAATGAAATCAAGAGTAAAAAACAAAAAATTGTTGCCTGGAAGCAACTGTCAGTACATTAAGGCTGCATTATAAAAAGTGATTGTACGCTGATTCCATTGCAAGAGTTTTCTTTTCCATTTTTGGTGCTTGTATTATAGATAAAGATGCCATTGGATGGCGCCGTTTTCACGCTAAAACTATAAAATATGAACATTCATGGGCCATTGATTTTAATAATTTTTCTGTGCTTTTTTGTAATGCGAAAATAAAAACAAAACAAAATCGTCTTTTTTAAATATTATTTTTTATTAACATATACAATTTAAATAATAATAAATGTAAAATAAAATCAACAAATTACAATTTGATTCGTATTTTTTATATCGTATACTTTTTAAATTGTGTTACGGCTTTTTTTAATCAATTATCTATCGGATATTTTTTTACTTGTGTTACAGCTTTTTTTTTATCAATTTTCTATCGGATATTTTTTTACTTGTGTTACAACTTTTTTTGTTGTTGTTTAACTAAAAAATAATAATCATAATAAAAGTAAAAGTTGTTACGGTTAGATTTAGGGTTAGTGTTCTGTTTGTTTGTAATGCTAAAATAAAAAAATCGTAACCGTACTCGGACAGAAGAAAGAAACTCAAACTTTTTTAAACAACAACAAACACATACAAATGTCTTCTTTACTTTTTAAACATGTTTATAATATTTTCTTTTTATTAAATTTACAAAAAAAACCTGTATATTTGGACTTTTCTTACTGGATATTTTTTTCGTACCGCTCTTTTTTTTTCCAAAAATATACAGACAGTAGAATCTTCTTCGTCTCGTGGAATGTTATTAACAGTACATTACTTGACACATTATCTAATTGCAACTCAATAAAAACATAGATATTTAACATTTTTCCAAATAAAAGTTCAATATAGTACGTTGTAAAAAGTTTTATAATTATTGTTTTAAAAAATCTGAACATTTCAATAGTTTAAAATAAAAAAAATCCAATGAAAAAAACATTTCAATACAATTCAAATACAAACTCTCTTATCAAGCTGTAATTATTTTATAAATTGTCCGAATTCGGAAAATGTATTTGCTGCTATGCGACATACATGCTGTACTGTGATGCAACATAGCGGCCTGCATTCTGTAGCACAACAAAAAAGTTGTATTATAGAAACCGCGGGTTCTAACGTGTCGGCCGCGGACGGTGCCTTTAGCTATAAGATGAGTACCCCATTTTTATCAATACTATTATTAAACAAATATTTTATTAGGAAAAAAGATGCCTTAAACAAATGTTTTCTACAAAGGGCTTTGATCCTTCTGAAAATATAAAAGATTCTGATTTTTTTATATATAAAACAATTGTTATTAATAATAACCAATAAGTAAATTTATGTCATTTTATTCAAAATTTTATGTAGAATAATTTAAAATTAATAAAAATGCTCTTATTTTAAAACGATTTATGAATGAATTTAAAACTAATAATAACTTTAAAAAATATTTAATGTCTTTATTTCTTATTTTTATTTAATGATAACAATGTTTTCTTAGCTTTATTGTTTTTTTATTTTATGGTATATTAGTTTTATGGCACATTTAGTATTTTATATTTATTATTACATAATTTAATTTTATTATGAAAATTGTAACTTCCAACCAAATGCATTAAAAAATAATATTTTCAATAGTTAACAAAGAAATAAAATTTAATTTCTTACTCAAATTAAATGAGTTTGCTGCTAATAAAATATACTTCCCCCCCTTACTTTTCAAACTGTTCAATTAATTATTATTCAACTTGTGTTATAAAGGTACAGCATAATGGAAAGTATTTTAAAAATCACTCTCTAGAGAGATTGTTTTGACAAAAAATTGTAGAATCTATGGTTTATTTATACATTGGATGCATATGATAAATATATACATATCTGATATTTTTATGTAAGTATCAAGATGGCTATAAGAAGGGAAAAGCTACAATTTTTTTTTTTAACTAATTCATTAGAAATGATTATTATTTTTAAAAAAATAAATAAAAATCAAAAATTAAGTAAAACAGTTATCAAAATAAAAATTAAAAAAAAGATTATTTTTAAATATTTGTAAATCAATTGATTTACTGTTTATTTTTTTAAATGTATATGAATTCAAGATTAAATTTTAATAATGTTGTTTGGAAAAAATATATTTATATTAAAATAATAATTTTGGCAATGATAAAAATTTGAAAGATCTTTTCATTTTATCTGAATTTAAGATCCAAAATTTCCACAGTTATTGTATCTATAATTGTAAAGATGGAACTTTATTTGTATAAATGTATGTAAGGTATCTATCTGGTGGAAGGAAGGATGGATTAATTAGGGAATGCTACCATTTGTCATTGCCTGCATAATTTCTCACTTTTAAGAATACATTATAAACATTAATAAGCCGCATACATTAAAATACAATTTTTTTTTTTTAAAAAAGGTAAATAAAAAATATGCTTTTTTAAAAAAAAACACCACAAGTTCATGTAGTAATTATTGAAACAAATTTAACTTTTTTTGTAAAAAGAAGATTACACACATTCAAAAAAATCTGTATGAAGTGGAAGTTCCTAATAATAAAAATGGACAAACATTTATTTTATGAAAACAACTTGCTTTATAAGATGTTATAAGATTAGATATATGTTTGGTTATGTGTTTAAATGCACGTGTATATATATAAAATCCATCAACCAAGGTGAACTAGTGTTAAATAACCTTGAACTAGTCCTCACATCTATTTTTTTTTATTTCCTTAATTATGTGACAGGAATCATGATTTTTTTTTTTTAACTATATACATTATTCAAAAACAATAAATAGTAACATAACACACTTTCTTCTGTCATGTAAAATACTACTTTTTATGTATGCCAAAATCATACAAAAAAAGATGTAATAAATTGCTTTGAGTCCTCATTAACAATTTTTTTTTATATACTATTACGACAATCTTAAATTTACCTGCCTAAGGCGCTATTTTATATCAATATAAAGTTTTTAAAAGTATTTCAAAGATGAGATTTAAAAAAAAACAAAAAAACAACCTTCAAACAACATTTACTTTAATGTTACATGATGTGTGGTAATTCAACTTTTAAATTTTTAAACATTAATGTCTCCAAAATACTTTTAACAGTTAGTTCAGTCATACATATGACTGCCTTAAGAAATAAAGCCTTCTTATAGTGGTAACAAAATCTCATTCTGATCTACTGGGTGAAATTGTTACACTTAAAATATAATTTTAATGTTTGAATATTACTTCACATCCAAGTAACTTAATAAGTAAATAAATGAATATCATAGAAATTTTAAATGTAGAGAGACCATATTATTCATTATACTACCACTCATTTCATTTTCTGAAAAAAGAGTAAACAAAATTTTAATTTCAAGTTCTCATTATAACCATTTTGTTCATGATCGCTGTGTTCAAAATTGTAGTAAACACAAAGTCACTTGTATATATATTCTTTACATTTTAATTATCAATTTTCATCAAACAATTACTTGTTGTGTACATATAATTTTAATGTCATAGTACGATCTAATTAAAATGTTTAATTGCAATCATCACCATCATCATTAACCATTATCAATCCATTGCAGGATGAAGGTTTCTCCAAGTTCAATCCATCTTCTTTGATCTTTAGCTTCTGTTCTCCACATCACGCTTGCACACTTTCTTATTTCATCCATCCATCTCACATTTGGTCTCTTTCTGGGTTTTTTACAATCTCTCGGAATCCAGTTTAAGATTTCAATTGTCCATTTATTATCATCTCTTCTATCAATATGTCCAGCCCTACTCCACTTCAGTCTTTTAATTTTTTCAATGACGTTAGTAACACCTGTTTGTTCTCTTACACATATATTGTGTTTTTAATCTCTTCTTGTTACTCCCAACATGTATCTCTCCATACTTCTTTGAGTGGTCTGAAGTCTCTGTATTGTTCTTCTATTAAGTGTCCAAGTCTCAGATCCATAAGTAAGAACAAGTAAAACACATTTATTAAAAACCTTCCTTTTCAAACACATAGGCATATTTCCTTTTAGTATCAAGTTATTTCTACCAAAAGCACTCCAACCAAGTTTAATTCTATGATTAATTTCATCCATTGTGTTTCCATCTGTATTAATAATCTGACCAAAGTATTTGTAACTGTTAACTTCTTCTAACTCATCATAATCAATCTTTATTTTCCTATTTTGAGAAAATCCATTAAACGTTACTTTAGTCTTTTTAACATTTATCTTTGCCCTACTTTCATCAGATAACTCCTGCAGCTCTAAAGCATTATTTGCAAAAACAACTACATCATCTGCAAAATCTAAATGACTTAAATAATATCCATTTACTCTCATTCCTTTGGCGTCCCATTTTAATCCACAAAATACTTCTTGCAGCACTGCTGTAAAAAGTTTTGGAGATATGGAGTCACTTTGTCTTACATCCTTCTCAATGTTGACTTTCCCAGTGTCCTTATGTAATCTAATTGTTGCTGTTGCATTTTTATAAATATTCTTTAAAATATGGCAATATCCTGAATCCTGACCAAGGTATTGGTAACTGTTAAATTCTTTTAACTCATCATAATCAATCTTTATTTTCATATTTTGAGAAAATACATTAAACATTACTTTAGTCTTTTTAACATTTATCTTTAGCCCTACTTTCATCTGATAACTCCTGCAACATTTCCTGTAGCTCTAATGCATTATTTGCAAAAACAACTACATCATCTGCAAAATCTAAATGACTTAAATAATATCCATTTACTTTCACTCCTTTAGCGTCATATTTTAATCCACAAAATACTTTTTGCAGCACTGCTGTAAAAGGTTTTGGAGATATTGAGTCACTCCGTCTTACACCCTTCTCAATGTTGACTTTCCCAGTAACCTTATGTAATCTAATTGTTGCTGTTGCACTTTTATAAATATTCTTTAAAATGTGACAATATCCTGGATCTATACCTTGATGATCCAATGCTTTAATCATTGAAAAAATGTTTATAGAATCAAATGCCTTTTCATAATCTACAAATCCAAAACATAATGGCAACTCATATTCATTTATCCTTTCTATAATTTCTCTCAATACCTGGATATGATCTCCTTTACTAAAACAACTTTTAAATCCAGCTTGTTCTCTTGGTTGGTGAAAATCCAATGTTCTCTGTAGACGAGTTATAATTATCTTGGTAAAATTTTTTATATAAAACTGATAGGTCTGTAATTTCTAATATCTTCTTTATCACCTTTTTAAAATAATATTAATACTGCAATCTTCCAATCATCTGGTACATCTTTATCATTTAGACATTTGTATATAACTTTGCTAAAAAAAATTCTATTTCTTCACCTGCTTCTTTTAATATATCAAGTATAATTCCATCACTACCTGGAGCCTTTCCTTTCTTCATACATTTAATTGCATGCCTCACTTCTTCGTTTAAAATTCTGGGCAATTTGGAAGATGTAATAGATATAGGAGATACTTGTTCTTTATTACTATATAATTCTTGATAAAAGTCTTCTACCCATTTCATGATGTCATCTCTCTTTTTAGTAATAATTCCATCTTTTTTTCTTATTGCAAATATAAATGTTGTTTTACACTACTGAGACTTTTATTCTCTTACAGTTTTCCTTGCTAGTTCACAGTTATACCCTCTTATATCATTTTCAACTCTTTTTTGCACCATTTTACAAAATTTGAGATATTCAATTCTTTTTAATGCATCATTTTTGTATATCTTCATATTCCTTCTTTTCTTCATAAATTCTCTGGACTCAGTAGGAATTTTATTGCTCAATTGCTGCTTTTTTCTATCAGCTATCTTTGTTGCAGTTTTTAAAATTGTATCAGTTATTTTCATATTAATTTCATTCAAATCTGAATCATGTTCACAGTCTACTAATACTTGAAACCGATTTGTAAGTTCTAATTTAAATTCATTAGAATGTTCCTGAAGATTAGGAATATCAACTGTAAATATTGTTTTTCTTAATAATTTTTGTCTCTCTAGTTTTGCATTAACACGTATTTTACATCTTACTAATCGATGACCACTTCCTGTGTTAAATTTATTAAGAACATTACAATCTTGAAATATGTATTTTCTGTTAGGCAAAATATAATCCAATTCTGCTGTACCTTCATTTGGATGCTTCCATGTCCATTTCCTTTTAACATTTTTTTAAAAAAAAAGAATTCATAATATAGTTTTTCTTTTTCTGCAAACTTCACAAGTCTATGTCCTCTCTTATTTCTATGGTCTCTTATTTCTATTACCATAACCAAAATTACCTACAGCACTTTCATCTTTCATTTGTTTACCAATTCTAGCATTAAAGTCTCCCATAACAATTTTAATATGTTGTTTACTTTGATCAAAAGCCTTTTGTACATCCATATAAAAACCTTCTAGTACTTCATCACTATGAGAACTTATTGGGGCATAAACCTGAATTATCTGCATTTGGTATCTGCTATTAAGTTGTAAAACTAATCTTGCCACTCTGTCCGATATACCATCAATCTCCAACAATATTGTTCTTCCGCTTTTTATTTATAATGAATCCTACTCCACTTGTATTTCCAATATTGGTGCCTTTATAATAGAGTACACGACCAACAAATTTCTTTATAGCAATGAAAAATAATATATACCTGACGTGATAGTATGTTGACTATTTCCATCATCTATCTTTAATTTTATTTAAACTTTCAAATACAAACAACTTGTTAATAATAACACACAAATAGACAGCACAGGTTAGTAATTACACAATGCTTCGAGTAGTATTATTCCTCTTCTTCAGGTATTGCTGTCCTGACCAGTGACAATATTAGCATAGGAATTGAACTTAAATCTTTAGATTCTTGAATATTGTCACTGGTTAGGCCAGCAATACCTGAAAAAGAGTGGAAAATAATACTATTCAAAAGATTGTATAATTAGTAACCTGTGTTCTCTATTTGTGTGTTATGACTAACAAGTTGCTTGTATTTGAAAGTTTAAATAAAGTTTAAAATTTTCTATACATTCAACATTTAAAGTAGTTGATGGAAATAGTCCAACATATTATCACTTGTAATATACTATCATCTCTTATCTTCAGGAAAATGATATACATCTATTTCTAATTTTCTTAGTTATGTTAAAAAAAACTGTTAATATTAATGACTTCTGATTTTAATGCTAAGTTAAAAATAAATATTAAAAAATGAATAAATTTTTGCAATAAAAAAATACATGTTAATATTTTGTATTTTATTTATAATTAAATAATGATGCTAGTCATTTTTATTATTGACAACATTACTTAAAGTTAAATATTATAATTACACATATAGAATCTATTTTGTGTTTAAGTTTATATATATATTCTTAATTCTTTTAAGATTTTGATTCAGATAAGATATTTAATTTTTAAAATCCATTAGATAAAGAAATAGGTTGTGTCTTTTAACACTTCAGATTTTTTTTTTTTTTGAGGCAAATAAATAACAGAAAAATATGTCAACTTAAATTTCTTTCTTAAAACTTAGAATTAAATATTATTTTAAGAACATAATTACTTTTTTTAATTATGTTTCTTAGTACATAAAGAATTACTTTTTTTAATTGTTTCTTAGTACATAAAGAGTATATGAAATGATATATTTAACTTCTTATAATTTTTTTTTCTATATTTAAAATATAAGTACAAAATAAAGAAATATTTAGTCTAGGTACAGGCAAGGTTTTATTTAAGCAGTGACCCTCATGAGATAATGACCATCATAAAAAAGACTCTCACAAGTAAAAAAAAAACCCACAAATATCAAATTTTAGTATGAAATTTATAAAAATGAAGTTATTAAAAACCATTTATATATGTTTTTATATAACAAGTTTATTATGCATAACAAGTTTATTATGCTGATATAAGCATTAATAAACTATGTCATACAATAAGTCATAAAGTGTCATGTGATCTCTGGGCCATTGATTTCCCCTATTCCATTTAACTTACTAATAATGTGTGATAACATAAATAATAATATTTATGTTCCAATGCAAAAGATAATTTTTTAAAAGTTTGTTTTTAACTGATATATTTAAAAAATATAAAATAACATCTAGAATCTAAGTCATTTTTATAAATGCCTTTTAATGACTAGATAAATTAGAAATAAATTGCAAATATTCTACATAGTTATAAACATGTTTATATTTATTATTATAATAATAATAAAAGTATCCCCATATTCAAAAAGATATCCCTTGTTGAAAAGTTTTCTTATATATTATATTTTAAAAAATAATCTATTAGAATAATTTTTTACATTACAAAACAACTGTTAAATACATAGATTTTTTTTTCTTTTTTAATGCAAAACATTAATATACTCTGTTTCGAAAAAAATTAATAAAAAAAAAACATTAGTATACTGCACCCACAAGTAAAAATTTCTCAGATTGATAATTGGTATTTTGGGCACAATCCAGAAATAACCAATGATAGACACATTTATAGAAGTGTTCAGCATATAGTTTTGATTTTCTGAATAGAACCAAATCATACTTTTATAAAAATTCTGTTTATAAGCAAAGCAAATAATTTAAATATCTGATTTAAAATATGGATTATAACTTAAGTTTTTTAAATCAGGATAATCAGTCAATCTCTCAAATCTAAACTGTTATATGATCTTCAAAATCATCAAAAGTGAGAAATTCATTATCTAATCATATTACTGGGTAAATTAAAATATAGAATTGTTATATATAATATTTCACTGAGATCCCTCCAACATTAGACATGAAATGCAGGTAATTTCAGTTCTCTCAAAATGAAACATAATTCTTAATGTAAATTTTAAATTTACAATACTTAATGATATCAATAGACCAGTAAAAGCTTTAAACATCACATGATCACTATCTTCCATGCTTGGTCATAACTGTTGTTAAAATAGGCAAAAATTTATCTGCCAGAAAAAAGAAATAAACACCAACAGTCAAAAATAATCATATATTCTTATGTTTGTAGCCCTTATTTACGCTTCCTCTCATTTTTAATGTATAGACAGAGTTTTGCCTATTTTAAGATCAGTAAAAGCATAATATAAAATTTCAACTAAACATAGTTATCAAAACTGAAAATTTAAAACACATTTGCTTATTATTTTTCATAGAAAATATATTAAGATTCAGCCAATCCAAGCTCACACATCAAAAGTAAATGTAGCACTTAATTTAGTACTTTAGATTATAAGTAAATAAGCAATTATTTTATCTAGCGCCGTGTTTACAATTATATTACATTCAAATATCAGACTTTGAAGAGGAAAGTATTCATTTATTTAACACTCTCAAAAGGCGTGTGCTCAATTAGCTTGAAAGGCTAATATTTGAATGTAATATAGATTTTAATTTTAAAATTGCAATATAAACCAGCTCAATTATGCAAGATTTACTGTTACATCCAGCAACCTAAGATTGTTGTAGAGTCACAATTTAATAGGCCATTATGCACTTAAATAAATATAAAACAGAAGATGCTTAAAAATTTACAGAGTGCATCCAGGCTTCTAACAAGTAACAAGACTTACTGGAAAGCTTAAGAAATAAAAATCATATATAATAAATTGCACAGATGTTCTGAAATAACAGTGTAAAAAAGTAGCACACATTCTCAAAAATGTAGTCCATATAAATTTAAGCTACTATAAAACTAAGTAAAGATAATTTTGACGGATGAAATTTTATAAATGTAATTTTATATTTCTGATATCATAAACTATATGATTATTCATTAGATAAATGATTTAAATGTGATTACTAAGAATAAATGATGGATATAGTGAGTAAGTTCTTTACTAAAAGCTTTGGTTTTGAATTATTTTTTTCATATATATGGAACTATATTTAAGGGTACAACATATTTCCAACATACATGAAAAGCTAATATCAGTTTTAACGAAATGTATCTTAATATGACATTAGAGTCATTACATATTAATTATAATTTTTAAAATAATTTTTTCATAGAAATTGAGTAATGATTAACTTATAAAACTTTTTTTTATATTACAATAATAATATTTGTTCTTTAATAACAACAAAAATTGTCAATGAATTTTAAATAATAAATTTCAGAGTTACCTGCATAAGGACTATTTGAGATACACAGTAATTTCAAAGCATATTTCTTCATTATTATTTTTATATACAATTACTTTACTTAAGGACTTCCATAAAAAAAAGGTATAATAAAGCAGTAGCTCTGCAAATATAAATATATTAAACCACTTTAATATCACATGATCATTTCTTATGCTTACATAATCTGTTAACATAGTAGCAGCTTTCTCCATATAATATTACCATCTAATACAAGCCATAATAATCAATGGATAGAAGGTTAGTGAATCAAATTCCATATCTAGGGTCTATTCATCCGACATTCCCAGAATAGTGTTTTAGCTTATGATTTTCATCAGTGAGGAACCTTGGATCTAATACATCCTTCCAGGAGTTATCTTTTACCATTTTAGTTAACTATAAAACTATAAGCCCAAACTGAAACACAATAGTGTTTTCAATCCAAAATAATTTGTTTAGTCATCCAGACCTGAACTCAGTTCAATATTTATATATTTTGGCATCTTTCTTTTAATAGCCATAATCACCAGCATCAAAGTTAACTAAAATGATAAAAGGTGGCTTATGGAATGATGCATTAGATTCAAAGATCTAGGACCAGTGCTCTCAGATCGAAATCTCCTTACTGATGAAAGCCATAAAATAGAAACTGGCCTGGGGATATTGGATGAGTAGGCACTAGATAGGAATTTCAATGCACTATTCTTCTAGCATCCATTGATTACTATGGTTTAGACTATGTGGCAATATTGTATGGAGAAAGTTTCTAATGTGTTAATAGATTGGGTAAGCATAAGAAATGGAGATTTTTCAATGTTTGAGTCATTTAATATCAAACCTAGCCAAATAATGTTGATGATTATAAAAAAAAAACAAAAAAACATCAAAATATATATACACTGAGTTCAGATTATATGAGTATACAAGCAAATTAGTTTGGATTGAAATATTCTGTTTTCAGCTTGGTCTCATAGCTTTATAGTTAACTAAAATGGTAATAGATGATTGCTGGACGAAATCATTATATCCAAAGATCTAAGTGCAGTGCTCTCAGAATTAGAACTCCTCACTGATGAAATGTAAAAGCTAGATCTGGGGTATTGGACGATAACATCCATTGATTATTATGCTTGCCTTAGGTAGCAATATTGTATGGATAAAGTTGCTACTGTGTCAAGTATAAATATATGCCATCTTCATAATAGTGAAAGTTGTACCACATTTCGATTATATTTTGCTTTATTAATTAGCACACCATCACTCATATGATTAAAACAAATTGTCCTATTAGTTCATAATATCTAGAAATCCATTTACCTATTAATAATTAATAGCCGAAATGATTATCTATAGGAAAAATATCCAAATCCATTCCAAATGAGAACCTCAGTAAGCAGATTGAATAGTACTACATATGTTTGAGATCACATATGACAAGTTGTAAATTAAAGAAAAAACATATACTTAATTTATAAATGCCATATTTTTTAATTGTTGTTTATTCCAAGCAGCGATCTTTTAATAAATAAACAAATGATCTTTTTATTAAGTGATATTTTTTTAACTCCACAACAATCAACATATCTATTAACTTTTATAAATCTATATGCATTCTCTTGATTTTACCCAACTATCTCATATCACTCACGCAAAAAAAAATATTTTTATTGTTAAATTTTAATTCAAACAAAAAAGGCTCCTGTTACATTTCAATCAAAACAGGTCTACCATAATTAGACTTGACCATTCCAATCTTTCTCAATAGTCATACATTGATACTATGTGTTTATGTGAATTATATAAATTTATAAATAACATATATCTAGATATAGTTTACATATATATTGTTAATACATAACAATGATATATGGCTATTGAGAAAACTTTGATAACCTGTTTTGGTCAAAATACATCTAAAGTGCCATTTATATATTTTCCTCAATGTCTTCTATCTTATGTTTGAATTAAAATGTCCCAGAAAAAATAAATTATAGCACTATTTGTAAATATTATAATTAAAAAAGTTGTATATATAGTTAATATAGTTTTCAAATAATATTGTCATTGTTTCTAAACCAACCCATATCTATTGTTCTGAAAATCCTATTCATAATTTCCCAAACAAAAGACATTTATTATTATTATTATTTTAAAACAATATATATATAGCACTCAAAGATTTATCACAATTTTAAAAATTATTATTTAAAAAAAAAAAATTCAATCTTTACTACTTAGTATTAATCTATCTGAATTTACGTATTTATATGCTTTGATTAATTTGGCAAATAAATCAAACCAATCACATTTCTCCAAATTTAAAAATAACATATTTCAATCATGATTAGATAGTCCTATGAAATGAGTAACTTGACTTATGGAAAAAAAACTTTTTGATAAATTCTTGACTAAAGAAAGTAAAAAAAAAAGTAATGTTGCGTTTTCCACCATTTCTATTGTATAATTAAATAAGCATTCATTTGTTTGATTATTGCTTTTCTAGTGCATTTTAATTTCATACGCAAGTATGCAACAAACTAAAATGTGATTCCTATATATTTTCATATGGAAGGGCCATACAGTCTACCATGACAATGATCAGGACTTGAGTTCAGGCTGATTGCACCTTGGAAATTTTTTTTTTTTTATGTCACAAATAAGTTTAGGATTTTTTTCAGGTGGTTAGTCATAATCAATCTAACTTCAAATATTGGCTGGCTAATATAGAATAAAGATCCCAAATTAATATAGGTAAATCAGATGAGTGTCAATGTGTTAGAATCTAAAAGCAATGACTGCAATACGTTGCACTTTTAACCATTAATGGGGCACAAGTCATATTATTATAATTATTGAGTCAATGGTTTATTCATTATCTTTTATACTATATAATATTGAAATAAAAATAAATAATTGAATGAATTTATTGGTCAAGAATTCATAAATAGTTCAAATGGTTGGAAATACTAGAACTGGAATTGAACTGAGGAGCTTATGGGGAACTTTTTTTGCGAAGAGCCATTTGGATATTTATAATCTCATTTGTGGGCCACACAAAATTATGGACTTAAAAATTAACCTATATATATTTGATAAAAAATTTTAATTAATTTTACCTCTAATCATTAAAGATGGGCAAACTTTTCAACTGGCAGGGCAATTTCAACATTCCCCATTTAAATGAGGACTATATTGTTTTTGTGAATTAAAAATAAAGTAATATAATAATGACTGTTTCACATTTAATTACAATTTTTCTGATTTTCTTGAATCTATCTTTGTGATATATTAACTTTTTTTTAATGTTCTGAACAGGTTAATTCTACAGCAGCTATGATGCAATCTTATATAAACTCAACTTAAGAAAATGGTTTCAAATTTTCTGCCTTTTTTAAAAAATAACTTGCTCTCACAGAATGTTCTGATTTGTTTGTACTTTTTATAAAACCCATCAACTACTTGATTAAGTTCCTTTTCAAGTTTTTATTTTAATACCCCCCCCCCCCCAAATAATTTAATTGTAGTCAGAATGTTTGATAAATAGTGTCCCTTAATAATGTGTTCTTTTCGAATGTATGATTTTCTGTGTCAATTTTTCTTATCTTGCTCCTGTGGTCATCCTAATAAAAAAAAAAAAATTCAAAATAATAATAATAAAATTAAGTAAAATTCAACTTTTATTTTTTCTAGTTATGTTTGTCTGTAAAAATCATTATAAAAATGAAGAAAATGCTCTCAGCATCATAGACTAAATCCGTAGTCAGATAGACCACACAATATAATTTTTTGGAATATTGCACTTGTGACAGAATGAAGTAGAATTATAATAAAGGTTGGAGAGAGAATATGATGTAGTTGAGAAAATATTTTGTTTTACTTAACTCTTAATTCAAAATTTGCATGTATATTTGCATGGCACTATGTACATTTTAAGTAGAAGTTTTATATGTGTCCAGTTTATATATATTTATGAAAATGTCTGGAGGTCCAATTGAGAACTTTTGAGAACCAGACTTGGCTTATGAGCTGGAGATTCTCCATCCCTGCTTTAGTCTGATACTCTACTACTACACATATAAGACACTATCTTATTTAATAATCTGAACATATATTGAACACTAGTTGGGAAAGTTACTTCCAAAATATACAAACTTACAGCATATATAAGATTAATGTAACATGTATGAATACTAATGAAAACATACACTGAAAAAAAAGCAGCTAATTTACACAATTTTCCAATAATCTTAATTTCTGTTTAATGTATATATCTAATTATATGTATAAAATTCATAGGCATATATATAAAGACCTATTAGAAAGTAATTATTATTTACTGCATTCTAAAAATTAATTTCTTCTCTCTCCTTTTTATCTATCTATACACACTATTATAATATTTAATAAAATAGAAATTTGTTTAACACTACAATATTAGCCAAAACAACAAAATTTTCATTTCAAAACTTAATTTATTCAGAAGGTATGTTACATTATTGAACAAGAACAAGAAAATCAGATGATATAAAGAGAAGAGGTTAATGTTGTTATAGATGATTTGCTAATAATGAATGTTCTTCTATTACATGCGTTTAAATTGTTGTAAGAAATACAAGGATGCAGAATGGTCAAAATTGCTTTGATAGTATGAATTAGATGTATCAAAGTTTTAATGGGTGGAAGCATTATTGGGTTTAGTGATTTAAGCATAACTTAATTTGTTTAGGGGATGAGATAGCATGTGTGTTAACTACTATTGCAGTCAATTACGTTGTTGAAACGAGAGACCATGTAGCATTGAAAGTTTTGATTGTGGAGAAGAGCTCATCTCGTTTTTTAATTTCTTTGATTAGATATATGAATAGGGAGCTTATTTGGTTGTGGCAATTGAATTAGCATTTTACATCCAACTATCCAAGGCGTATAAAATTCTTCCACAACCATAATTTCATCTATTAACAAATAGACCTATTAATAGATAAATACCATGGTTTGGAAGAATTTTAGTAAAAAATTTGTTTTGGCTAATATTGTAGCGTTATATGAATTTCTGTTTTATTTTTTAATTGCTAGTATAGCTTTAGTCGGTATTTAATGATATTTAATGTACAGAGAAATATTCGATAAATGTTGAATAACTACAAATTTGAATCCAATTATTATCTCATATATATAAACAATTTACCAATTATCATCGCTCACATGATATTTAATTCATTCTACAAACAGATCGCCCTGGACCAAAACAATGAAAAACTTTTTTTACAAATTTGATTTATGGTACACATACAAAAAAGGTAGATTAGATATTGTGTTGCATAAAATTAATGACCATTCATAAATTGCGAGTAAGAGTGGGTGTATAGATATAGACAGAGTACACATGCATATAATTATCTTTCACAACAGGACGGACAATCAACAACTTGTAAAATCAATATAATTTTTTATTATCACTAAATGCCCACTGTAAATATAAACAAAATATATGTAAATAGGTTTTTATTTAAAAAAACAAAACAAAAGATATCATGAAATATAAAATTATATTATATTTATGTTTTATCTTTATTTTTAAAAATTGCACATCATTTTGGCGAATATAATAATAATAAAAAAAAAACTATCAAGCATCAATTTATATTTAAAATATACTATACTTACAAAAATAACATATGGAAAAAAATTCTTCTTGAAGTCCACAGACTTTGAAATAATGAACTGCTGTTAAACTGGCATACTTTCTAAATACGGAAGTTGAATTTTATAGCTTTCCTTCCTAAATTCCCAAGTAGAAAACAGGTATTAAATAAAATATATGCAGTACATCCAACAAATACGCTTGACTGAATATTGTAAATCAAGTCCAATATAAATAAACAAACGAACAAAAAACACTTTTTCTGGATAATTAACTCAATTTTTTCAAGAGAAACAATAATATAACACACATACATGAACTTTTTGTTCAATTTATCGAACAGAGAATGAAAAACAATTTTATTGAAAAATCACACTAACATGTACTGAAAACCTATATTTTAACCCTAAAATATTATCAATGTAATTGTCATTATATAGTTTTATAATATTGATGAGATTTATAACTTTTTAAAGTGAGATTATCATGAACAATGTGTTACAATTATTAGTTGAAAATGTATAGAAATAAATAGTAAATAAAATAGTTTATCTAAAAACCTTTTCACTCTCACCTTACGCTAAATTTACTTCTAGAAGACAGTTTGATTACCTAAGCAAGAGAATATTTCAATCAAACTCTAACTCATGATCATCAATGATAAATTACCATCTTTTTTACACCATTGTAACATCTCAATTTCAAAATTGTAACATAAACTTTAACAAGATCTTTACATTATAGGAATACATATCTATTGTTTTCTTTATAAAGTATACTGATGTAGTCAATAAACAGTACATCACTGCAAATGATTCAGGTATCAAGTGAAATGTGCTGGACATTTTGTAAGCTATTTAATAAGCACAAAACATTGTTTAGTCTTTCTGATAACCTCCTTATTCAAAAGATTTCAATCACTCAACTTTTGGGCTTCATGATGAGTTTTTAAAAGTTAATCTGAGAATTCAGATTTATATGGTCATTGCAGTTATATTCAAATGGGTATGAGGATAAGAGAACTGTCACAGTAAAATGTGCTAAATGACACTGAAAAATTTTCATAATGAACCGAGTATTTTAGAAACCCATGTGTTCAGTGGTTAATAAAATATTCATGATATGGAAGTAGCAGAGATTTTTCAAGCAAGTTGAAAGTGTTTGTTTATAAAATAGTTAGTGATAAATACCATCTACCACCCAATATCACAAAATTATTCTTACATAAAAAGCAAGTCCTAAAATATTTGAGTAAATGAGTGCTATTGCAGCAATGATAAAACAAAATTCTAGTATGAAGCAGCTTTCAACAATAGTGAGAGTGATATTACAAATGTACAGGAAGGGAACCTATGGTTTATAATAGATATCTGTAAAATATGATAGCTTTGCATTTATTCTATTTGTTTTTTTTTTTTAAGACTCATAGCATCGGCCGGGATGCGAACCCACAACCCGGGCAACTGCCTGCTAGTGCAAGGCAGTCGTACTGACCTCTCGACCACCAATGCAAGACTTTATTCTATTTGTTTGTTAACTAACTAGGCAAGAATGCAAGTCATAACATAGTTTTCATGACTGTATACATAAAACAAAGCAATACATGACTTTTATGTTATCTTTCAAATCTACCTTAATATAGAGATTTGGACATAATATTACTATCTAGTGTTACTTGATTTCTCAAGCTTACAATAGATGTTTCTGAAATAGGCTACTACTAATTTTCATTAATGTTTCTCAATGATAGGTAGATCAAAATATTAAGCATATAAATAATAGTTAACATTAAATATATAAAAAAAAAAGAAATATGTGCATGTACTTATTGGTAATTATTTGGACATGTAAAATGAATGAACAATAACAGATTTTCTAAAAGATTTGTTTTATGGTGAATTTGAGCATAGCTTTCATGGGAGATGTAGACATTATTTATGTTATAATGATTACCTTAAAGACATTCTACAGAAGTATACTACTATTTCCATTGGGAGTATACAGTAGAGAATTTAATACACTGGAGAGATATAATTAGATGTGTTGAAATATTTCAGAAAAGTTTTCTGCTAGAGTCATTAAAAGGTAGTCTCATTTTAAAATATCAAAAAAGAGAAAATATTCTATAAGTGAACATATTTGTGTTTCACAAATTGGTTTATATAATCGCTAAATTCACTTCTAGAGCAATTTTTCTTTTCTTTCCTTGGAGTAGAAAAAACTATACTCATTTATGAGTGGCTTCTATACGCATATGTTTAAAAAAGTAGACATTGAAATAATATATGGCATACATATAAATTAAAACAAATCTTGTCAAGTACATTATAAATAGGTCCAGATTATTCATAATTAAAAATATTCAATGTAATAAACAAAAATTATAAAGTATGCTTGTGTAATAAAATTAATATGGTAGCATGAAAGTGCTATATGTGTGTGTAAGAAGGGATGAGAAATACACTAATCCAGGAAAATGCAAAATAATATTCAAAACTAAAATATCTAATCTTTGATTATATTATTCAGCATAGATTTTGTAATGAAGACATCATTAAGTAATTTTACTTAATTTTCAGATGCAGAACATGAAAATGACAGAGAAAATGCAAGATTGGTTCTTGTTTGGAAATTATAGAAGAGAAAAGACCGAGTTTAATGAGATTTTCTTCTATTATAAAGAAAATGTATCCAATATGTTTCAAGTATGCCTTTTTATTTGTTCTTGTATTCCATTTTTGGAGCACCTCTTCTTATAATCCATAAGTAATTTGCCAACATTTCAGAATATCCTTTGGCTTTGTAACATTTCTCAATGACTTTGATGTCTTGATGAAAATGCTCCCCATGTTTATCAGTGAGTGTACTGTAATTAAGGACAAAACATTTAGATAGAATCAATTTGCTCAAAATATGAAAATAAAGATTATGATAAATTAGAAAAAGTTAACAGTTACAAATATCTTGGTCAGATTATTAATACAGATGGAAACATAATGGAGGAAATTAAACATAGAATTAAACTTGGTTGGAGTGCTTTTGGTAGAAATAACTTGATACTAAAAGGAAATATGCCTATGTGTTGGAGTGCTTTTGGTAGAAATAACTTGATACTAAAAGGTAATATGCCTATGTGTTTGAAAAGGTTCTTACTTATGGATCTGAGACTTGGACACTTAATAGAAGAGCAATACAGAGACTTCAGACTACTCAAAGAAGTATGGAGAGAGATATGTTGGGAGTAACAAGAAAGATCAAAAATGTATGAAAGAGACCACATGTGAGATGGATAGATGAAATAAGAAAGTGTGCAGGGGTGATGTGGAGAAGAGAAGCTAAAGATCAGAGAAGATGGATTAAACTTGAGTAATCTTCATCCTGCAGTGGATTGATAATGGTTGATAATGATGATGAGAAAATATGTAGTTTCAGGGACATTCTGCAGTCCATTTATCTAAAAGCAGATTGAAAATTTTGGCTCTGACATTTGCTAACAAACTATATGATACAATTTTGATTCTCTTTTGCTGTCCTTCAACCAACTATCAAACTCCTTATTTTTTCAAAGTTATATGATCTGGTGATATTTTAAATAGATAAATACATCATACTTGCTATTGGGAACCATTACAGATTATTTTATGAGTCTAAATTAAATATGTAGGAGTGAAAGAATGACTTTAAACAACTGATATGATGAACAAGGCCAGTTGTTCTACTGATATGATCTATCATGATTATTCTATTCACAAAGATAAGAGAATTTTTATAGTTCTGTTGTAGTCTCACTTAAATGGTGATAACTTTAAAATTTCAATACACTTATTCTTATACTGTATAAATCTAAGGTTTTCCATGACTATATAATTTCTTTAGTTTGTGATGCATGTATCAATAGAGTTTAAGTGAACACAGCCATTATGCAGAAGTGCCATCTTAAAACTGATTTGGGTTAATCTGTAAGCAACCACCCCATTATCATAATTAAAAATTGTAAAAAAATATGGGGGAAAATGTACTTTAAGTCCAAAAAATACAATTTTCTATTTTTTCCAACATTTTCTTCCTTTTGTAACTTCCAAATAAGAATCAATTTCACATTTTCAATATCATTTTTATATTCATCACTGCAAAATTATTCAATCATGTTTCTATTACAAAAAATATTGGTGAAATGGATAATTAATTAGAATTATAAAAAATGGAAACAAAAGTAGTAATATTTTCAATAATTCTATTTGCACATTTCTAAATAATTAGCAAAAATGACTAAATATTTTTCTGGTTTAGCTAAATTATTTCAAGCAAAACATGCTTTGACAAATTATTTTGAAGTATTGAAATATAGGTGATTACAATATCTAATCCTAGGTAAAATCTTTTTTTCTCAATCTCTCCATTTCTATTTTTACTGGTATCTTAGTCTTAAACATTTAAGTCAGTATAGGATGCAGTTATCATGAGACTATTATGTCATCAATAGCCTCTTTAAAACTAATTGTGACTATTAATAAGCAGAGCAACACTGAATCCAATCTTTTTTTCTTTTGTTTTGATTTCTGAAAAATGTTGTCTTATAGAATTAGAATGGCCATACTCATCTGTGAATAGTTACTAATGACAGTATTTGTAAAGTATTTATGGCATTTGCTTTCCAATAATTAATGATTAATTCAAACTTCTTTTTACTATTGTTTAGCTATAACTTAACAATAATAGATTTATAATAGAAAATTTTCAGTATCAAAATTGTTTAGAATAAATACAAAAATAAATAATCTTTTTTTGAGCAGTGAACTGTATAAAGATATAATCTTTGTGAATCAAGCTATGTCATTTTTTTAAAAAATTCACAAATATCATTTTTAGTTCACAGTATACCAAAAACAAATGTATTATCATACAACTTTTATTTTACAAACAAAAATAGAAATTATTTATAAATTTTAATGAGATGGTTGCTGTTAGAGCATTTACAAGATCTTCACTATTTTCTGATATTTGAGATGTTGTAATTTATAAATTATCATTGAGAATATTGATCTTTTGAACTTATGGTTGTCAACTAAAAAGTAAGAGGATTACATTTATTAGACCTACCAAACATGGTAACATATTTAGAAAAAACACTATTTTTGGATAGTATTTTTTAAAAACAGTTGCATAAAATTGCAATAAAGATTTATTTTGCCATTTTTGCTCCATAAGTTCTTTACTTTATAGTTTGAGTTTTTCAATTTGAAATTTCTTTCAAGCTATTTTATACTAAAAGCTTTAATCCTTTTATGTACATATATGCATATTTTTTATATTTTCTTTCTTTTATAAAAGAAATAAATAAAACCTAAATAGTCAAAATAAGAGTCATAGATCACATGACCCTATCTCTTAAGCTTGTAAGTTATAAACAATGAGGATTGCCAATTCCTCTACAAGCTTTGTGATAAATGCTTAGCCAGAGCCAGCATTTAAAATATCTCTGTCAGGAGCCTCTCCCCAAACCCCTGACCATGGTTTCATGCTTTGGCACTCCTCAGAGGAGTGCCAAAGCATGAAACCATGGTCAGGGGTTTGGGGAGAGGCTCCTGACAGAGATATTTTAAATGCTGGCTCTGAGAGGAGTGCCAAAGCATGAAACCATGGTCAGGGGTTTGGGGAGAGGCTCCTGACAGAGATATTTTAAATGCTGGCTCTGGCTAAGCATTTATCACAAAGCTTGTAGAGGAATTGGCAATCCTCATTGTTTATAAATAAAACCTATTTAGTAAAGCACACACATATACACACACAAAAAATCCTAAACAAAAAGGAAAAATTAATAAAACAAGCTTTAAATGAATTTTCAAAAAGACTAAAACTGGCTTCTTTAGATTAGGAAAATGAACTGAATTCTAAAATTCATTTCATTTTTCAAATCAATTAATTCATCAATATACCTAATGTATCTAAATTTCTTGTGGAAAATAATATGCCTTACCAATGTTGAATTGAATTCCCCAAACTTGAAGGTTCATTTCAAAATTTTTGACATGAGTACATATTTCATGAATTAACCAATTTTTTTATTTTACAATTTTAAATTAACATTATTTAAATGGATGATATTGTCTCCAAGAAATGCAAGTTTACTAATTCACTTGAGGACAAATATACCATTCATTTCCATAAAACTGCCTATTTCTTCTCTGAATTTATAAAAATGTTGAAGCTTAACTCATAAACTTGCTCAATAAAATGCTAGATTTCCGTACTCGTAACTCAATTTCTAATAATTCCTTAAACTGTAAATGTTCAAGATTTTATAAAATTGATACTTGAAATAACATAAAAGTTTTCAAATTTTACTGACTTAGTATATAAACTTTCTCTGATGGATTATTCAATGAAATTTTGCAAAGTCAAATTCTAATTTAAATTTAGAAATATCAGGACTCTGTATCTGATACAACAACTAACCTTTTAAGGAAGAAATTTAATTTTGTTATTACTTTCTTTATTTCTTCAAAGATGTCATTTCTACTAGTGATATTTTAGTAATGCTAAAAGTTTTATCATTGCATATAAAAATTACCAGCTGAGAGTCTCATTTGATACTTTATCAATAGTCAGTGAAAGTGAACTAAATCCAGAAGATTTTTCTGTAGTTTACCTTTATATCAAGTGAAATTGGTTCAACTTGTTTTATTGTTCTGCAAGGCAAGCTAATGCTTTCAAACTTTCTTTTCTAGGCACAAAATTTTAGCAATTTCCAGAAAATATTTTTCCCCCATATTCACTAACAGAATAAATTTCAGAATATTAAAAAAAAATTTCTTTAATAATATAGCTTGTGTGAACAATTTCTCTAATCCCCCTCTCCTTTTAGTAATAACAATTTATAGACTATAATTTAGCATTTCAATTTTAAGCTACACAAAATGTTTAGCAGTGTAATAGTACTTAACATTAAATTCTTCAAATATGGAAAGAGATTTGGAATATATCAAACATGTTGGCCTAATTTTCACTTTAAAAAAAAAGTAATTAATCATTTGCTTATTTATCTTGAAGTTTTTTTTATTTTTCCAAGAAGCATGGTTTTGTAAATGAAGACATAAGGTGAATTTATTAAAAAATAAAGAAAAAACAATTGAAATATTTTGACTTTTAAAGACTATAATAAATTGTCTTTACACATGCCAGTGACTATTGCATGCGTACACATCTTACTATTATCACCAACTAAGAGTTTTACAAGTCATTTATAATTGGTGAAACAGAAATTAAACATTTAAACATATTTAAATTATTAATACTAATTGGTTGACAATTTGAGAATTCATATTTTTACAATAAACTTCAATTAAGAGAGAGTGAATAAATGGATAGATGAAAACATGGGTGATGTACAAAATTTTTATAAAAGTTATACAGATACAATCATGAAATAAACATCATACAAAAAATCATAACAACATAAAAAAATCACAAAAGTTACTACGATTAATATAGATGTTTAATGTGAAATTTTTGATGTCTTGTTATTTTCATATTGTTTTGATATAATTAGTGACATAAAGAAGCTGAAATAATAATAATAGAATTTTTATCTATTTTGGAGCAGAATTTTAATCAATTCATTTCCTTACTTTGATTCTGTTAAAAGCAGGAAAAATTTAGAATTATATGATATCAGAGTTGAAAAAGCTTTATATCTGAAAAATTCAAACAAATTCCAAGTAGTTGATATTACTGTTATTACAAATATTTCCCATCTGAGAGCTAGTGAAATACATAGGCACTAGAATACAATTTTAACAAAAATCACTTTTAAAATTATGTAGGAATTTTAATAACTTAAAATTCAACATTTTCATAATTTAATATAATTTATTCAAAAATCTTAATAGGCTCTTTATATTATTTTGAATTCTTGGTTTTTCTTTTTAGTTGATTCTTAAAAAATAAAATTTAGCACACTCTATATAATCACTATATAAGAAAACTTCAAAAAAATTAAACTATTTGAATTTGTTATGGCAACAAAGAGCTTTTAAATTAAGTAAAATGGAAATCCAAATTATAAGTGAAGTTAAAATGTTTTAATAATATTTTTATTTATGTTTGTCAAGATGAATATGACTTCTGATGATCATATGAACAGCTCTAATATATATTTATTATTGTGAAGAGTGAATTCATCACTTTATTTCTGGTCACCTCTTTCTTCACCACCCCCATTTCTAAACATCATACATGTTTCTAATAAATTAGTCTCATGACAAGATCAATATAGAACAATTTTATTGAGGTCATTTGTGTTTCAAGCAAGAATTTGGATTATATTTATTTATTCATTTTCAGTACTGCCCATGATACTCTCAACATTCTTTGCCAATCCACTGCAATTAATTTCCCCCCCCATTTTTCCCCCCCCTCGGTCTTTTAAAACATCAAATGGAATAATAGCTTAAAATACCAATCCTGAACAATTATAATCATTTTTAAAAATATGTCTCTAAATACGCAAATCTTTTTAAAAATTTTCATTATAGCCCTGATTAGTATAAAACTGTGATTAATTTTTGGCTTTTATACTAAAAATGCTGACCACCCCCAGGAGCAAAACCTGGCAAACACTTCTATATCTTCATTAATAATTTTTGAAGTCAGCTGATGACTTTGTTATTATAAGCTTTAGCTTCTTTGCATTTAAATGGAATCCCATTATTTCAATTAGCAACTTTAACTTTCCTAATAAAAGTCTTGATCTTTCATATTTTCAACTAAAAATGTGATATCACCATCATAATTAATATTGATATTTCTTTCATAAATCATAAATCCTAATTTGACTTCATCCAATCTGGTTGCCTTTATTACATACTTGGTATAAGTAAAATTTTGTCAGAATAAACATTATTTGTAGGCTAATTAAAAGCCCTCATTTGAAACTATATGAAAGACTGCAATCACAAACTATTCTTGCACACTATGGTGAAAATTTAATAAATAAACAGAATAATATTTATATGAATATCAAATAATGCCAATTTGATGTCATATATATAATTTGATGTAACTAATGATTTTATAAAATTATCTTCTATATTTGATATTTCAAACATAAAATTTGGAAAAAGTTTACAAATAAATGCAATGAAAGCATAGATGTTGTAAAAATCATCACTTTATTAATATTTCTTGATGCTAATAAACTTCAATAATTTTGTTTGAAAAATAATATAATTTTATTACATTTCTAATTAATTTTAAAACTAATTTCTGTTGAGCACATTGATATGAAAGTTGGCATCCATCCACCATACCAGTATCTGGAGTTCAGATATTTACAACTAACCTTACAATTTTTTCAGATCATGAATAGGCTTATAACTTTTTGTGATATAGTTTATATGCCCACTAATCTAGCTACCTACTATTGATTGGTAAATGTCTATTCATCTATTATTAGCTGGAGAATAAAAGAAACATATTACTAAGAGTTAATCAGATGAACTGTAAAATAAAAAAATATAATAGTAATTTAATGGGAATAAGGATCATTCTCTGGTAGACACTGAACTCATCAATACTATTATCATTTGTTGTTAATATTACTGCATTTCATTAATGTATGTTCAGATAAGAATTATTATGGGCATATATTTATCTTATATATTTGCAATTGAATTAGTTTTACAATAGTTTGAAAGTTTAAGATAGGTTTGTGGTAATTAGCTCAATTGTCTTAATATATGATAAATTCCTGTAATGACTTTACATAAAGTCATTTATGCTTAAGGTAGTTAGTTATCTCAAGATAATTTTATTTTTGGAATTTAAAACCAGGACTGTGAAATAAAATATGTAAATCTTAACACTTAACTTTGTGACATATATACATTTATCATGTATACATTTTAAACAACTTCAAAAACTTCATTACTTAAGTTCAATGAGTCATAAATTATATATTACACTGTTAAATATAAGAACTATTATTAAATTTTATTTTAAAATTATAGTTTATTTCCTCTTTCTATTAAAAAAAGATATTCATTAAAAGCTTACAAATATAATGATTTCAGAAATTAACAAAAATAATGTTATAACCTTAAAATGATTGTATATGGAACATGACCTATTATTACTAATAAAATCATTGTCTAAATAAACATCCAAATTGAATACATATATACACACACATATACATACATTTGATGCTTAAATTGTGCAATTTCAAATACCTATATATATAGAACATGATTAAAAACAAATTTAAACCTACTTTTTAAAATATTAAAACAAATATTGAGTCTAAAAATCTCTCCCTCCAATTTTACCTTATTAATTTGAGTGTTAAAACATGTATAATAAATTTAAATTACTAATAATATTAGGCATATAGAATTCTAAAATGCAATTATAAAACTTTGGCATTACATATGTAATCTATCAATGATAATGTTATACTTGTAAAAGCATACTTCTATACTCAAATTCTACAACGTTTAATATACATAATTTTGAATATATATATAAAGTCAGGTGATAATCATAAAATGTATTTTATTTAATTATTAATAGATAAATTGCCCTCTAACAATCATGTTCAATAGTCATTTAAATAACTTAAATTTATCATGTATAAATATAGTTTAGTAAAATGTGATGAGAAATAATAGATAAAATATACTAAGTCTAGATTTAATATATACCTGCTATTAACAGATACTATATAATTAGAACAAAGCAAAAATAACCCATCAATAAAGATTTATCTTTTTATGCATTAAAACCATATATCTTTTATGTGAAATTTTATTTTGTGCTATTTTAATTCTATTCAATTCTTCTATTTTATTTACTTTAACTAATACTAATTGGACAAATAAATCTAATTATCCACTTCTACAATTTTATAACCATTCTGTTTAACAATTTATTAATTATTAATGTATTTCACTTTTTATTAAATTCAGATCTTTTTCAGACTAATTTGTACAGTGCATAACTACTGCAATAAAATACATAATTTACATTAACATATTTTCACCACACATGCAGAAATAAAATTTCAATACTATATATTTTTCTTAATTTTTGTGTTTAATAGAAACTATAAACTTTAATACAAGTGCAAGTATTATCCATGTTGTTAATTGCAATCATGTCTTTAAAACTTTTAACATTGGTTGTCAAGCGTTGGTGGTTGAGAGGTCAGCACAGCTGCCTTACAAGCAGTTGTCCCGGGTTTGTGGGTTCGCTTCCCGCCCGATGCTCTGACACATGAAAAAAAAAAAACTTTTAACATAGGTAAATTGTCAATAAGAAAAATCTAACATATTTCAGACTATAAGCTGTACGAATCCCACAATTGGTCTATGATTATATATAAATTCACTATTGAGAAATTGAATTGATGAATAATTTAATCAGAAGGAAAAAAAATTATATTAGTAAAAAACAAACATAGGAGTCATCTTTACTCAAATGATTTAAAAAAAAAAAAAAAAGAAAAGAAAAATAATATTCTAGAAACAATAAATTTATTTATCAAATAATCCATGTTTGGAAGCAACATCTGTCATAAGCACAAGTAAAACATTTAAATTTTATTGAAAAATATTTTCTAGCAACATTCTTTAATAATTTATTAATTAATTGATTCTCAAGTGATAAAATATTTTTCAGTAATACTTTTTAAGCTCTTATTTTAGTTATTTATTATTAAAGCAAAGATGTTAGATAAAGAATAATGTACTATCTTTTTTTTTATTATTATTTCAAAGAAACATTTCACAAAGAATTTTAAAAAGATTTTACTAAAATATATAAATGATTAAAATAAGTGGTAAATGTCTAAAGACAGACAAATAAGATTATTATTCAATTCCGATAAGTTTACACTAATAGATAGCAAAAATATATGCAAACCAGATTCTCATAGATAAAATGTATCCCCATTTTCTGAATTAGTGGAGTTTTCTAGGAATCTGAGTCACATGAGAATTGAATAAAGTATTTTATATAATTCATTATATATATATTTAATCCGATCATTATTAATTATAACACAAATTTTATCTAATTTGTATATATATATATATGAGTTTATACATATCCATAATAGAAATAAATAATTTTGCTCCAATAATATTAAGCTTTCATTTTATGACAAATCTAATTCATTAAAAAGTTGTATCAAATCGAAAGAAGACCCTCATGCTGTAAGCCTAATGACTCATTAATTAATAGATAATACAGGACATTTAGAAATGATCTTTATAAAACAAACTATTCCTAAATTCAGATAAATTAAAAGAATATCACTGCAATCAAATCCTCATTCAAATGATTTTCAAATTTAAGTTCTACATAAGTCAGATTACTTTCTGATCATAACACAAAATATTTTTTTCAAAAATATACATCTCAACTGTTACTTCTGATGTACTATGTATTTGGATAAGATGTCAAAAGTGGTTCACTTTTACAGATATACATTTTATTTTAATAGAAAACCAGAACATAAAAATATTACTTTTAGGTTTATTATAATCCTCACAATTTATTTTGCAATTTCCATATTTCATGACAGCATCATATAACTCAACATAATTTTATATATTAATAATAACTTTAATAAATGTAAATATATCTATTTCTAATAATTCTGACTTGTGTTTGAGAATTGAGAGGTCCATGTGATGTCATTATTCCATCTGATTGGCTGTCACATAAGCATGTTTAAAGTGTATCTGTTGAAGGTTTTAGCTTTCACGTTATTACAATAACTTTAATAGTTTCGATGATCAAGGAAATTATTTTTTCTATATACATTTATGTGATATCTTAGATTATGCCCATCTTATCTTATAAAATATCTATTCAGTAGAGAAATTATTCTCAATGGTCATCAAACATTACAATTCAGCAGTATTCATAAAGACAGAAAAATGTTTCTAATCTCACTTTTATTTTCTATCTACTCTAATTTCATTAAAACCATCAAATAAATTACAGATAAAATGTACATTCTGCATTTAAACTTTAATATTATATCTGTAGCACAGGGATAATATTATATTGACATATTCAAGTTTCATCATTCAAACAATTTTTTTAACATGAAATATTTCCATCAAATACAAACAAACCTTTAATTTGGAATTAACCTAAGATTTCAAAACACCTTTTTTTTTGTTGTAAATCTTGCATTCTTCATAGTTCAAAATAAGCAAATCATTCTTGAAAAATAAATAGATAGAAGAGGGGATCATTTTAAAACTATAAATTTCTAATTGCTCAATATCTATGTAAATGTTATTTTTCAATGTAAATGTTCAGAAACAATCCATTTAATTATTTTTATTTTATGTTATAGAATTTCTGATGAAAGTTACATTTCATTAATATTAAGATATTTATAATTTGCATTAATGTAATTTATTCATCACACTTTTCATATCCTGCTTTTAATAATCTTAGCCATTCTTGTTTTTGCTGCAATATATATATATATAAAATTAGTTCTACATAGATGGATTATAAAGATGTAATCAATATCTCAATTTCATTATATATATTATAGATTTTGCATCCATTAATCATATAAGAAATGCTCAACACTCAAAATAGTCAAATCAAATCTCTACCAAAAATATATAATCTTTAGTTTTCTTTTGAACTTGTGTATTAAAGCTTGCATATGAATATAGACATTTCACATTAAGGATAAATTTTCAATTTCATATCTATTTTCTTTTAACATTTATATATACACATTGAAAATTATACCATAATACACAGAATGGCTAATTTCTTAAAAGGTTATGTGTTTTTCCAAATGAATTTCATAAATTTATTAAACTATTTTTAATCTCTCATTAGATAAGAATTGAAACAGAAACTTTGTTCTTTAGACTAACACCCTACATTGATATTGGAGTTCATTGTTTAAAATTTATATTTTCATTCCAAATATTAATTCTTTTCCTTCTCTCCCCCTCCATTAAAGCTTAATCTAGCTTCAAAATTGTTTTACTGAACTAAATTCTTTAAATTAATTTATGAGTCAAAAGAATGTAGTTCAGTAAAAAAATAAGTTTAGGAACGAATGAAAAGGAGTTTTTTGCTTTTTAAATATTAGTGTGGCAGGTTTTCATACAATGATTGTCTATGCAACATACATATCATTAGATGCATTTTTTTCTCACTAATTGATCACCCAGTTATATAATGAAGACATTTTCTAAAGCTTGATTATCAATTTCTTTTGTCTAATTGAAATTATCAACTTCACTTCTCAAAGTTATCCAATATCTGCATATCATTATGATTATCTTATCAAACACAAGATGTTTTTATAAAATATTTGAGACATTAAATTTGTTTTTTCAGTGATATAGATTTTAATTAAATTTAAAGATGAAGTATAAAAATCCATAAATTACAATATTAAAATGAGTTAAGCTTAATATACTTTCTTCCATACATTATAAACAAATATATTTTAAATTAATAATATCACAACAATCACATGCTTTTTAAATAATGATTAAACATAAGTAAATTCAAGGTTTAAAATGTACATAATTTTCTATATAAGTGGCCTTTATTTTAAATAAAATTTGTGAGAAACTAAAATAATTCTTTAGCTTAAAAATTATTACAAACATCTTTAAAAATAATAAAAATGTATTAAACAAAATTATTTAGAGAAAAAAAAAGTTTACACTTATGCTTTACAAATATAAAACAAACATTCTCACTATAATGCCAAAAATAAAATGTCTAAGTCAATGAACATAATTGCTATAAAAATGTCATTGACTGATATAGCATACATGTGTATACGATGTTTTAAAATACTTCCACATTTTTGTCATGAATTTTATTAGCAATTTATTTTATTTGTTCATTTATATTGGTAGCAATGAAAATAGTATACATACATAATTTTATTCATTCTATATACATATTACATAATAACTTTAATTATGAACAAAAAAAAATTAAAAAAACAATATGACTGCCAGGAAATAAATGATTTCTAAGCTAAAGAATGGCAGAACTATCAGGAATCTAAGTGCTGAATATTAAATGCCTTTTTAAAACATAATAATGAAATAAAAAATGTATAGATTTGATAGAACAAATGGTTTATTCTCTATAATTTTTTCCACACACTACAAACTATACCTGCATCTTTACTAATATAATTTAATACTAATTACTGATTTAGTTTTTGCCTTATTTCATTTGATGTTAATATAAATTAAAGAAAAAAATAACACATTTTATAAACCATGCTAATAGAAGCGCATAATCTTATCACTAAGTCAAATATATTGTAATTGACTATAATATGCATTGTATTGTCAAAAATCTATTTTTAGCAGGTGTGAATATCAGAAGCTTAATTTTCTAACTAAACATGTACATATTAACAACTCTCAAGTTTAGACAAACTAAGTCATAATAGTTAATATAAACAAATATCAATCTTAATGACACAGTTATTAATTTTATAATAATATAAAACCATTCTCTTCTTAATTAAATAACAAATTGTAATACTAGATATCTGACAAATAATTTAAAATTATAGAATAACATCTAATTATAATAGCCCTTATTTACCCTGAATGAACCAAAATATTTATGCCCTAAAATTTATTAAACTAGCTCAAATATAATTTTAATGTAAAATAAATACTGTAAATGACTATTAAAATATCGATAATGATTTTATGATTAGTTGCCAAACCTATAATTATAATAAATCACTTAATACCTTAACTATAAATCAAAGTTGAATAATTTGAAATATGTTTCCTTTTGTTGAAATACCATATCTAAAATAATACTAAATAAATGATTATCCTAATATCTATAAAATATTAGCAAACTATGAACTTGTATAATGCTATATAATATTACTATTAATAATAATATCTCTTAAATTTATATTCCTTCAATATAATTATTTATTTCTAAATTAAAATAATTTAGATAAACTAAAAAAAAATTGTTAACCTTTAAATTTATTTATCAACCTATCATATATAAATTATTAAAATATCATTTAGGATTTCATTTAATTAAATTAATACATTGCACAGGCTTAACACCTGCATTTATATATGTAATATATGCAGGATTCAAACTCGGACTTTCACATGACCCACAACTCTTAGTGCCATCTTATATTGCTGACCCCACCTGATCACACACATGTCCTATGTGTGATCAGGTGGGGTCAGCAATATAAGATGGCACTAAGAGTTGTGGGTCATGTGAAAGTCTGAGTTTGAATCCCGCATATATTAATTAAATTAAGTATATTATCAAAAACTTTTTAAATAAAGTTAATCGGTATAAGAACTTTAGATTTAGCTTGAGATTACCAAATATAGATTTATTAAATATTACTTGCACATAGGTTAAATAATAATTAAATATACTGAATATATAAAAGATAATAATATATCACTATGTAAGCACTTACTAATCCAATTGCTGTTTCCTTGTTTGCTTCATAATTATTTAATGTAAGAAGTATAAGATGTAAATTAATATGTAGCTGCTAAGTATTTAAAATTATATTAGCAAATAGGTGTGCATCCCTAATTAGAATGATCACTGAATCAAATTTATTCAATTAAATCAATATTTATTACTAATAATAAAATGGTAAATTAATAATGAAATATATCATGATATGCATTCTAGTTAAACATCGGGATAAGTATATTTTTCATATGGACTACTACTAGAGAAGATCGACCCTCACTAACAAAAACATATCTATTTTATATTTATCATATAATAGAATAGAATCTGTGTAAAAATGAAAGTGTTCTTAAACAAATACGCAGCTAAAATAAAAGCTAATAATAATTATATAATATTCATACTATTTGATTATTTAAATAAAAAAAATATAATAAGACTACGTATGTTTATTTGCTTACCTTATTTACAAAATTTGGTATCAATAAACTGCTATTGTAATATAATCATTTAGATTTTCAATACTCACAGTACAGCAACAAATAAACATATCCGACTTTAAATTAAAATTTTAAACATTAAATTTAGAATATAACCTTACTTAAATTAAAATTTAAACTTTCTTATACTTTTATATGTGAACGAATAATTTATTAATGAATAAAATAACAATCAATAATAACAATAAAATATAATACAAATGAAGGAATACATAAAATATACATTTACATACAATCTGTATAAAATCCATATATATATTCCAGAGAAGGACAATAGTTTGAATGTTTATGTTCCATAAGCTTCAAATAATCCAATAAAATTCATCAATTTGGTCAGTATAAAATATATTTCAGATGGTTATTTGAAATAAAATATAAAATCCGATTCCTGGTAAATTCCAATTATTATTTTATAATCCTCTGAATAACAATACTATTAATGTTATAAATGGTATTGTTTAATTAAAACAATCGGGCACTGATATTCTTTTATAATGTAGGCAATATATATATAAATAAATTCCAATCTAATATTGAAATAATCCATTACAATTATAAGATGACATTTTAAAGCAGAAATAATATATATAAAGCAGTATATAGATAATTTTGACATTTGAAAATTAAAAAAAAAATGTTTATCCACTGCAATAAACCTTTAGCAGAGAATTTTAAAATGAATTTTAAAATTAGAAGTTTTCTTTCTCCTTCTTTTGTAAGTACTTCAAGAAACCAGTTCAGTTTTCCAAACAAATATATTCCTTTTCTACTCCATTATTTGACAGTCAATAAATTAAAATATTTAGAAGAAAAACAAATTTTTTTTTTCAGATTTGCTTATACAAAGGCCATAATATCAGAGGATAATTTTGAATTTCAGTCCTATTTATAACTTTGTTATGACTGACATAATACTCATCGCCGAAACCAAGGATATGCTCAAATTTTTACTCAAATATTAAAATTAGATTTGTCCTGAGTTTCAAAATCAAAGTTTTCTTTTATAATAATAGAAAGAATAAAATATTTCGTAATTGTATTAAAAATAATATTTACACTTTGAAAATAAATATTACACCCTTTAAATTATTACAAACTAAAATAATTTAACTTATATATTCATAATATTGTGTCGAAAACATATAATTTACATATTATCTGAACTTAAATATTATACATAATGTAAACATAAAAATATGTACATTTAAAATGTTAAATATTTTTTCTAACTGCAATAAAAAAAATATAGAAAGAACAAAGAAAATATGAATTTTATTAACGTTATTAATTTTATTGTCTAACATTACCGTTTTATTATTTATATTTTTAAAAAAGAATAAGATTAATTTACTAACTTTACAGTATAATAATATTTTATTTTTTAGCATTTTGTTGTTATAGCAACCCTTTAACATTCTCTAGATTAATGCATAACTTTTTAAAATTATCTTTAAAAATTTTTTTATACACAATCTTACATCATATACAAAAATTAAACTCAATTTCTGTCAGGATAATATATATTCACATATGAATTATTTCTCAATCTACTGTTCTATCTTATTCATAGTTTAAGATAGACAAATAAGTAAAGAATTTCAGATTTCTAATTTTTATGATCAGTTTCTTAATATATAAAATTCATTCAGACCAGAGCAAAGAATCCATATTGAGTAGCTATTACATACTTTATGCTACATAACTAAATTATGAAATCACTTTTGAATACAAACCACCTATTTATCTAATTATACAGATTTGAAACTAGTTCAGAATAAGAAGAATGGCACATAACAAAGATTTGTATAATTATTCCTTTAGCTTATTAATTTTGCATTATTGAGAAAATATTTCTCTTTCCTATGGTCAGTATTCAATATAGGGAGAGCACATAATCCATTTTAATTGTTCGGGTAATCCATATAAAATATTGAGAATACTTTTCTTCACACTTCTTGAGACTATTATATGCCATCTCCACAAGATATTATATGTGGATTTTATGTGTTTACAATATCTAGGAAATATCTATTCCTCAAATTGCAATTTTGTTCTACAATTTCACATATTCTATTTAATTCCATGACTTTTTGGTTTAATTTTTTGTTTTTATTCATACAATAATTGTCTAGGTCTTTAGTGATCAAAAATAAAGGCAGGAATTCTCTAAATTTTACATGGTTGATCCTGATTATTATGGAATATGCTTGTTTTATTTATTTTTTCTTTGTTTTATTATTAATATCTATACAGAGCAGCAGAAATATGGTAGTGATAATGATTGACAATCAAATCTCATTTCCAACTGTATAGGAGAAATCATAAACACACTCTTGAATTCTATATTGGAAATTTTACTAATTTTTGCACAATGGGTTATTATTTGTCTTTTAGTTTAAAAAGAGGCATCAGAATTATTAAAGAATAAATAATGTCCATGGCAACAATGATGTTAATAGTAGTAAATAATATATAGTTTAAATCAGATAACTATATTGCAATGGCATGATTGTTGTATCCTGTACAAGATTTACCCTTGTACTGGCTATTTTTAAGGACTGAATGCAAGCGCAGACAAAATGACATTGTTTCTAGTAAAAGAAAATATTACTACACAGAAGAAACAGCATCAATTCAAACCTAATTATTTAAGTTCATCAATGTCAAAAACGATGATGACCACCACACAAACAGATTAACAGAAAATGAGCATTATTATAATGAGAATTTTCATACAATGTGTTAAGCTTTCACTTTCAAAAAGAAAGATAACTTTCTAAAGCATTTATGATGAAAGATATAAAGTTATCTTATAATTTATTACCCATTTATAACCATGTAGGGCAAGGGAGTCAAAACTTTTGGTATTTCTGGATCACATTGTGAAAAGTTGTCATGGACTAGATGAGAAGCAAAAAAAAATGACCTGCAAATAATTTTTGTGATATTCACCATTACAGATAAGCAAAAAAGTTCTTAAATAATAATCCTAATTATACAAAGACCCATTCAAAGAATATATTAAAATCATCAAGCAGGTTTCAAGTTTGTGATCACTAATATTGGAAATGTACATATCTAAGTAACAAAACATAATTGATATTTTTTAATTTTCGTTTTAAAGTAAAAGAGGGAAACAAAACTAGATGAATATTTGACATTACATATGTAATCACAATAAAAAAAATAATCATAATGTTTGAAAGAAGTTTATGCTTTTGCATTGGGTTGCATTTGTAGTAATCCTAGTCCACATATGGCTCTTGGATCACACATTGAACACTCCTGATATAAGATATTAATTTTTATAAATGAAATATATGCGAATGAATAGGATAACTTACCACATATATAATACAATAATAATAAAAAGTCTGTTTTAAGCTAAGCATTAATAATTTAATACACTGACTAATCCTAAAAGATGGCAGTGATGAAGATAGATGTCTCTCTTATATAGAGTACATATTATGTGCTGAGATGGATATTTTGTTTGGAATATACAGTATATATATATATTCTTTATGCAAAGATTTTATTTGATAAAGCTAATAATATAATAAAAATTCAAACTAGATTTATATATATGAGGTTTAAGCTTAAAATCTTAAGGTGGTTAAAGTTATCACATTATTAGTACAAAACAATTAGATGTAACCAATATGTAATTGATGAAATACTGCCTTTCTGAATAAAGACCAAATACTTGGAAACAAAACATCTGCAAGCATTTATATATTATCATCTGGTGATTTCATTTACTATTCAAATTTTATGTAAAAAAGATAAATTAAATATACCTGAATAAGAAAACTCATTTCAGATGAAAATGCTTAATTATTACTTGCTACTTAACCTTTGAAATTTAATAAAAGATAGCATCCAAATGCACAACCTTTTATTATTTTCATAAATCAGTAATAAAATATGAAATATGATAATTTACATGCAATAATAAAGATGCTTCTTAAACAAGAGAAATATAAACAATATTAAATAAACTACCTTAATGTAATTTCGATATGAAGCACTCTTTTCAATGGTGAAACATTTACCTTTGAAAAGAGTACTCTGCACTAAAAATGTATTAAAATAATATATCTAATATTGTTTATATATATTTTTTGCTCAAAACGCATTTTTAAATTCTATTAAGATTATTTTCATAAAAATAAAATATATTTTATATATTTATTCTACAGAATATCCTAGGATTCATGTTTTCATATATATATATATATATTACAAATTTTGAGATATCTGAGCACTGAAGAATGAACACAAATAATTCTATTAATAAAAAAACTTGAAGTCAAGGAGAAGCTATTGCAAACTTTAATATAGAATAAACCCTGCAATGAATCTTTGAGATAAACTAATGATGATTTTTTCCTACTACCTTTCCTCATTAAAAAGTGCAGTAGTACAGAGATGGACTCACGAATTATAGTTCTAGTTCAGTCACTTCTCAAATTTGAACTTCCTATGAACTCTCAAGCAATAAACCTTCCAATTTTCTTTATTATTGAGAAATAACTAGTAAACGTTTTTGTTTGCCTTTTTTTTTTTTTAATCAATTTAAGAAACTCATATATTTAAATCAATAACAAAAATAAATTACTTCTCAAAATATCATTAGAAAATAAAGTTACTTTTATAAAATAAATAGCTACCTAAGATTTTTTTTTTTAGAGAGATCAGTTTTCAAATAAACATATAATATTTAATTATCAGTATCATTTTGAAATAATAATCTTCTTATCTGAATGCTTGCCAGACAGTCATTTGCAAGAAATTTATCAAAAAAGATCTTTCAATCATATGACAATTAAATAATGCGATATTAAAAAAAAAGCACAATGATAATAAAATCTATATAAAGTAATATGAACTAGATTAACATATTAAATAAAAAATTCATTACTATTTTTGCTCAGAGTTCAAGAACAGGAGGTGACAGAGCGATTTCAAATTCTAGAATTTACCACTCTATCATTGAATTAAACCATATTCAGAAATATGAGTTCAAACTTGCAAATCAGTGGCTTTCTTTACATGATAGTGTGTTCATCATAGCAAGAATTCATTATATAAGAAAACGAAAGTTTTTTTTTTTAATCTAAAATTTCTGCATATTCTTCTAGAAAAAGCAATGACATTAATAATATGACCCACTGCAATGGTACTACAAAGACAGCCAACATTATTAGATGTCATCTAATAAAAATAGTTCAAGAGATAAATGATAATAAACCATAATCATAGAAAATAAAAAAAATACCAATATATAAAATGTATAGTACATATAAAATCTTTACAATGCAAATTACATATTTTTTGTTATAAATATGTGTCATTTTAATTGAACCATGTTTCTTTATAAGACAGTACATGTGTAAATTAGATGTGTCTGGTATTTATCCATATATATAATATTCCAGTTAGTAAAATGAAATTCAAATTGGACTATTATAGTACATTTTCAAAATATTTTTGAACCAGATAAAATATGAGTATAGTATATATGAAAGATATTAATTTTAGAAGCTTTCAAAAATATCATTTCTTTATGAAAATGAGAGGGTAAGGAGGTTATAAAAGTATAAATAGATTTATTTCATTTATTAACAGCAAATTTTTATTGCTCTTGTTAATTTGTATCTGATTACAGAATAAAAAAATATATTAATAGAAAAATCCTACTAAAATAAACACATACAAACATAATTACTGACATAACAATAACAAGGGCAATTATAATTTTTGTTAGTTTGATATGACTGATGAATAGTGAGTTTTCATTAGTAAACTACTCAATTCTTGATTGGAAAGGGGGATATTGGAGGATTCAATTAACTATTAGTGGAAGTATTATTAATATTAGTGGAAAGGTTCTATTCAAGATTAGCATCAGCAAAGCTGCTCAGATAAAAGATTATGCACAAAGCCAAAAAAAAAAAAAAAAATTATAAATATTCACAAAATACTTGATGAATATGAATCAATAGACATAAGAAATCTATCCATAAGAAGTGAATTACTGACAAAAAATAAAATAAATAAATAAAATATACCAAAAAATATAGCAGGATATTATTATTTTGTAATTAGAACTATCTCTATTTACATGTCATGAAAAATATATACTGGTCTGGGGGGGAGGGGTTGTGCAGAATTATCTTAATTGTTCATAAGATTGTCAAAGCTAATTACATATTACAACATAACATTCAAAGATAAAGAAAACAACAAATTATTACCATTTAATCACTTGACTGAAGGTTTCTAATGATGGTATTTTAGTATATTTATATGCTGAACTATTTCCATCATTTAACATTAAATACCTTTGGAAAAAATTAACCTTATTTAAATATTTTTCAATTACCTTCACTTGTTAGTAATCGCACACAAGTTATATAGACAATGTTTCAAGTTGTATTATTCTCCTTTCTTCTTAAGTTGTTTCTAGCCTGATCAGTGACAGTACTAGCATGGGAATTGAACCTGGATCTTTAGATTCTTGAATATTAAATTTTAAGGTAACACTATAACCATCCTCCCAAAGGCAACAGTTAGTAGAAATTTCATATACTTATTGTTGAGGTTCCTCACGATTTCTCCACTTTTTCCTAAGAGCAAAGTTAATCAGTGGTTTTAACATTATGCATAGTCATATTAGATTGATTTATGGGAGTTTCCCATTGTTGTGGTGGACCACTACTATACACTTTCAGGAAACACATGATTAATATATCCTCTTCAATTAAATTCATAATAGAATCAGAACAAAAACAAAAATAGATATTCTTAGATGTTTTTGTGACAAGACTCTCTCATGGCAAAATCAAAACTAGTTTACAGAAAATCCACATAACCAGAAAATATTTATCATATGCATCCAATCACACCAGAAACATAAAACATAGTATTATATCATCACTATGGAACAGAACAAAGGAAATTTGTTTAGAAACTAGTGTTTTGGAAAAAGATATCTATATAGAACTTTATAAAGAATGGTTATCCATCAGCTATCATTAAGAAAACTTTAAATAGACAACAAAAAGAACTGTCAAGGAAAATAGACAACAAAAAGAACTGTCAAAGGAAAAAAACAATTATTGATACTGTAGTGTATCCATATATACCAAAAATAGCAGACAAATTAAGGAAAATCTGCAATCAGTATAACATTAGAACAGCTTTCCAGAACCATATCACACTACAAAGCCTAAACTTGAAATGCTGAAAAACAAAAACTACATTTATGAAATACCATGTGAATGTGGATATATGTTGGTGAGACTAGTTGCCCCATTGAAAAGTGATTGCAAGAGCATAAACTGATAACTAAAAAGAGAAAACAGATGTGATTAAAGTAGCAGACCATGTATGTAACAATGAATATATGTTTCATTGGGAAACTACAAAAATATTGGATAGAAAAGAAAAAAATACCAAGTACAAAAGTCACATGATGATAATAAATAATCCCAGAGATCAACCTAGTGGACTGTTTGGAAATTATTAATTAATTTTGCTTTTAAGATGTGGAGAAATCAGGAAGGACCTCATAGTACATGAAATTTCTACTGACTGTTGCCTTTGACAGGGTGACTGTTGGTTACAGTATTATTTTAAAATTCAATATTCAAGAATCTAAGGGTCCAGGTTCGATTCCCATGCTAGTACTGTCACTGATCAGACCAGCGACACCTGAAGGAGAGACGAGAATATTTGTCAAAACGCTGTGCACATATACTAACCTGGGTGCTATTACTAACAGTTGAATGTAATTGGAATATTAATGTCAAGTTAAATTTTTAAAGACATTCAATACTAGTTTATGGAAATAGTCCAACATATAAATACAATCACAATTCAAGTCTACATAAATATGACTGAAGCTATATATATATATCAGGGTAAATAACAATTGCACACAAACACACTTTGTTTTGTTTCACAGACACATAGTCTTAAGATATCAAGAATATGAAATAATAAACCCATATTGAAAATTCTTTTTCATATAACTTTTTAATTAATTATCAAGAGTTAATATAAAAAGATGAATATGTCTTACTAAAATTTTACTTAATTAAAGTATTAAAATAAATTTTATTCTTACCGTGTTGAAAAATGAAGAGAGCAATGTTTATATAAATTAACACTATATATTGTTTAAGTAGCCAAAATTCTTTAAATATTTCTTAAGTTGATAACATTTGTGTGTCAATTAAAATTTAAAAGTAATAGGAACTGTTTTTATTCCTTCAATAGTTTTTTCTAATAGAATATATATACTGTATTTATAAAGATAAAGAATAGTCCGGAGAAAAAAAAATTGTGCAACTTCGATTTTTTTCTGGTAACATTCTTTCATGAACAATGACATTTTATAAGAATGTAAATATAAATGCAGCTAAAAAGCTGAATTATTTTACAGCATAAAAGTCTTTGAATCAGAATCTAGTTACAGAAATTTGAAAAAATATAATGTAATTGCAATATTCCCCAGATAAAAGCAGAGATAAAATGGAAAAATCAGAAGTAAATAAAACAGAAAAGAAAATCTGCTGCTTTACCTAAAAAAAATATTTTTTTTTAATATGACTGGATTTCATTACCCCCCCCCCCCCCGACAATTTTAAGAAGCCCTCAAGTACATGACTGCAGGTAAGATTAAAAATTTTTAAAATCCACCAAAAAGAACACAGAAAACATAAAAGTGTTTTACTATTTCATAAATATCATTAACTTTTTTGCCATGATAATTCTAAAGAAAAAAAACATTAAACTAAGAAATTGGTTTTGATATTATTATTTTTAGATTTATTAATGTTACTATAAATGCCTTTTTAACAATTTTGCTTCCTAATAGTTATCTTGCATTCAGAGTCGATAAAAAAATAAATTATAAAATATATATATATGAGTTGCCATTATGCTTTGGATTTGTATATTATGAAAAGGCATTTGATTCTACAAACATTTCTTCAATTATTAAAGCATTGGATCATCAAGGTATAAATCCAGAATATTGTCATATTTTAAAGAATATTTATAAAAATGCAACGTCAACAATTAGATTACATAATGATACTAGGAAAATCAACATTGAGATGGGTGTAAGACAGAGTGACTCCATATCTCCAAAACTTTTTACAGCAGTGCTGCAAGAAGTATTTTGGGTATTAAAATGGAAAGCTAAAGGAGTGAAAGTAAATGGAGATTATTTAAGTCATTTAGATTTTGCAGCTGATGTAGTTGTTTTTGCAAATAATGCTTTAGAGTAGCAGGACATGTTGCAGGAGTTATGAGATGAAAGTAGGACTAAAGATAAATGTTAAAAAGAATAAAGTAATGTTTAATGGATTTTCTCAAAATATGAAAATAAATATTATGATGAGTTAAAAGAAGTTAATAGCTGCAAATACCTTGGTCAGATTATTAATACAGATGAAAACATAATGCATGAAATTAATCAGAGAATTAAACTTGATTGGGATGCTTTTGGTAGAAATAACTTGATACTAAAAGGAAATATGCCTATGTGTTTGAAAAGGTTTTTAATAAATGTGTTTTACCAGTTCTTACTTATGGATCTGAGACTTGAACCCTTAACAGAAGAGCAATGCAGAGACTTCAGACCACTCAAAGAAGTATGGAGAGATGCATGTTGGGAGTAACAAGAGATCGAAAATGCAATATATGGATAAGAGAACAAACAGGTGTTACTGACCTCATTGAGAAAATTAGAAGACTGAAGTGGAGTTAGGCTGGACATATTTCTAGAAGAGATGATAATAGATGGACAATTGAAATCTTAAACTGGATTCCAAGAGATTGTAAAAGACCCAGAAAGAGATCACACATGAGATGAATGGATAAAATAAGAAAGTGTGCAGGGGCGATGTGGAGAAGCTAAAGATTGGAGAAGATGAAGTGAACTTGGAGAGACCATCCTGCTGTGGATTGATAATGGTTGATGATGATAATATATAAATTATCTATTTAAAAAATGTTAAACTTTTATATTTTTCCTATTATAATTTCTAAATAATAAATTCTGTTCTTTGATTTAGCAAGCTGATTGGAATCTCATTAGACCAAACCATGGTTAATGCACTCATCTAATTCATAAATGGAATTTAACAACTATTTACATGTGAACAAACACTAACCATAAACCATATTCTTCTTAATGACTGCCAAATCTATGGTTACCATATCATAATTGAATACCTTAATAAAATCACTAGCACATCTATCTCTTGGTTGGAATCTCTACCACTTCCTTTATGATATTTTGCGAATAATTGTGTGAAAAATGGATGATTAAATAAATAACTATGATAAAGAGTTCAATTTTTTTTATGATCTAGAGATCAAGCAATAAATATTTCAAATATTGTAATTGAAGCTCTATCAATTCAAATTTGTTTAAATATATATCTTATTATAATTATTTATTTCATTACATATTTAATGTTTGATTTATTACTCAAGATTTAATTAATAAAATGGGTTTATGAAGATGTCTTGTTTAATGAAATTATTTATTTAATTATGTGCACATATAAGTAAACATTATAAGTGAATGAAGTTATACAATTTTATTGAAGAAATTTTATATATTAGGAAAACTTTTGGTCAAGAGTCTTATTAAAATAAAAAAAAACTCTAGTAATGAAAGAAATAATGTGGAGACAACAAAAAAATTGTGACAAATACAATTTTGATATCATGGATGTGAAGCAAGAGTTATTTTTGAAAATATAGAAAAGATAGTAAATAACTCAGCTATATTTGTGCAAAACTATGCAAATGAACCAGATGATAACAACTATGAAAAACAAAATTAATCATGCTAATAGTAATTATGGAAAAAATACATCAGCTACTATTAATCTTCCAGCTAGTTATCCTGCAATTTTCATGATTTCATCATTTGCTTTAATTAAGATTTCTGTTTTTCTGTATAAAATGAATAGGAACACTGAAGCATATAATCTACATTTGTACAAACTTTAAAAAAAATACTCTCTCCTCTTAAAAGTCAGTGAAAGTAATAAAATAAAATAAAATAAACAAAGGTTAAAACTGAAAAGGGGTGTGTGTGTAAATATTTTACTAAACAAAATAATAATAAAAAGCACTAACCTGTGCAAATATAATAAGTGTGTTTTTTTTTAATGTGATGATTTTAAATATTTCATAGTATTTAAAAAATAAATAAAGTAGATATCATGCTAAATCACAATTCATTAAATTAAAATAAAGCATATACAAAATAAATAAATTCAACTATAAACAATTTATTTCTTTAATGTAATCTCCATGACTATTAATGAAAACATCCACAGAAAAGATAGTTTTAAAAAATATTCAGTTTTAATACTGCCTAATATGATTTCGACATAATGTGTAAGCCATGAATATAATACATTATATCGAAAGCATGTTATGCATGAATGAATAAAGCTGAATATTTTTTAAAACTACCTTTTCTGTGAATGTTTTCATTAAGTAGTGTATAAAATAAATAAATATAATGAAAATTTTCTACTTATTTTTAGTATATATTATCTTTCTTTTTTTTTTTTAATCTAATAAGTAAAACTTTGAATTTTTTTCCAGTGCTGTCATATTTCAGTAAGTTTGCCATTTTTTTAAAAATAAAAATGCAATCTAATTAAATTAATATATAATGCACAGTTGATTATCTGAAGTTTAACAAAATGACTAAATCTTTTTTTTGGCCAATATATTAAAAAAAAAACAACAGTTGGATATATAAATAATCCTACTATTGAAAGAGATTAAATAAAAAGTCATATTTTAGTTAAAATAAGTAATTTAAATGTATTTTTATTGCATTTTGTACTATATATCAGGGGTGTCCAACAAGTCGATCGTGATCCACCGATCGATCGCAAAGCCATTTTTGGTCGATCGCGAGGCCAATCTAGCAAGAGCTGTCAGGTAAAGAGTGAAACAAATTAAGTCAAGATTTTCAAGTTTTTTTGTTATTTTTGTTTTTGTTCTAAATTTTTTTTCAATTCTAGTTAGGTGAAGTCCACTAAGTCGTATCATTATTGAAAATAATATTTTTAATCTTGATTTAATGTAGCTAATTTGAATTAATAAATCCCCCGCCATGAGTTTTTTGGCCCGTTAAATAATTTTTTACTAGATAGATATATAAAAATAGTACGTATTTCACATCTCCCTCCACTTAGGCCACGCCTATGACAAGTCGATCCCAAAACATTTTTAAAATAAAAAGTAGATCTTATTAACAACACAAAAGTTGGCCACCCCTGCTATATATAATCAAAATTTGTTCTTATGTAATGAATAAAACACTATTATTTCTTCTTTTTTGGCACAAATTGTTTATATTTATAAATGTAATTGCCTTGGAGGAAACGAGAATTTTTACTACTATGAGGATATTAAATAAAACTTAGTTAATTAAATTGTATTTTAAATAAAAGCATTAATTACCTTTAGTTATATGTTGAATAAAATTTGCATTTTTTAAATATTGTTTACACATGTGGAGAAAAACCTTTACAGTAAATGTGTGAGGATATGGCATCTACGCAATGTAAATCATATCTTCAATTCTTTAATACATTTTCTTATTTATTACATAAGTTTATTTTTACTTAGAATAGATAGATATACAGTACTTTTTTCTTGATGGAAATCCCTTTATCTTATGAGAATGATATTGTTTTCATAGTGTGAACATCCTATAGCAAAATAGTTGCTTATTAACAAAATAGTGGGTAAAAATTGATGATTGCTATAGCAAATCAGTATATAAAGAGCTTTTATATTTAGAATATAGCTATATATTTATATATAATCTGAAATTCTTCGAATAGTGCCATAAAAACTTATTATACATCTAATCCTCTTATGGAGTAAATAATCTGCATACCTATTTGTGGTAACTCTTGATATGAATATCTTCAATCATTTGCAACATTAATTCTACAATTTAGTTAAATTTTTTATCAATCAATAATAATATTATTTTCTGTAATTTGTAAAGAAAATTTTTTAAATGTTTACAAATGCTGGAAATTTATTACTTTGGATATAAATCTGAAATAACTATGCTTCAATTATTTATTTTTTTCTATTTCTAAAGATATACATAATAAAAATATCATATAGATGGAGGGTTTAAAACATATTGTGGAAAATAAAGATAATAATAATACTAAGTTAACAGTGATATTGAAGAAAACTTACAAATTAATTAAAAAAAAAAAGCATAACTCTTATTGGCAATAAAAACTAAATTATTAATTTAAATAAAACCATATCTGCATTATATCAGTAATCCACTTCTGCTTTATTCTAGAGTTATTTGGTGAGCTCGAAGAGCGAATCTCAGATCAATAACTTTGATAGATTAAAAAAAAACCCAAAAAGACAGTTTCAAATGTGTTTGCACAAAGCTAATGTTTCTCAATGATGAAAACCAATTGATAGAAATAACTAAAAATTTGGTCAACACTATCTAGTACCCAATAGATGGTTTTGGACTAGAGAAATAAACATTACTGTTTCCAATTTAAAGATAAAACATTTGACAATGTTATATGATATCTAAAAATTGAAACTAAATGGAAGAACTGTGCTACAGCTGTTAAAATACTTAAAAATATATACCATTATACTTTTTTTAGATTAATCTACTAATTCTTTAATATATAGAACAGCTTTTTTTTTTTTATTTCTTAAAAATAATTTAATTAATCTACAGTTTTTTTTTCATTTTCTAATCATATCAACCTTATCTTAACAACTAAACAGTATATTGCAATTACTTTAATCCATTAACATCATGTGGAAAAATTATCCTGGATTATAAAAATTTGAGAGAAAATAAAACTTTAAAACTTAGTTTGCTTAACTAAAGGTGAAAAATATTTTTATTCAGTCTTTCCTAAATAATGCTTAACATGTAATAAATGCTGAAACACTAGGAAGAGATATCACCAAATAAAACAATTTTATTCCTTTTGTTTATCTTAAAGACAATACAATCATCAATAATCTCAAGGAAGAATATAATAAGATTTATGACTTAAAAGAATGTGACACACAAAAATAAGTATACATAAACTGCAGCAAAGATTCAACTCAACATAATCTTTAGATTTTTAATTAACTTTGCTGAATCTTGTACTAAGCAAGGATCTGTCATCAATTCAAAATCAAAATGTAAGAAACAATATATTTATTGTCAAAAGCATATTAAAAATAAGTCTATAATTGAGATTTTTAATATAAATATTCAAAATACCACACTGACAGGGAAATTTCATAATGAAGTTTAAAATTACCCACAGCTAAAATAAAAATCATGTTTCTCTGACAAATAAGTTTCATAAATGCTTTTAAATATTTATATAATCAGTTTTTGAATTGTCTGAATATTAGTGATAATAACGTTTTTCTTAATATTAAGAATAACACTCTCCAGACAGTCTTCTCTTGATAAATTTTGAACTATAGCTTTGCTAAATAATGACTTGCAGTTATGTTTTAGAATTGATCTTTAAAAAGCATAATTAATTCTTATAAGAACAATCTTCACTAAACATCATAAATCTAAAATAGAAGGGTTCCACATGCAGCAATAATTCAAGAAATTTCTTTATATAATAAGACATAACTTCTAAAAATTTCTATTGAATGCAATACATTTGTTAATACATGAATATAAGTATTTGATCTTAGGAATACTAAATTACATCCTTAATTAAACAACTTCTTTAAAAATTATCAGAGCATATCTTACCTCTATACTCACATGAGAAATATTCCACAAGGTACTTTGTTAGCCAATATTTTATTTAGCATTTATATATATCTATATATCTAATAAAATTAGAATTACAAATGCTGGAAATAGAATATAGATTCTGTGTTTGTTTTTCAATGCTATTTCATATGATGATGACCTTATTAATGTTATATTTTTAAAAACCCACAATTTTTAATTGAAAAATTTAAATACTAAAGAATTTTCATTAAAAGTCAAATTCAGTAATACTGCATAAAAAATCAATTGTATTGCAAATGTCAGTAGAGTAATAAGTTTTTTGGATCTTCATAATACAACTATTAATCTTTTTTAATTCACATATGGAATAATAACAAAATCTAAGATGAATAGAAAGCAGAATAATCTAAAGCAAAACTTTAAATACACTAGTTAAAGAATTATATAATAAAATAAAATGTCAAAGAAACATATATGGTGAGCTGTCAGAAATTTGTGCTCGTTTTTGGTTATTATATATCTTCAATAATTAATATCTGCAACATATTAAAGCTAAAGTTTTCCTCTCTTATGGTAGGGTGGGGATGGGGAGCACCACCAACAAAATAATACCTTGAGGTTCAGACTTCTGACAATTATTTTTGTTCAAATTCTTAAAAGATTCAGGTTTACCACAGTTAACGTAACATGGAATTTTTTTAAACACAAAGACTTAGTAGTATTCTATTTTCATATTATCAAACAAATTCTATCCGAATCAGAAATCATAATTTCTAGCAGAAAGCATCTGAATTGATAGAACATTTCTTTATAGAATGCAGTGAATTTATTGTGATGAACGAAGTTTTGAAAGTTGCTTTGCTTCATTAATTAAATAAAGAATGCTCTACGTTAAGATTATAGGAAAGTTTAAATTAAATAATATATATGCTAAATATGTAAAATTATTTTTGACAATTCTAAATATAATATTTTAAAATAAATTCGTAATTATAAGCTTTTTTAAAAAAAATTATAATCAGATAAAATGGAATATCTGGGCAAAAAGTATATTCCATAAATATTGCTATTTTCATCCTTGAATTACATGTAAGTTGAAATATTTATAATGTAGATTGCAAAACTTTTTGAATATATATACATAAAACAAAAAGGCTCCCAAGATCCAGGCCTAAATGTATTGATTTTTGCTCATAATAACAGTCACAGATTGAAATGACAAGTGTAGGTATCTTATTCTTATGTCAAATATAGCAGTAAATTGTATTATAGACTATTTTTAACTTTCCATTAGATATACAATTTCATCTTTTTCTTGCATTTATCTGTTTGTAGAAAATCTATTTCGCTTTCTGCTTATTAAGATATATATAATATTTAATAATTTGTTTAATAATTTTCAGTTTATGTTAAATGTATCTACAGAGAATAGCTATTTATTCATTTAGATAAAAAGTAAAACAAACATTTGCACACACAAATGTAATGATTAATACATTCATATAATTAATAAAATCGTGTAATATATATAAACATATGATTTCTAAAGAGAGTGAATAAACTGTACTCTAATATTCTATCTATAAATATCTATACCACCAAATGAGATTTTTTAAAATATCTTAATAGGCATTACATGTGAACAGTTTAATTGTTATAACTGAAAAATAAATGAAAGTAATATATAGCATGTGTTTGACCTATATATATATTAACGAAATATTTTGATAAAATTTAATATCATGAATATACTGTATATAAATGTTACAGCCAGGTTTTATCTTTATTATCTGATTTACAGTTTATAAATATGTTTGATAATCTTAAATGGGAAAATTAATGATGATAAAGTTTAAATTTAGTGTAATCTTCAAAAATTGTTTAAAGTCACCCTTACTTTAAAAAAAGTTATTTAATTCCATCAAATCCTAAATGAATTAATGAAATAATCAAAGATAAATTTTTTGAATCTTTAATATTTTATTCAAATTCTGCTTTTATTTTGAATAAAATGGAAACTAGGATTGAGTGGGTGTATTGGGAGGGGGGGGTAATTAAAAAAAAGCCCAGAGAAATAATTGAAACTCATGCACATTATTAAATTGACTATTTTGTTACACTGATATTTGAAATTCTAACAAAATATAATTATCAAAAGATCGATTTATAAAGATTTTTGTAAGCAATCTAAATAACATTGATTCATCCTTATTTAAGTGTAAAAAGGAATTTGATATACTGTAATTTAATATTTATTAAGAAAAAAATTTATTTAATGCAAAATCAATCATTTATTTAAGCTAATGTTATATCTTATCAATGTGTTAAAATAATATGCATAGGAGTATCAAAGGAGAAATATTTGGTATAAATATCAACATATTCATTTTCGGAACTGTCAAAGTAATTCACCCCTATAACATTATTTCATTTTCATTTGCAATAGGAATATAATATGCATAGCTGGATCATATAATTATATGTATTTTTACTTAAAAATTGTAGAATACTGTAATGTCTAAAAATGACCACATATCTCTTCTTTTAAAGTTTATACCATTTTGTAGTTGTCAAAAACTTAAATCAATTTCAAACCTTAAAGTTATAAAAATATATTAAAATATATCATATTTATTATTTAATCTAACAGAAAAAAAACTTTATTCACAAAGCTACTTAGCTTTTATCCAATCTTTAATAAAATTATAAAATTGATTTGAAAATATAATCAACAAAGACTTTATCACACTTTCAAATTCATCCATATGCAGTATTCCCCAAAAATATAAATTTCATTGCTTATTATATAAATTTCAAATATTTTCTTCTCTCTAAAAGAAGAATCTGTACATATAAAGCAATGGCAATTTAAAATGAATGTATCTTGCTTTTGATATTAAATGCTTAAATAAAAAATCATAGCAGTAAATAAATATTATTTCTCCAATAAAACAATCATTATTCTTTAGTACATTGAATGCAAATTCATCTAGTTTTTAAGAAAATATATTTTCTTGAGATTTATATAGGATTTACTTTTTAAAAAGTTCTGCAAAGTATTTTACAGGATAATGATGTAGCTATATTTGGGTGCAAAAAGGAGCTTGATATATTAATTGTTAAGAGATCATTTGATTTTCCCCCCGAGGCTTTAAAGCAAATGAGAAGAAAAAATTCTAATGTTTAATCCTATATGATCTTGCTAGTTAATTGAAAAAATAATACAAAAATAAGACATTTGAAAATTGTTAGAGATATCACATTACTTGTAGCCAGTTGAAGATTATGTTATTTACACACAACTTTAGACTCAAGTAAAAAAAAAGCAAACTGAATATTAAAAAATATAGTCAAACAGATTCACATATTAAGAGAAAATACAGATTATGAAAAGTCATTTAACTTTATATTTCCCTCAAGTAATTAAAACTCTGAAAAAGCATAGCAAAGACTTAACATAGTGATACATTTTGAAATCTAATTATAACCACGTCAGTAATTTGCTACATAATGAGACTATGCTATGAAGATTAACATTAGTAAGGAAAGGATGATCTATTTCTCCAAAGTTTTTTGCAACAGCTTTATATAAAATATTTTCCATTTAAATGATTAATGGTGGTTGTAGGCATGTGTTGTGGGGGGGGGGGGGTATTTATTATTTAAAAAAAATAACTGAATTTTGCAGATAATATAGGTGTCTTTACAACTAAAAACTATTATATAGAAATATCAGATAAAAGCAAAAAATACTTAAAAGTAAATATTGAAAAAATTAAAGCAATATTCAAAGGATTTTCAAAATACAATAGTCAAATAATGGATAAAATTAGTCACAGAATTAAAACTTGGATGATAATGCTTTCAAGAAAATAAATATAAAAAAATAATATGACTATATAAATAAAGTATGAAAAAAATTTTTTGTTAGAATTAACAAGGAATCATAACTGTAAAATACATAGGTAAGAGAATAGATAGGAATCATTGTCATTATTGAGATAATTAAGAAGCTGCAATGCTATTTGTTTGAACATGTTTCTTGAAAAAATAAAAACCAGGTAATTGAAATTTTAAACTGGATCCCAAGAGATTTTAAGTGAGCTGTAAAACATTACATGTGAGAGAGAAGAGAAAGTTTGCGGAAGTATTGTGATGTAAAAGAAACTACAAATCAGAAGCATTGAAAAGAACTTGAGACTTAAATTGTAATGGCTGAATATATTACCAACAAATTTATTATTTATCTTTTTCTTTAGAACTGATGAAACTTTAGATCAATGTTATTATGATGTGTTTACAACTTTTCAAAGAATAAAAAGGAAGAGGCAAATCTAGTGAATAATTTTTAGTTTTTATTTAACAACTTTTGTGGATTGATAACACTTTAGTCATGAACTTATATTTATTATTTTATTTAAAATATTAATTTATTACTAAAAATTAAGTGTCCTATATATTTAGAGCATTGGTTGGCAGACTATAGAGCCCAAAGTTAATTGATCATAGTTCAATTCTGTCATTTCCAGTACTAAAAACCTCATATGAATTTTCATACCATTTGTTGTTGTTTTTTAAGTTAAAAAAGCAAATCACTTGTCAAGCGTTGATGGCCTAGCAGTTAGCATAGCTGCCTTCCAAGCAGCTGGCCCGGGTTTGCTTCCCGGTCAACGCTTTGACATATATATATAAAGAGCAAATCACTACTACAATGAACCAAAAAAAAATATAGAATTGCATTCAATAATTTTTATATATATTGTATATGGGCACTAGCCATGTCAATATTACAAGATTCTTAAATTTAGATTTAATTAATAGGAAAATAATATTTAATTTTCTATGTTTATTTAAAATAATAATGGATAGTTCATTTAATTTAATGTTTTTTCTTACCAAATGATATGAAAATTCTAGACAATTACATTTAAATAATTCTCAAACATTTTTTTATATAATAATATGACTATTTTAATAGATAGTACAAATGTTTATAAAAGAGAGAGAAAAGTATAAAATTAGATAAACAATTTCTTTTGTTCTCTCTTCAATAATTATAATTACTAGTTTTAATTTTAACTTTGAAAATAGAATACATTTTTCTCTTCAGTAAATTATTTCATAAATGTTAATTCTAACTTTTAAAACAAATAAATAAATAAATAATGTTTTAAAAGAAAGGAGAAAAAATAAAATAAAAAATTTAATATTTTGTTATAAATAATTAGAATTGTTGTTTTTCTTTTTTTCTCTCTCCAAAAAAAAAAAAAAAAAATGGTGATGTTCATCAGATCAGTGTGATTAATCAGATTATCTTATTTTACTTTTGGAAAAAAAAAACTAATTAAAAAGAAATTTAAAAACTTTGATTGGAATTTTTTAATTGATAAAAAAAAAATGAAATGAGGGAAATATCTAAACAATTGTGCTTGTAAAAATTGACCTAATTGATTATTCCTAAATTTTACCATGTTGAAACAGAATTGTGATTAGTTTGAAGCCAGGGTTGTTCCAAAAAAATTAGAGATACAGGTAAGTCAGAAAGCCCAAATCTCTTGGGAGAAGCAATTAGTCTTGATCCAGCTTCTGAAAACAGGAGAAAAAAGAATTGACCCAACTGCTGAAGAAGACAGTAGGAGAAAAGAAATTTCTGATTTAGTTGCTAAAGAAGAAAAAAAAGCAATAGTCTTAACAATTACTGACTAAAATATTTTCATTAGAGAGGAGATAAATATTAATAGCGCTAGAGATTAATAATACTCTTTTAAAGTTCATACCTATTCCTTTCAGCAGTAAAAGTTTGAGTTCATTCTATAGGTATTAATATATTTCAGCAGACTTAATCTGTTGAACCATAATTATGGTGGTGGTAGGTTTTGATCATCATTCAAAATTCATAAGGTATCTCTGGTGGTAGTTTATTCTTTGCTTAATGGATTTCTCCCTGAAACTTTGGACATTTGAAGTTTATGCATATATAGCATATACATACTGGACACAACATTCAAGATGTTTCTCCATTAATTGACAACTTTCTTTTCTGGACTCAGTGATGGATTATGGCTTGCACTCCACTGATTGGTCAGAGTAAAAGATGGCAGCTTCTCTACTCCTGCATGACATTGGAATCAAAATACATGAATAAACACAGTAGCTGAATAAGATAAGCTGGATTACTTAAAGTGTACAGCAGAATAATCAGAAGAATAATGAACTGGCTTATGATCCCTAATTATATCTTTTTTGCCCTGGCTGATTAGCAAAAAAGGATCCATTGGTAGTTGCTTGAATTCTTAGATCTATTGATTGTAGGTGTTTGACCTCTATTTTGGTTCACTGTTTGATATATGCAATCATACCATTTATCAATTTTTATCTTTGAAAGGGATTAATAAAATAAGTCTAAATTATATTTATATCTTTATTTAGTTAATCTGTTTACAAGCATTTTAATTACTTTTTCTAAGAATTTCATTTCTATTTTGTAATTGTCAATAAAAAAACCCCACGTATTTTGTTTTAACATACTTTTAAAATAAATTTATAATTAATTATACCATATACATTTATCTGTGCATATAAATTATATATATATTTTTTTATTTATTCAAATTGTTTAAAACATTTATTTTTAAAATTCCTTTCAATTTTTTAAATTACGGACATAAAGCATATATAAATATCACTTCAATGTACATATGAAGTTGATATATATTCCAACACAAAATAATAGTGACAAGTTTAAGCTAAGATGTTCTAAGCTAAGAAAAAAGTGAATTAGTAAAAAATTAAATAAGAGGCATAAAAATAGTCAAATATATAAAAAACATAAGAAATTTCATGACAAATAATAGAATGTATAAAGAACAAAGAGCCTTAAATATTTTATAAAAGAGACAATGATAAAATAAATATACAGTTCTACGCTAAGTAAAAAAGTATGTATAGAAACTTATCACTGAAACAATATGTGTAATTGATTAAAAAATAAGTGTGGTTAAAAATGAAAATTACAAATGAAAGGCAGCTTTTGATTTGATTTATAGAGAACAAAACATTTCTTGTGGGAATAGTTTGAGGAATGAATATGGAAAATTATTAAAAAATAGAAATAGATTTAAAATTTTATCTGTGATAATAAAGAAGTGGGAATGACAGTAATAAAATAGATTGTATTATAATAGAGGATGAAGTAGAAAAAGTTATAGTCAGGATAAAAATCTGCTAACTGCAGGAAATGATGAAATTGAATATGAATTACTAGAGAGAGGACAGGCTTGAGAAATCAAGTTAATGTTAGTAATATAATTTATAATTCAGGAAAGAGGAACAATAATTTTCTTTTTACAATTATAATTTCTTTAGAATAAAAAATTGTTGTAAAATATTTTAGAACAATAAATTTAATCTCATATAAAACTAGGGTAATACTATCAGTACTGAATAGATTCATTATATCAAACTCATGATTTAGAGCTTTAATAAACATCTGCTACCCACATAGAAATCACTATGTATTCTTCTATTCTGGGCTATATATAAAAGTATAAAAAAGTTAATAGTCACTACATGGTAAAAATGAATGTGCATATGAATAGGTATATTTTAGTAAGTTCAACATGTTTATATTTAAAGAGTAGTTTGAATTTAAAAAAAAAAAGAGATGCAAAAAGTGATGAGGACTATTGTTGAGAGTTATATATAAAAATAATATTTGTTTCATTGTTTTTGATAAAAGCCAAATGTGTTATTAGGTTGAATATTTTTAAGAAAAAAATATAGATTGGTAAAGGAGAGAAACTCTCCAGATAAATTATTTAAAAATTAGTTTTTTTTTATAGAACATGTACTGGAAAAAAATGTAAGGAATGCCATTTATCTTCCATTTTGTTTAATATTTACTTAAATGAATTTCTTAATAAATTGTTGTTTTTGTTAGCATTGGGATAGAAATTTTCCCTCAATTTTGCCAATGTAATGGCAATACATTACTTTGGTATTATTCCCGTTATGATGTGCCTCCAAGGAATGTGCAGACAAAGTTAATTGATAAAATTTGTCCACAGATCTCACAGAGGCATTATTTTAAACATATCGCAAACTTAGAATAATATGTTACCAGAGTAATACATCAAAGCAGGTATAATATCAAACTTCAAATCTAAAAAAAAAAAAAATGGTTATATTCATTATGAAAACAAAACCACACACATTATGATACTAAATAAAAACAGGTAGTTGTAAGGGTTGTGGCATTTTATGCCATTGAAGCCATCCTTCCCTGCCCTGCCCAGTATAACCAAACTTCAAATCTAAAAAAAAACACATCTTATTTTCAATGATAGAGAGATATATTCATTATGGAAAAATATGAAAAAGTCCCCTGAAACATTTTTTGTATCATTAAGTTTTAGCTTTATGTTTTTTAACCTTAAAAAAAAAAAGGCAAAATGTAAGACAAAGTTTTAGCTTTATCTAAAAATGATGAACTGTAACTTTAACCTTATATTTTTTTTAAAAAAAAATGTATACAAAGTTTTAGCAAAAAAAAACACAAATATAAGAAGTTTTAGCTGTAAATGTATTTTTAAATATAAAACTGTATTACTTACAAATGAAGCGAAAGATGTATTATATTGTGTGGGGGGGGGGAGGATCACTGTAGCAGAAGGTCAACATGTTTTACAACTTGATGATATGTATATATGTGAAAAGTTTGTAACATGTATATATTTGACATGGATTAGTTATGCCAGGATTCTTGGATGACATTATAAATGGAAACTTTGAATAATTATTACAGGACGCAACATACGTCATAGCAAGAATAACACCAAAATACTGGCAGTACTGAAAAATGTTTTAACAAAATATTAAATAAAAATGATCAAATTTGTTTATGGTAAATTTGAGATAAAAATCTGTTAAAAGCTATGATTATTGGTGAAGTATAATTAGAAAGTTTTAGAAATAGATAGGAAAAAATATATTTAGAAAGTTAATTGTGTTAAAGTTGATTGTTGGATAAGGGAGAAAATGATAAAGAGAATAAAAACTGCAAGGGTTAAACAGACTTTTAGTGAGAAGATATTAGTGACACATTAAAATTTGTTTTAAAAAAAAGAAAAGCTTTTTAAATATTTTATGTGAAATGTGATTTTATATAAAACAGAAATTTGGATGATTAAAAAAATTAAAAGATTGAAGGTTTTGGAGTGTAAACTGGAGAAAAATAAAAATATTACAGTGAATAGATAATATTAATCATAATATTAAAAAATAAAATGAAATTATTTATTAAGAAAATAAAAAGAAAAGAAAAAAGATTAATATAGACAGAAGAATCACAAAGATTATATTAAATGATCTATGAAGGGTAATGGAAAAGAGGTAGAAAAAAATTGAGTGATGATCTAATGAAAATAGTTATGAATGCAGTGAAGCTAGAACAATTAACAGAAAGAATAGAAGAAAAAATTTGGTCAAGTTCAAAATTTCCTCTTTGATAGATTATTAATGATGGATTTACAAGTTCATTTTACACAAACTAAATAACTGCAAAGAATTACATTAGTAGATAGTGGTGATGACATTGAATATTCCCAATACAATGAAATCAAAGATTTAAAGACAGACAGGAGTTAGTTAGACAGTCGTAAAGCCATATGGGAACTGAAGAGATACAAAGTCATGTTTATATACAAGGAACAATTTTTCCTAAATATAACTAATCATTAAATGTCTGAAGACAATATGGCTACGTAAATGATTAGCTATTATCCATATATAGTATTAGTTTTTGTGTTCAGATATCTCTATACAAAAACCCATCAATTATGATAGCTAGTCATCTCTGAAAAATATTAGTTAATAAGTGAAGAAAATTGTCTAGATATTTACCATAGATAATGCACAATCACACATAAATATATCTTATCAATTTTTACAAAAGACATTCTATCATTTTTACTTTATTACTCAAGTTTCTCACTCAATGAATATATGTGAGATCTTATTTAATGACATCAGCAAGTATTTTCTCAAAGATTCAACAATGCTGAAGAATTATAAACATGTAAATAAATAAATGGTCCCACATAATCCACTATATTACTAAAATCTTTAGTATTTCTTATTTTATCATATATTTCACTGCAGTTCTCATCTAACTAATGAATTCATCACTTAAAAAATTGTTATTAATTTCGTATCCTTTTATGAGAAATTTATTATAGTAATTCACACATATATAAATATTCAAAAACAAATTTTTTATGCAGTTTAAATTTTCGTGATTTCCATTAAGCTAAAGAATTTGTTGTAGTTATTCTGCCCTTTCATGGCTCAGAGCAATGAAAAAGTGATGAACTCTAGATCCCAATAGCCAACGATTGTAGCTCAGTTTAGTCACTTCCAGTGCTTAAACTTCATGTTAATTTAATACAAACTTCTAAGCCACAGACATGTATACAAATTGTAATTCTGAAGTTCACAAACATATTTTATAAAATATCATTATATATGAAATCCACGTGAATGTATATTTGTCTGAACATGGTCACATGTTAAATTCATAATCAATTAAAAAAACTATTACATTTGTCCGTAACACTGTCAAATTGAAAAAAAAAAAAAACTTTAAATTTGTTTATATATATAATAAATATGCCTAACTAATCTATAATTTATATTATGAACATTTTATGCAAAGGCAGTAATTCTATCCTTTATATGTAATAATCTGTAATTTTTTATTATGAAGCATATTTTATGAGAAGGAAATAATTCAACTGTTAATAACCAACATTTTTTTAATGAAGCACTTTATGCAAATAAAGTAATTCCTTCCTTATATTTAAGAGTTTTAATTTGATTATGAACATTTTATTCAAAGTAAGTAATTCTGCAAAGCAAAAAAAAAAAATTGTTAAAGCAACCAATTAAAAAAAACTATTGCGAAAATGATGGCCTTTTAGGCTGGGAACATTTCTCACATTTATTTATAGAATATTAAAATCTTTTGTTTAATTTACATCAAATTTTTAAAAAAATTTGTTAAAGCAACCAATTAAAAAAACCGATGACCTTTCCATAGGTTGGGTTCATCTGGTATTTATATATTTTGTTAAACTACAATAAAACAAAAGAATTACTCTCAATACAAGCTAAACTTCAATCTATTATATTTCTAATATATATTATAAATTGATTTTATCACATAAAGAACAGGAGTTAATGAAAATTTAAAACTATAACCAGAAACAATTGTGCATAAATTTAATGAATTGTTATTAAATTTCTGCATATTTTAAACTACAATTTTTGATTAATAAAAAAACTGCTTAATTTTTTTTTAGTTTATCACAAATATACATACATATATATACAAACCAGAATTAGATACTATAATGCTAAAAGAATCAACCCTTTTAAGTTAGTTTCAATTAAAACAGTTGAATATAATAAAAGTTTATTAAAATAGAATCTCAATCAGTCATTATGTTCGTTTTATTGTGTAAAGAAATATGATAACCTTGTTGCTATAAAATAATCTGATAACAAATAATATACATGTGAAATGAAAGTAAAATCATTATGCATTGACACAAGTCTTAAAAGAAAAAAGTTAAATGCAAATGTGGAATAAATGTAGCTAATAATATACATGTTAAACAACTTAAAAAATTAATTTGACTAAAAATTCCTCATATGTTTCCAAGAGATGTTTCTTTCCCCTTAGTCTAGAGCCATCTGCTGTAAGACTGGGTAATCAATGGACACTAGGATATATCATAGCAATATACCACTTAATGTACACTGATTACTTAGACTCTAAAACATTATAGACTCCTGTTTAGTCAATGTACCTTAAGAAGTTAATGTATAAAAAAAAACAATATTCTCTTTAAATAAAATTCTTTTAAAACTAAAACAGAGTGAAAAGAACTGCTCTTAAACAGGCGGTATAATTCAGCAGCAAAAAAAAATGTGATTATTGCTGTGGCTTTCCAATGTTTCATATGATATATATTCAAAATTCAATATAGGTAAATATCAAGATATTAAATCTCGTTATAAAACGATATTATTTTTTGCCATATACAGAAACATATCTCCACGTTTTTTTAATAATACTGCAAATTTATTGACCTGTTCTTGATCCTTTTTAATGATTTTTTTTTTATTTACAATAAAAAAAAGCTTTAATTTATTATTAAATATTTAATGGGTATGTTATAAATAATTTATTTTTGCAGTCATATGAATTCAATATAAATGTCAAATTTTACATGATTACCTTTTCACATATTTTTTAAATAGAGAGAGAGAAAAAAATCTTTAATGTCTCTATTTATGCTAGAATAATGGTCACAGGTATAGTAACCATGATAAAAATACAGTCAATAATCAAATATTATAGTTAAAATATATGAATTTTGTTTCAGGAACAGAATTTATATTTACATAATATTCATTCATTTTATGTAAAGATATGAATATGAGATCCGTCTCAAAACAAGTTCAAATATCTAAGCAATAAAATATAAACAATTAAAAAGTACATTATAAAATTTCAAAATAATTTCCAATGTTTAAAAAACTTACATATTAAGTTGAAAAAGAAAAAAAGATGCTTTATATGAATAAACTAAAAGTAAAAATTAATCATAGGTTAAACATCTATAGGAGAAAACTATTCCTTTCATTAGAGATGAAAGTTGCAACACATTTCAAATCTTTTGCTTTATGATTGACCCTCACACTCAATTTATCAAATTAATTTCCTCTGAAGCCTTTATCCTCCAGTTAAGAATAACTAAATAACAATTACCCATGAATAATTTGATAGTCATAGGATGAGCTATTAAAAAAAAATCTTAATAGTTTTATCTGGATTTGAATTCAGGTTCTGAATATAACAGGTAAATGCCTATATACTGCTTTGTGAATTATTTTCACTAACCTTAATAAAAATTGTAGCATTTTATATTTAAGATTTATTATTAAGCAAAAATGCTGACATAAAGAAACTGCAATTATACATAAACTTCCCATAAATGTGAAAACTATTTTTATTAAGATTGAAGGAAAGCAATAACAAATTAATAGTCACATTATTGTTTTAGAATTTTTATTTCAGTAGTTTTGGGCCTCAAATATCTGCTCTCCAGAAAATCGCATTTCTTTTGAAAAAAACTATATTTTAATTATACAAACAACTGTTTATACATGTATATAATACATGCAAGCTAGTGATATAAAGGATTCATTAAAGTTCTTAATATACCATTAAAATAGAGATGTAATAAATTGTAAAGAGAGGATCACAAAAACTATCAAATGAGTACTGATAATAAAGAAGTATTAGTACTTGATAAAAATATTATAGTATTTATTTACTCTATCTTTGAGCAGAGTATACATGCACATTTAATTATTTAATTCATGTTTATCATTATATGGTTATAGCTCTTTAAAGAAGTTTGCTATCAACTAAAAGAAAAGTCATTTCAATTCCTCTTTAAAGCCTTAAAAGAACCGAGCAGAGCAAATTCCTAATGCCCACTTCACATATTCCTTTTGTTGCAGTAGTTATTACTAAGTCATTATTCATATAGAAAACAAATACGGATGGGCTGCTCTCCAACAAACATCACCTAGAATGGCTAGTTTATTCATTTTTTATCTCTGTATTTTATAGCATGATTTTTCTTCTCAGTTCCCTGATAGGTTTTAGTCTTTTTGAAGGCAGAATGAATGTGTGTAGGTGAACGATCTTTTCTTTTTTAAATAAATATTTATGATCAAGGCAAACAATTCTAGATTAAACCCTTATTCCAAAATGTCATAAAAAGACAGTGGCTGATGGTCGAAGATGAAAGATGCTAAAAATTTTGTGGATGAAACCCAGACTAGCATTTGATGAATATCTTTATTTAGGTACCTATAATTGCAGATCACTTTCAAATAAAGATTTGCACCAACTCGAAGAAAAATAGTCTAAGATTAAATGGGATATTGTTGGACTTAGTGAAATTAAAATTAAAAAAAGTAGAGACAATTAATTTAAAAACTGGACATATATTTTACTAAAAAGCACAAATATTGAAATGACAAATGAAATAAGATACATTATAAATAAAAAGTGGAAATACAATATTGTGGAATTTGATGGTATATCAGAGTGGCAAGATTAGTTATTCAACCTAATAGAAGATATGAATTACAGATAATTCAGGTTTATAATTCAATAAGATCTCATTATGATGAAGAAGAAATAAAGGATTTTTATACTATAACGATCCAAACGAAGTGGGAGATCGCATCGCACCGCACTACCAAGGGCGCCATCTAGGCATTTGAGCCTAGAAAAATTTATAATGTAGGCAGATACGCGCTGTTAGGATTCCACTTTATTTACATATTTAGATCGTTAGCCCATTGTCACTAGCTCAGTGGAGACGCAGAGATAATAAAATATATAACCTTAGATATAAATATAAAAAAATAATAAAAGCCACTGCCAGAAATTAACACAGAAAAATATTTATTTACGCACATATAAAATCATTCTAAATCCGAGGAATAAGTTTAACATTTAGATTTTTATCTTAATTTTTAATTTTACATTTAAAATAGCTTGTTATAATGTTTAATATTTTATTTAGAGGGTCGAATATGAATGGACTACATAGGTCTGCATTTGAAAGGAAAATATTCTTCCCTGATTTAACCTTAGGCAACAAATTTCGCAATCAACTGGTGCCAATCCATCTGATACATTCATGTATTCAATGTAGCATGATACGACAACACAAAATACTATATTGTCAGGAATGTACATCTGAACAATAAGTAGAAATAGAGAAGATATTGACTCTCCACCAACAGGAATGTGACATCTGTTGGCAAGTAGATCAATAAACTAAAAACTCCATAGGAATGGACTGCGGTCTTCTGCCGACTTACAAACCCATCCATAGGCAAACAGAGGGTGTGTGGCGTATATCTATAATCCTGCCCGTAGCGGACCTCATACTACATCTACTAATTACACAAATATATCCAATCCATTGAACCAATTCAACTATGAAATGAATAACCTAAGATTACCCTCCCTTAATACAACTTTACAAAACTATATAGCCATTCACGCCCGACTTAATTTTAACATTTTTATAATTAATTTAACGGAAAACAAAAATCATAATAAAACTTAAAGAACAAAAAATAAATAAATGGAAATGATTTTACAAAATAAATACATTAAATAAAATTATAACTAATTAATAAATAATGTTGGTCAGATAGAATAATATTGCAATCACTTAAATCTGGAAAAGTTTTTAATTTACTGTTCATAAATTTTAAAGTTCTTACGGTTATTTAAATAGTTCATCTTCATATATTCCTTGCCGTTTGAACGTGAATTCCCACATCGTCCAAAGATTGGTATCCTGTTGGCCGATTTATTTATCCATCCGGAGATTTTTTAGTGTAGTTGGTCCTCAATGTAGAAACGATGGTTCATTTTTCTTCCTTTCTTAGCAGAACTGAAGGGATTGAAGCTGTGCGTCTTTTTCAATCCCCTCAGCACTAACATCTAGCTGTTACATCGTAATAATCATCAATAACTAGTCACTAATTAATAATTTCCAAATTTTCCTTTTATACGTATTCGAAGGATTGACTTAACATTACGTCATCGATGAGATGATCCTTTTCGTTGAGGTCCGATTTCCCAATGGATTTATTTCATTTGCTGAAAGTTTCTATTGTTTTCCTATCTGACTGATGTTTTTACATTTTAAATGCCCAAGGCTGGTTTACATTTAACTAATTAACAATCATTTCCATTTCTGATTAATTAACCTGTTTTCCAAATCAAAAATATATTTAAAGATAAATTTAAAGATATAATTTTATCTCCAAATCTTTTTAAAATTTAGTTTTAAAATACTTTTTCTTTAATAAATTTTTATTTTAATAATTTTTTATTATCTGTGCGATTTAATATATAAGAGTTTAAGATGATATTTAATTTCAATTTTTAATTCTTAAAGAAAATTTTTAAATGCGAACTTTTTAATTTACTTTCATGTTTAATAAATAAAAAAAAACAACAACAATGTAACGAACGTCTGTGCTCGTTACAATACAGATATAGAAAATGCTTTTGATCAGACCAAATGACATTTTAAAATTATCATGTGAGACTATAATGCTAGAATGAATAAGTGATTGAAAAGTGTTATGGGTAATTATGATGATAAAAATGAACAGAGACTTATGGAGTTTGCAAAAAAAATAAAAATTGTATTTGATGAATTCTTTTATGAGAAAAGTGCTGATCAGAGATGGACATCAAATCATCCACATAAAGATATAACAAGGTTGGATTATATTTTGATTAACAGAAAATATATATTTCAATGTTGTAATATGCTTAGTACAATCAAAATAGAAAGTAATCATCAATTAATGTGAAGTATAAGATGTGTGTCAATGCAAAATTAGAAAGCCAAAAACGATTTAAAAAGTCAGTATTAATGGTTAATATTCCTAATTTTCAGAAATTTGAATTAGAACTTTGAAGACAGTTTACATTAACTACAATCAATAAGATAACTGAGACTCTATTAAGAACTGCAAGAGTAAATTTTCTACTGAGACAAGAGAGTGGTAGAATATGAACATTTTTAAAAATCATGGTTTTGTAAAATAATATGAAAGTGTTAATAATGATCTAAAAAAATATAATTGTGAATTAGCAAGGAAATCTATAAAAGCCAATAAGTCTCAAAGTTGTAAAACAAAGAAAAAGAAAATATAGTATCTCCTAAAGTTATTACAGCTTCTGAATTGCCCAGCATTTTAAATGAAATGAGATATGCAATTAAATCTATAAAGAGGGGGAAAGCTATAGAAAATGATGGAATTATAATTGATATCTTAAAAAAAGCAAGTGAATAAATAGAAAAAATGTTGGCAATTATATATTAAATGTTTAAATGATAAAGATATACCAGATGATTGAAAGAATGCTTTAAAAATAATAATATTTAAGAAAGGTGATAAATAAGATATTACAAATTACAGACTTATTAATCTTTTATTACTTTTATCCAGAATTTTTACTAGAATAATTATTACTGATCTCCAGCAAACCATCAATATTAACTAACCAAAAAAAAAAAAAGCTCCATTTAAAAGTGGTTTTAGCATAGTGACATCCAAATAGGCTTTGGATTTGTAGATTATGAAAAGATATATGTCTCTATAAGCATCTCTATATTGATTAAGGCATTAAATCATTAAGATATATATTCAGCAAGCTGTTATATTCTGAACTTTTTTTATGAAAATGCAATAGTAACGATTAGATTTTTATGATACTAAGAAGATTAACATTGAGAAAAACGTATGTCAGGATGATTCAAAATTTCCAAAAGTTCTTACAGCAGTTTTGTATGAAGTATTTTGTCAATTAAAATGGCAAGCCAAGGAAGTAAAAATAAATGGAGATTATTAAAGTCATCTAGCTTTTGCAGATGATGTAGTTGTTTTGCAAATAATGCCAGAGTTTCAGAAAATGTTGCAAAATTTTTCACATGAAAGTAAGAAAGTTAGGACTAAAGATGAATGCTAAAGAGATTAAAGTGATGTTCAATAAATTTTCTCAAAAAATAAATAAATATTGATAATCAAGAATTAGAAAATATTAATAATTCCAAATACCTTGATCAGATTATGGATGAAATTAATTGTAAAATTAAATTCGGATCAAGTGCTTTTGGTAGAAATAATATTAAAAGGAAATATATCTATAATTGAACGTTTGTATCATTTCAAAGCTATATCTTTTTAAAACATCATAGTCTTTTAGATGTATATTATGAGTAAAGGTTATATGCTCTATCTATATTATAAAGCAATAATTTCATGGGTAACTTTATTTTGAGCTAAAATAATTTCATATCAATAAAATGAAGCCATCTGATTACAATTGGTAATATTTTTGCTTTGACTCTAAATTATCCATATGAACAATAATCAGATTTAATGAATGAAAGCATAGCCATCGTTGTTTTAAATGTATTATATAAACTGATAGCGAAAAAAAAAACATTCTAGACAGAGGACAGAAAGAATGTAGTATAATTTAACCTTATACCTGATTGCAAAGGTATTAGATAAATTGTCATCAAACTGAATGTTTCCTGGCTTTCATATTTAAATAGATGACCGTTCTATTAATAATAGTGAAAATAGATCAATAGAATAAATGTTTTCCTCTGGATGGTCATTTCAGAAAACACATTCTGCATTAGTAAGCATCTTTTCAGTTTCTGTAAACACTTAGAAATAGCTTATATAAATGCTTTATCTGTGTCAAAAGAGAAATACACTTGGTTCTTTTTAGAATGATACTATCTTAACATTATATAATCTTTAGAAATCACATCATTAATACCAAATAAAAAGTGAATAAAAGCATGTCGAATTTCACTAGGCAAAACATTGCAGAATTCTCAGCTTCAGTACTATTATCTGTGATATACAGGAATTCCTTTATACTTTTTGTTAAAACCATTTAGTCTCTAGATTTAAGAACAATTTCTTGATAGTTTTTGTATCACACTCCTATTAAGTTAAAAATTACAACATACACAAACTTTTCTGTCTTCACAGCTCATAAACAATTGCTTATCTAAAGTTCCAAATATTAAATCATAATTTGACATCTTCAATTTGTGTACTGCGTACTTTAGCATTGTTCAGTAACTAGTATTGGTCCAATGAGTACAATTTATTTGTAATACCATATTAGACTTTCTACTAAATCAATATAAAAAAAATGAATTATAATTTTTTTAATGAAGATATCAATAGAAGATAATGCTTAAACAAGCTTCTCATATATCTCCATTGATTCAAAGAAATAGATTTTTTCCAAAAATGAAAAAATATTCCTAGGCAGTACAATGTTTTTTGTTTTAACATGGACATTGCTTTCAATAAAAATAAATAAAAGCATTTGTGATTATTGTGATGTAATTAAGTATCATCAACATAGACAATATTATTATTCTCTTAGCTTTTTAAATAATAAAAGCAAAGATCACATGATGCAAAATTTTGATTCAAAAGGTGATCATATAATTATACTGAAACAATTGCCCTTTAATGCATGTTTTTTATATAAATGTTCTATTTTTTTTTAAAATCATAATGATTAATGAAGCTAGAATATTCAATAAAACCTCCATTCTGTACACCATTCAAACATGCATTCTATAATAATTAATTTTTTATTTTCATCTCCACTACTATAAACAACCATCAGTCAAATAGAAATATGACATGACACTAGAATAAAAATTTCATTATAAATTTTTTTTTTAAAATTTCTTGTGATATCAGATGAGCCTTTCTTTGCAATATTGTACAATAAATATTTAATTAAATCCTAAATATTAATTAAATATAAATTATAATTCAATTGGCATTAATTTATCATTAAAAGTTTTCAAATTTTTAGAAGCACTTCTTGTATGAGAACTTTTACTAATTATATTTTGGATTCTTTTTCATATTTTGTGACCTTTTTGCCCACTGTCAAAATTAAACTCTTTGCTTTCCATTATCATGCATTGCTACTGGTCACATATTATCTGGTGCCTTGTTATCAATATATAATTCATTAAGAGATTTAGACTAAGATTTGTATTCTTATTCAGTTTTCTATTTAAAATATATGCTGTTTGTAAATTGCCTAAAATTGGAAATTTAACATTTTTAAATAAGAAATCTGCTACCAGAAATACTTTTTGTTAATTTTCAGTTAGTTTTCACTTACTTCATTATTAAATAAAGTCATTTTATAATCTATAGTTAGAAAACTGCTTATTTGAAGCATGCCTTAACCAAGCAGCTTAAACTTCAGCAGTAGAAAATTTGAACGATTCCTAAAAACTTTAGTTAATAAACATTCACTTTTAAGATGATTAAACAAGTTTCACCAAGTAATTACTTTTTACAAAAGGTTACAAGTGTACTTTTTGCTTTACTATCTGGATGACATGTATTAACCAATAAGATATTGCATGATTAATATTTCTTTTTAAGATGATTAAACAAGCTTCATCAAATAAAAACTTATCTATAAAAAGTAACATTTATATTAGGGATGTGTATACAGAAAGTTGCTTACATATTTATATACAATCTAAAGTCATGGAATATTTAAAAACTGCACTGTGCCAGTCAGCTATGCAAGTAGTTAAAAACTGCTGCTAAAATGAAATAACAATTTACTACCACTTTACGAAAGCTTACAAATATGCAATTTAGTGAAATCACTAAAACAGTTTTACTTGAAACAAAGTTAAGCATTTGATGCTAAGTAATTTGAAACAAATGTCATGACTGACTGGTCTTTACCAAGCATGATTTGGATTTGACAGAATTCTACATCTGGAATTAAAAAAGTCATCTTTTATTCAACAGATGAGACATGATATCATCTGAATATACATGCTTAATGCCTTCAAATACTGCTTGCTCTATGCTAATTTTCATGGATTTTTCTTTTGCTTGAGTCTAATATTTATCAAAAATTTGATATTTTAGTTTTTGATCATCAATCATTTGCTAGACAAGCCAAATAGTTGCAACTTTCATTTTATAGTTTTCTGTAATAAAATTTCTCTTTATTTTTTATATAATTCTTCATTGAAAATGTTTTTTATGTTCTCAAAAACTTTCTGTAGTATGCAAAGACTTTTTTCATCAAATTTTGTCATAGGATAACTTAATACATTAACAAATGTGAGTGTACAGTACATTTACCTTCTTTATAATTCAATCTATCTATTAACCTCATTCATGAATTGTAAGCTTATTCTTATCTGGATAATCCTAGTTTTATTTTATTTTGATAATCTAGATTACTATTGACTTTAAAGCTAAATAAAACTTTCTAGATTCTCCAGTTTAATTCCAAACATTTCAGTTTTTTCCTTCATAATATCCTTTTCAGTTTTGTTAATCTTCTGCAAGACAACAGAAAATGCTGCTAATTCTACACAATTCTTCATATATATTTCTGCAGTTTCATTTTAGTGCCACACACTCATATTCCTTTTGACTTTTCTTTGATTTTTTCATGATTTACAATTATATACAACTGAAATGAGTGTAATCAAGCTTTAAAATAAACAAATCATAATTATGATATACAAATGTAAAGTCAAGCTATCTTTCTGAAATTCAGGTGCTTCAATCTCTAAATTACCTGATGATAGTTGGTTCACATAGAAATATACACATAGTGAGAGGATGGTTTGAAATTTTTTATAGTAGAAGATAATTCACTATATTTTAGAATTCAATTTGAAAAATGAGTGCAATATTTTTAAAAAATCTGAAATTTGATTGGTTAAATTTATTTCTCAAGTACATTAGTTAAATTTGGAAATAACTATTCTAATATACTTAGACCCCAACAATCATTATTTTAAAACCATAAACAGGGACTTTGTTTTTATTAGAAGTACACTATTATCTTCTTAAACTGTTACATTGAATATCTTTTTAAATAAAAATTTTAATGGGAACAATTTACAGCAGAGAATTTAATTCCTTATCTGATCTTAGTCTTTAGTTAACAAAATATAAAGAACAAAAAATATATATACAAAATAGTTTTTATAAATTATTGAAGATAAACATTTTAAAAAAAAAATGCTATTGTTTCAAAATCTATTAATATCTATAAAAAGATAAGTGAAATGGAAATAGTACCAAATAGTAGTTCACTAAAAATCTCAGTGTAAATTATTAATATGAAATTAAAATGGCCACCTTATAAAAAAGAACTTATTAAAAATCTGGCAGAAAAGAGCATTTGTATTAAAAAACACAATATTCTGAAAAAAAAATATTAATAATTATCTATCTAACAATAAACTTGCTCTGGTATGCTAAGGAAAAAAGTTGCATTTTATGAAATAGTTATAGATTTAAATTTGACATAGGAAAAATAGAATTTGAATTTCTTCTCATATACAAACAATTCTTTATTAACAACATTTTTGGCAGATTTTTTTATAAGATTCTGCTATATAAGATTTCAGAATTAAATATGGGTAAAATAAAACTTTTAAAGCAGAAACACAATATTTGTAGTAATAAACTATTAACAATTATTTATTTAGCAATAAATTTGCTCTTGCCCAATTAATAAAAGAATAAAATGTAGTGTGTGCAAGCTAAAAAAAAAAATATGTTAAATAAAAAACAAACAAAAAAAAAATCATAATCAGTTATTATTTTTGTCTTTGAAAAAAACAATGAGGGAATTTAGTCAGCCCTGAAGGTATGAGGCAGAGCCCTTTTGTGCTTAAATAATATAATGCAAATCATAAAATCATTAGATTTCTCATAGAATTCTATATGAGTAAATCTTACTTTTTAAACAGACAAAGCATACCTATATATTTGTGTGGTTTAGTGCAGTGACTCTAGACTTTTAAAGATCCACGGATCACATTTCCTGTTTTGTTTCTTAATGCTACTTATAAAATCCACAGAGATAAACAATTCAATTTTTTTTTTTTTATATACCAATGAAAAATCTTATCATTTCATGATTTGCATTGCCCTATAGAAATATTTAGGACACAATAACTTCCTTACTTAATTTATAGTGTGCATGTATGCATCAACAAATAAACTGTGAATTTATTAAATATCATTATATTAGACTATTCCATTGAAATCATGTCATTAATTCCTGATGATTCAATATATAAAGATTCTCCTTTTTCTTTTATTTCTACTAAAGTCATAAAAATTATATGGGTATATTTCCATGGCCTCCAATACCACTGCAATAAATATTGTTTATTATGGTAACACAATGCAAAAGTTTTCTTGCATTGTGAAGAGAATACAAAAACCAATTTTACCATGGAGTCATCACTGGGAGTTAGTATCAAACTCGAAGCAATATATTAATATAAGTAAATATAAACAGACACATACCCATTTATTTATTGCTGTATAATAGAGGTATATAAACTGAAAACTGAGTAATGAAAAAAAAAATCAATAAGTTTTGATCATTTTTGAAGGATTAACTTTATAAAGCAGTAAATTATATTGATTTCTCTTTAGAGAAAACAGGCTCCCTACAAAAGTTAAAACAAGCTTTTCAATCAAATAAACTACAAGTCTTAAAAAGTATATTAACTTCTAGTTATTTATTTTAAGTAAAATGTTGCCTTCACAGATTCACTTTGATGGCATCTATTGACAGAAAAGTGATGAAAAAATGTTTTCTGCTATGTAGACTAAAAGAACAAAATGTGGCTAAGTATTTATTTAGTGTTTCTAAGGTTACCAAAATAACAAACCTATTAAAAAAATAGAAAGAAAAAAATTGAAAAAGTGAGGGGGAAAAACAAAATAACAACTCTACAGGATGTTTAATTAAAAATGCCTTAAATAATAATTATAAGTAATATAATAGAGTGCTTGTAAATATTATAACAAATAATCATAATACTTATTTTAATAACTGTAATGTTCAAACTATTTATATATGATAAATGATATAAGATTATTTTGTGATCAATTTTTAAATATATGGTAAGACAAATTATAATACCAACACAACATTACTTTTTTTAGATTACTACTCTATTATAAAGAAAAGCACATCATCTATATTGCAAGCATAATTACAGCTTTGAATCACAAATTCTTTAAATGCAAAAGCCAGAAATCAGATTGGGATTAAATTGCAATGCCATTTAGTAATCACTTCTAAGAATTATACTAATTAATTTTAGGACTACTTCAGATTTGGAAAAAAAACAATGAAATAGAAGTAACTTGAAACAAAGGTTTCCTAATCATCACAACTTACCAGGATAGTTTCAAAGTTTCTATTAAAATATGCAGATATTTAATATTAAATTTCAGTGATTCTAAGCATCACATTTGTGATATTAAATGTGAAACACTAAAACAAATTATTAGAGTTGATGTATAGAATTACTCATGACATCTCAAGTTCTTGTTTAAACTAAAAAATAACATTAATAGAAAATGATAAACAAAACATATAAGAATAAAGATGAAAATGAAAAAATGCCCATTAATAAGAACAAAATGTAAAGGTGATGGACAAACTTTGATAAAAAAAAATTCAAAAAAAATTAATAAAAAGAGAATGCATCATTGTAAGCACTGCTGTAAAAGTATTACTATGTACATTAATACTTTCTATTCTGATTGATACTGTTAAATATAAATGCACAAATAAAATTTCAATTCAGTACAATGGAATATATTGATTGCATTACAATAAGAAATTGCCTATTAAAAAAATTGATTTGTCAGGTAATTTTAATCAATTGATTAGGGAAATGTACATTCAATGCTGAGCAGAAATGAATAAGATTTTACTTAATGCAAGAAAAATGCCTTGACAAAGTGATTACAAAAATAATAAAAAGCAGTATTCTTAAGTACAATACGTAATAAATTTAATTTTTTAATTAATAATCTTTCAATCTGTGAGCTGAATGCATTTATATGCCAATGATTCATCAACTACCTATGAAGTATATTTTCAAAACTGATGATATTCAAGATTTTCATAAACAAATGTAAGCAATACATTTATATTTCTTTTTTCTTTAATTAATAATTTTTTTAAAGTAATACAAATTTTTATTTGGTTAACACTTTTGAAGCAATTTTAATTTTTACATTTTATTATAAAATGACTTTTCAAATCCAGAAAAAAATGCTGATCATAAAAAACTCATCAACTCAAGTTCCAGATTAACAGTATTCTACAGGTAGCAAAAAATATTAATTCAAATTCTATAACAAAATTAATGCTCAAGTTTTAAAATGAACTGATTTTCAATTTATTTAACTATCAAATATTTGGTTAGAGCCCATTAATCTTTTCAAAATATTAAATGGTTTTAATAATAGAAAAATGCATGATACATTTAAAAAAAAAAAAAATGTAGAAGATAATAATGTCCATTTCCACAGGGAAGAAAACATAAATTTAAGATAGAAATATTTTAAATTTAAAAATTTGTCAATTGGTGTGGTTTGCAGCTAAAAGAATACATGTTTTAGATGCATGAATTTAAATTTTAAAAGATTTAAGTAAATAATATAATTTAAGAATTAAAATATAAAGCTAAAAATTAATAAAATTAATATATTTAAAAGTATATATAAAAATTAAAAAATATTATAAATATTAAATAAAACAGTAGGGTATAATTTTGAAATAAAAATGTAATTAAATATTAATTTATATATTTAGATATAATTATAGTAAAACATTTCGATTTTTTGTGATTATATGCATTAAAATATTTTTATAGATCTGAAGAAAACTGCTAGAGAGTCGAAACTGTAAGGAAATAATATTATTTGAAAAAAAATATTTGCATTATATAAAATAGAAAAAGGAGCTATTAATTATGATTATAAATGAGTTTGTTATTTATAATGAGCAGGAATTTATGAGCTTCTATATATGATACTTAAATTGATTTTAATATTACAAGAAAAGTTTTGGCAAGGTTCCTAAAAGAGATTTTTAAAATATGCATATCTTTCTAACATATAATAAGAATTTTGATGCTATAGAATTTGATACCAAAATCCTTATTACAGTAGTAATTTCTTTTAATAATCTAAAAAGTTTGAAAATGTAGACACAATCAAGAATAATAAATGCATCCTCATTGGATATGCTACAATTTATGATTTTCATATCAACTCTGGAATGCATAACTGAATAAGGAAAAAAAAAATATTCATGCAACATAAGTTCAGTTAAAAATAGTCTATTCTTTAGATTACAATCGACTAATTTTGATTAATTTCTTACAATATCCTTATCATAATTTGTATTTATAATCAAAAATGGAAATAATGAAATCCAATATGCTGTTCTTTCATATAAATTATAACAAATAATAAAATCATATACAATAGCTAACATAAATATATATATTAATCATACATAAAACAACATTTTTTTGCTCATGGTTTCAGGCTGTTTTCAAATGTTAATTATCTATTTTAACATTAATCAATTATTTATAGATTCACAACAAGTATAAGTACAAAAGATCGTAGTTATTAAAAATTTTAAATATAGAAATGATAAATATAATATAGATAAAAATGTAGCTCCTTTACAAAAAGAATCAATTTATTAAATTATATAAAGATTATGGATACAACCATAAAACTATTAAAAATATACTTTTTAATTTTAAGAAATCCTATGGTAAATGTTAATATATCTATGCAAAATAATTATAATGATGGTAGCAACATTAGTTGAAATAAAAAATTGATCAAACTTTCATATTATCCCCAAATGTATAATACATTAATAAAAAAAAAAAAAACAAAGGTTATATTGATAAACATTGGATGGTCAAATAGTAAAAACCAGCTTAAATTAATAAATCATTATAAATTAAGAGATGACATAAAATACAAAAAAGGAATTTTATATAAAATTAACTGTGACCTTTGCAATATGATTTACTATGATCATACAGGGAAACAATTAAAGATAAGAGCCAGAGAATATAACAATGCAATTAATAGAAGAGATGATAACTCTGCTTTATACATTCATTACTTAACATATAGATATAGAATAGATGCCACAAAAGATATTAAATCTAATTAATGAGCCAAAAAGACAACAAATATATTCAACATATTCCAGTGAACATAAAAGAATTATATTTATAAAACTTCAATAAATTAGTTAACAACTGGTCAATTAAAAATAAAAGGAAAATTATATAAAATAATATATATAAAGTTGTATAATGTATGTATTATTTATTATGTAAATTGTTATGCTATATAATCAATTTTTTAAAGTTATATTGGATCTCTATAAGGTTTTATCCTATTTTACTGATGTTTATTTTGTTATTGTTGTCAATAAACTGTATGAAAATATTATCAAGTAACATATCAAATTACTGCATTATAAAAAGTGAATAAAGAAAAGTATATTAACTAATATCATATGAAAAGGAATATGACTAAATTCTGAATTATAAAAGTGTTAAATGAAAAGAGAGCGGAATAATAAATAATATGAAATGATAAAAGACTTTTTCTCTCTTATAAATAGGCATGCTAAAAATGGTATAAAATATTTAAAAAAAATAAATAAATTAAATTTAACAGTTCACAGTTGATATATCCCTGTTATACATGCCCATAAATATGCTTTTGAGATGTTATTTTATGTATCATGGCTGAGTGCCAAATGAAAACTGAGAATTTTTATGGATGCTGTCATGTGACATGATCATATCAACTTCTTACTGATTTTATTAATTCTGAGAAATATTTCCATTCTGATATATTTAAATTAGTCATACACTGTGGCAATATAGAATCAAAATAATTATCTTCAATGCTAGATAATTATTAAGAAAAGCAAGTCATAAATTATGAGATTAATCATTCTACAGAAAAATGAAATACTGAAATGAAAATTCATTTCAAAACATTGAATTTAATTTGCAAATGCACAAAAACTTGTTGAGTCTAAAATTATGTATGACATATATTGGAGAGAAGAAGATAATTATTGTGAGAATAAATAAACTTATTAAACTATAAAACCCAATAATAAGAGTTATATAGGAAATATTCTGAGAAAAAGTATATAGAAAAAGTAGAGAAGGCAACTTCATTTAAAACTAGATGTTAGAACTGAGTATATACCCTTATGGAAAGTAAAAGAAAAAGAAAAGTAAGCCATTTGTAAAGTTTGTAGACAGTATATATATAAATTTGAAATATATTTAGTAATCAATTGATGATTGAAAGTATATATATATATATAGTATATTTAATAAAAATATTGTATTTTCAAACTAATATCTTCCTATATATGTTTTCTATTATTGGATTCATTTAATGTGTAGATTGGAGAGATTCATAACATACCTGATATAATAATGATTACAGGATGAAAGATAAAATGTGTAAAGCTAAAATTGCGAGAAATAAAAAGCCTACCAAGATAATGGTTTAATAATTCTCTTATAGTTTTGATAAATAATATTTTATAGAATATGCCTCAAAATCCAAAACATAAAGGTGTCTGACCAAACTATAAACAGCGCCACATTTGATAATCATTAATTACCTGAATTATAATTGTTTCCTTTTGATTAATAATTGATTAATATACAATTATTAAATGATTAATAACGATTTCTCTACTGATATTGATGATAATTTTAAGAGAGGAGATTGTCTAATCGCATTTAGGCACGATTTTTAACTTTATTCAATGCTAAAAATAATCTTTCAACAGATGAAACTGGTAAATTAAGTTAAGATCCAAAGTAATATTATATAGAAAAATATAACTTAGAACTATAATATTGGGTATATTCAATTAGTTTACTAATGTCATAGCTTTTAAAATCATATAAAGTCATATTAATTTCTTAATCTTGAAAAATCATATCCACCATAAATAAGCTTTAAATTTTCATAAGCATCTTCAGGGAACTTTATACACTACATTTGTGCCATTTTTGAAGCAATCAATTTTATAAAATGTAATCATTTTCAAGTTCAAGACATTTTTTGATGGAAAATATTGTACATAGATTTCATGTGAGTTATCTCAATAATTTTTGAATTAATCACTTTATAACATTTTTTAAAAAATTAGTCTATTTTTAATAAATAATATTTAATATACAATACTATAAAGAACATCAACGAAAAAATATCAGGAAAAAGAGAGATTAAATAGTTAAAATCAAAATATGTTATCACATGACATGTTAAATGTTTCTATATTCTATTTATCAGGGTTTACTAAAATCATTTTTGTACACTGTATTAAATCTTTTCAGCATTCAAAAAATGTTTTGAGATAATTCTTCCATTATATTTCCACCTCATTGCATTTAGATAGATGGACTTCTTTTAACTTTTTTATTAGTTTGATTATACATGTTATAGAATTAATTATTTTAAAGAAAGATTTATAATTTTTGATAGGTGATTTTTTTGAGAATTTGAGAAAAACAATATTTAATCTAAGAGCAAAACAATAACAAAAGAGCTTTTGAACATTGTTGCTTTACTTTTGTTTGAAGTTTTAATTAATTCCAGTTAATACAGCTGCACATTCAGAAGTTTGTAATAAGTTGGAATAGTTATTCAACCAAAGCAGATGCTGTTCCATTATAATTAATTGTTTTTGAACTTTTCTGTTCAAATAATGTTTAAGTACATATAAATCAATAATATATAAAAATATATAGTAGTAACTTCTTCAAACAATTATTGTTAACTTGAACCATTTTATTCAAATAAATATAATTTACAAATTCCATTTTTTTTTTTGTAAAATGTTGAATTTATTCCTGAATAAATTTAAAATATCATATATTACTTATAAATGATTCAAAAATAAATTCAAGATTTTGCAAGAAATTAGAGGAATTGTGTATTATATTTATCTAAGCATATGACAAAGGTAAAATAATTCAATTGCTAGTTTTATCAATATTGTGAAAAAGCATTTTTTATTTCATTATGGATATAACAGCATTTTTGACAGAAACTATTAAATTATTCAGTATTTTATTCAAAAGCCCTGAAAATATACTTCCAGAATCAAAATGTCATGATAGTAGTTCAATATAATTAATTAACAAATGCACAATATTAATACATATGCATGCACAATATCAATTAATATATATGCCTCTATTGTAAGAAAGATAAACTTCATGATTATGAATGCCATTTCATCTATTTCTAAATGGTGACCTATTATAATGACACACTTCAACATTTCTTTTTTTAAAGATTTTCATTGAAAATCAACAGATTTAAAGCTCTTTGAGTATTTATAGCATAATTAATATAAATCAAAAAGGTTTAAATGAAATTATCACTTCTAGATGATTTAACATTTTGTTTCTTTGGAGCTTGAAATGAATTATTTAAATCATTAAAATCAACTGAATTTCCCCCCTTTTTTTTTGTCATAAGAAAAAAAGAAGACATGGCTAACAAAATAATTTTTCTTTCTTTATATCCTTTTAACTAAGAAATTATGTTATTAATAGTTTGCAATAAAATGCTGAATATAGGATTATTATTTTTTATCAATAAAACTCAGAGATCCAAATTATTTTGTCAATTAAAAATCAAATATATATAATTTATCAATACATTAACTCATTTCAAAATTAAAATAGCTGTAAAAAAATATTATAAGAATGTATAATATATGAAACAATGAATAAAACAGATTGAAATGTTGCTCTTATCTTACAAACACAGTTGTAGTTTTAGGCAATAACTAATTTACTGTATCATGATTCATTCAAATCATGAAACAAAATACTATATGTTATTCTTGAATTTCTGTCATGTCACTCTGGCAAAGAATAGCAAAACTCTTTAATATTGAATGAATTTAATTCAAAATTTCACTAATGCTAATACATGTGACAAAGATGCACCAACATGAGAAAATATTATCATAACATTGCATTGTGAAAGTAACTGCTTTATTCTACAACCAGTTAGAATAAATGTCTGATTTTATAAAAAAAGGTTAATATATAAATGCTTGATTTTGTTATTTTTTTTTATTAAAAAAAGTTAAAAAAATTTATAAAATATTATAACTATGAAAATGTTATTTAAAAATAACATGCTTATTATTAAGGGGAAGCAATGCTTTCTCACTGCAATAATTTGTTAAAGTATAAAATCGGTATTTGGAGTCTTTTATTAAATTGAAAAATTAAGCTTGCTACCGTCTAATATACTATCAGACTCCACAATGTCTATATTTTACCTATAATGAATCCCAATTCACTTGTGATTCCAATATTTATGCTTTTATAGTAAAGAGCATATTGATTTTCCTAAGCAATTGTCTCTACACATTTTCTTCCAATTTCACATCAAATTGATAGTTTATCTTTTTTCAATTCAGTATATCCTCACTTGAACATGATCTACAGTTATAGACAGCCAAATAAAAATTCATCATTGAATAACAGTCTAGATCAGTAACCAGGAATTCTTAGCATATTATTTTAGGTTGTCAACTATTGCCTTAAAATGAGTCATAGTTTCAAATTTAATGTTATGATTGTCTATGTGAAAGAGGATCATCATATACACACATTTATTCTGCTTTCAATACAACCCAATCAATGCCTCAGTTGAGAATTATGAGGTATGTCAGAAGAAAAACTATAATAATTCAGGGGAAAATGATAAACTCATAATGCTGGCTGATATATATCAGTGATCTTTCCATTTATGTTCATTTGTCACATAATAATAATATCTGCAATGATTACAAGGTATAGAAGGACATTAAGAAGTCATTCTGAAGCTGGCTATCCTATTTTTAAATCACTAGTTAGTTTTTAACTTAGTATTTGAGTAAAAAATTTATTTTGGAAATTACAATTCATGAGGCAGCAAAATCTTTTTTATACTGTTATTCAATTATTCAATCAGAACATGTAAAATTGTGTTCAATGTAATGTAGAAATGATGGAAGAATGTGCCCCTACATCTTTATATTAAAACCTATTTGAAAAATGAGTTGTTATTCTAAGTATCCTTTAATAATTCAAGTATTTTGTCATCAAATAGAACTATAAATGGTTAAAAATCATTAATATAAAGGCATTTTAAATATATCTACTATGTTACTTGTAAAAAAGCTGTTATCTTTGATCGAAGTTATCAGATTCCCAAATTATGCCATTTATAAATTATTTTTATATGATATAATTTTAGTGATAAAAAGAATAAATAAAATTCATTGAAGAGAGTAAAAAAAATTAAAAGCAATTGCTATCATCTAACATTTTTTTATTACTATGATTACATGTAATATACAGGATTTAAACACAGACATTCAAGCACCCTTCAACTATCCATCAACACATATGACCACATACATGTGAAAAGAATAAATAATCTCCAATTATGTATTTCGTGTTGAACCAGCACTCATCAGTTAGTCCAAATAATCATCTCTTACACATATATTTAAACAGTACTCAGTTTATATCAAGATAGCAAATCTTCAAACTTTAATGGACAGGCTTCAATCTACTCCACCCTCCAACTTTTCAGCCATCCATATCACTGAAAATCTAATGATGGTACACCCAAATCCCTTGTTAATACCAATATTATTGACATACCCATGTAGACTTTAAATCACTCTGATCCCCCATGTTTAGGACCTTATCCATTTAAATACACAAAAAAGATACAGGCTCAATTTGTAATATTTAAATACAAATATAATTTATATAGTTGGGAGTTTAGATGTAATACAGGGAATTGGAATGGATGGCTGAAAAGTTGGAGTAGCCTGTCCATTAAAGTTTGAAGATTTGCTATCTTAATATAAACCAAGCACTGACTAAATATGTGTGTGTGTGGAAGATGATGATCTGGATGAACTAATGTGTGCTGGTTCAGCATGAAATATTTATATTGATTAGTTTATATGTATGGTTATGTGGATCAGTTATATGATAGTTGAAAGGTGCTTGAAAGTCTGTGTTCAAATCACTGTATTTAAATATCACTATGACTACATTAAATAGTATTACATTTCTGAGAATATACCAGAATATAATATCACTTTTATATATAAAAATAAAGTATTTTTAAACAAATGTTAAAACATTTAAACCAGAAAAAATATTCATCGCTTTAAAAATATATTTTATTCATGCTGAGTATGCTTTCAATAACTTTAGTATCATAATCATAGCTTTTTGTTTTTTGACTTGTTGCATTTTGTTATTATATGTACGTGCTTGCTATTTGTAAAATTTATATAGAATTAAATTTCTTGTTTTTTTATACAAATGTATATAAATGATTTCAGTGAGGCCATTTTTTAGATACAGGGAAGCTGGTTTCTTTTTTATTTATAACAGATTTGTCCTTGGCTATTGTCCTTAATTTTTCTTTTTCTATTGTTTCTTTTGATGCACACAAAATCCACTTTAGAGAGATGGAATTCATGGCCTGATTGCAGTTCATATTCTAAAAATATTGATGAGTACTCATACTTTTTCCCCTGTTATACAAGTAGTTGTGCTGGGCCAGTCTTATGGATAGGTTTTCTTTTGTTTCCCCATAATAGGCAACTAAATAGTGTTTTGAACTTGATTTTATAGACTATTTCGTGCGCAGCTTCCTTAGTTTATCTTAAGAATTATTCAATAATTTGTTTAAAGAAGGAGACGATTGGAGACATTTTTCTGCACATTTTTTAGTCTTTGACCACCTTTGGCACACATGGTAAACTTGTTCATTTTCTCTCATTGGAGCTGGACTGTGCTTGATTCTTTATTTTATTATAGAACTTTTCTATATTGAATAATTCTAAAGATAAAGTAACTAAGGAAGCTATGCACTAAATAGTTTATAAAATTAAGTGCAAAAATATTGATAGCTTAGACACATATTATGGGCAAACAAGAGCAAATTTATTCACAAGACTAATCCAGCACAACTACTTGTATAACAGGACAAAAAAAAGTAACGAGTACTCATTAATATTTTTAGAATACAAATTGCAATCAGGCTATGAATTTGATCTCTCCAAAGCAGATATTGTGTGCACCGAAAGAGATGATAGAAAAAGAAAAATTAAGCAGCATGGACAATAGTCAAGGATAAATGCACTATGAACAAAAAAGAAGCCCGCATCCCTCTATCTAAAAAGTAGCCTCTCTGAAATCATTTTCATATATAATAACAAAATACAACAAGACTAAAACCAAAAAGGTATGATTATGATACTTAAGTTATTGAAAGCATGCTTAGCATGAGTAAAAGGTATTTATAAAGCGATGTATGCTTTTTTGGTTTTTAATATTTATTGAAAAATAAAGTATATAAATAATTCTTCCCTTTCATTAGAATTTTTTTTAGTATTTTCTTCCAAGCTAGTCGTTGAAAAATAATAAAAAATATAAAGATGAAATTTTATTATTGATACAATTTTAATTATCAAAAAAAGAAAATGGTCTTGAAACTTGCTGTAAAATTTATATACTACACATTACAAAAATCATATTTAAAATTACAAATCATTTCATATTTTTTAATGATTATACAAATATTAACCATTGTGGTATGTCAAAAGGTGAGTCCTTAATACCATTTCCTACAAACACTAATATTAAATGCTTTGTTCTTCATATGCTTATAGGTCCTGCATCTATCAATTTCTACTTTTCATTCCCCAGCTGTTGTCAAATGTTGTGAATTCATCTTAAGCTTACCTCAAATAAGTGACTGAAAGTCAATGCAGCTGATCAATGAAATGATAATGAAAATAAATAAATAGTCAATGATATAGATAATTAATTTGGAATTTATCATTAACTAAAAAAAAAAAAATGATATAGATAGGCTAATTGTAGAGCTACATCAGTGAATCCAAATAAGGAAAAGAATCTGGCTATAATTCATTTGACGGGGTAGACAAACAGCATCATACAATTGTCAGATGTCAAATAATAAGCTTGATCACTATTTAGTAGAATGCAGTGAGGCATATTCAAACCTAGAGGAAACTGATAGCTATAGGCATCATCATACCTGAATGAGGCAAGTTAACCACAGCTGGAAGTATTAGGATTCAAAAAAGTCTCAGTATTCTCTCCCAAGCACTTGTCATACCATTAACAAGTAAACTTTCACAATTCGTCTCTGTATTTAATTTAATGAATATATTTTGTTGTGTAAATATCTATAATAAATATCTCAACAGAGTTGCATGTTGTTATTAAATGATCATAACATTATTTTTCCATATAAACACAAGAGAATTGGTGCAGTTTCAATAGAATCTACCTTGTGAGTTGATTAGATTTTTTTTTTTTTTTAAAAAAATGAATTGACAATAACTAATGATACTAGCGCAAGTCAATCAAGAAAAAATTGAATAACTGAACAGTTGTTTTGTTTTCGGGGGGGGGGGAGGAATTGCAGAAAAAGGTTTTATCCCATGACAAAAAAAAAAAAAATCAAAATGGCGAGAACCAGTGGAAGAATTCAATCATAGCAATCCAGAAAACTGGCCAACTTATGTAAAGTAAATCAAGTTCACTTCTTTCTTATGACAAATGAAATCAAAGTCAGATTTAAGATTAGCAACCTTTATAAATATTTGCTCTTCCGTCTCATGAAATCTTACAATCAGTCCTTCTGTTTCTTATTTAGATTTTGATAAAAGAATATCTTTTCTTATTGCTTATTTCTGTTCAAAACCCCTAACTATGTTACAGAGATACAATTTCAAACTTTGAGTTCAAGGAGAAGAGAAAAGCTAGATAATTTGTTACACACCTCAGCAAACTAGTACTGAACTACAATTTCAAAGATTTCTTAAATGAAGCAATATGAGACTGTTTCATATGTGAAAAGTCTTAGGGTCAAACTGTTATTAACCCATAACACCTCTCCCAGATGAGTCTAGCTGAGTTTACAAGAAGTCCACTAAAGAATTCTGGCCCAATATTAAAGTTGTAGGTCAGAAATCCAAGTCAGATGATTATCCGTCAGAATTAAAATTAGCAACATTTATAAATATTTGCAGTTCCTTGTCTTATCAAATCTTACAATTGGTCTTTATATTTCATTCTTATTTAGATTTTGATAAAATACTATCTCTTCTGATAGCTTATTTCGGTTCTCATCTGATCCTTCATGTCAGCCACGGGTGGCGCGATTTCTAACCAAAAACACATTAATATAAAATTCCCGGGCTAGCGATTCTCTATTAATATTGACCTTTTTTTTAGTTTGTTTACAAAGCTTACTTTCTTTCGTTTCTGAATTATTTTTCCCAAATAATATTTTTGACGATGGGATAATAAGTTGTTTTTTGTTAATTTTTATTGACAAGAGGGTCTTTTTTGGTGTGTGTTCAAATAGTAATTTTTTTTTTTTTTAAATAGTATTACTGTTTTTGTAAAATTGGATTGACAAAATTCAAGAGAACGGGTTTTTTTATGGATCTTTAAATAATAATTTACGTTACTTTGATTGGTTTACATTTGAATGCCAACAACAATTAGTGGGAGGAGTGTTTTTGTGTACGATTAAATAATAATTTACGTTACTTTTATAGGTTTACATTTGATTGCCGACAACAATTATTGGGAGAAGTGTTTTTTTTTTTTCGTGTGTGTGTGTATGTTTAAATAAAAATTAAAACTGTTACTTTTATCGGTTTACATTTGATTGACAACCGATTTGACTCCCTTTCGTTTATAAATTATGGTTTTGGTTCTACAAATAAATATTTTTGACAATGGGACAATAATAGTTGTTTGTTTAATTTTTTATTGACAAGAGGGTGTTTTTTGGTGTAGGTTCAAATAGTAATTTGGGTTACGTTTAAATAATAAGTTACAGTCTTACTTTGATTGGTTTACATTTGATTGCTGACACTAATTATTGGGAGAAGGGGTGTTTTTTTGTGTGTACGATTGTAGACAACAATTATTGGGAGAAGGGGTGTAACCGCTTAAAGAATAGTAGTTTACGTTACTTTTAGTGGTGGTGTCCATTTGATTACAGACAATAATTAGTGAGGGAAGGGGGTTTTTGGGTGATGATTAAATACTAATTTACCTTCCTTTTATTTTACATTTGATTGCCAACAACAATTATTGGGAGAAAGGGGTAGTTTTTTTGTGTACGTTTAAATCAAAATTGAAGTTACTTTTATCGGTTATATTTGATTTACAACCGATTTGACTTTCTTTTTTTTTTTTTCATTTATAAATTATGGTTTTGGTTTCTCCAAAACCTAATATTTTTGACAATGGGACAATAATAGTTGTTTCTTTCATTTTTATTGATAAGAGCGGGTCTTTTTTGGTGTATGTTTAAATAGTAATTTGGGTTACATTTAAAAAATAATTGCTTTACCTTACTTTTAGTACTTTACATTTGATTGCCGACAACAATTAGTGGGAGGGGTGTTTTTGTGTACGATTAAAGAATAATTGTACATTACTTTTATTTTTCACATTTGATTGCAGACAACAATTATTGGGAGAAAGGGTTTTGCGTTTTATTTTTTGTTTGTGTGTATGTTTAAATCAAAATTTAAGTGACTTTTATCGGTTACCATTTGATTGACAACCGATATGACTTTCTTTTTTTTTTCGTTTATAAATTATTTGGGTTTTCCCAAATAATATTCGGTTTGACAATGGCACAATAATAGTTGTTGTTTCTTTAATTTTGATTGACAAGAGCAGGTCTTTTTCGGTGTATGTTCAAATAGTAATTCGGGTTATGTTTAACTAATAATTTACAGTCTTACTTTGATTGGTTTACATTTGATTGCTAAAAACAATTAGTGGGAGGTTTTTTTTTTTTTTCTACACGATTATAGAATAATTGACGTTCCTTTTATTTGACCATCTGATTGCTGACGACAACAATTATTGGGAGAAGAAGGATTTTTTGGGCTATGTTTAAATAAAAATTTGAGTTACTTCTTTTATTTTACATTTGATTGCCGACGACAACAATTATCAGGAGAAGGGATGTACGTTTAAATAAAAATTGAAGTTACTTCTTTTATTTTTTACATTTGACGAAGGCCATTTGGAATCCCTCAAACAAGCTTGCCTTTACGAAGTGAACATTTCCGTCGGCCACAACGAGACTTACAAATGAAAGTCGAAAGATGTTTTTGGACCTCAAATCTGCATATAGCAGCAGGATGTTTTTTTCTGCTGTAGAAATATTACAGCATCGGCTTCCATATCTGGAAATTCCCATCTTTTCATGTTTTCTGTTGTTGGAATTAGCCCTCTTCTTGGTCACGAAAAATTTCTCTCTAAAACGTGACTCAAAGCATGATCGTTTAAAAATTTTACGCTAGCCCACCCTAATCGAAAATTTAGGAGGCTTATAGCTTTACGAGGAACAATCACGACACTGTTTAAATTGTACATCAATTTGTCTTAAAAAAAAAGGCACCAATGAAAATTTAAATAATTTGGACATGATCAAATTAACACACCCTCGTACGAAATTTTTACATAAAATACATAATGCAGCATTACGATATAGTGCATGACACAAACAACTACGACATTTTCCTCTGCTTTTAGCATCGGAAAAAGCCACACCATTAGCTGCTGAGCCAAGTTAACACTCTTTCTAGATTTTATCGTAGAAAGAAGACTTAACTCAGAGTTAACACTCTACCTTTTAGCGTAGAAACAAGACTTAACTCCGAGTTAACAATCTTTCTAGGATTTATTTTAAAAAGAATGCTTAAAGGCTTGGGTGAGGCCATGGAAATGGCATATTTCTAGAAATTTAGCTAGAAATCACGCCACGCGCAGCTGACACGAAGGATTACATGAGAACCATTACTGTTCAAAACTCCTAATTATATTACAGAGATACAATTTCAACCTTTGTTTTCAAAAAGAAGAGGAAAAGGCTAGATATTTTGGTACATGTCTAAGGAAGCTAGCACTGGACTGCAATTCCAAAGATTGCCTAAATGAAGCAATGATATTTTATTTGTTGAATAAAAGATTACAGCCTGAAAATCAAACTTAATGAACCCAAACACCACTTTCCTAGACAATTCTTGAGACTACAATGAATCAAGAAGCTCAATTAAATAAAGTTGATCCAATATTAAAGATGACAGAAATCCAACTCAGATGAACACCTAGCTGATCAAAAGTATAGGTTATCAGCTAAAAATATTTAAAAATGTACTGATTTCTTCCAGATGTCCACAGATATGTTATAAATGCAACAAACCATGTGCAATTATCGAATATCCATGTAGGTATATAATTTACCGATAATCTTATTGGGCATATTGAAATGCATGTTTAAAAAAAAAAAAAGAACTCGATGGTCAGTAATGAAAAGGGGAAACATTCTTAAAAACCTGAAGAATAAAGCAAAATTTTTACAAAAATCAATATAATGGGAAAGACAATGATTCAGCCATCAAAGTCTAAAATTACAATTAATTCACAAGCAATAAGATCTGTAGTGTTTATTGTATTAAAAAATTTGGATTGTCATTAATAATTTTTTGCGGTATTTTTTGCAAACAGTAGAATGATCAACAATGACCAAGGCAGTCAAATTCTACTCTTTGAAGCAAGAATAAAATTATCATCATCATCATCAATCCATTGCAGGATGAAGGTTTCTCCAAGTTCAATCCATCTTCTCCGATCTTTAGCTTCTCTTCTCATTACCCCTGCACACTTTTTTATATCATCCATCCATCTCACATGTGATCTCTTTCTGGGTTTTCTAAAATCTCTTGGAATTTAGTTTAAGATTTCAATTGTCCATCTATTATCATCTTTTCTAGCAACATGTCCAGCCCAACTCCACTTCAATTTTTTAATTTTTTCAATGAGGTCAGTAACACCTGTTTGTTCTCTTACCCATATATTGCATTTTCGATCTCTTCTTGTTACTCCCAATATGCATCTCTCCATACTTTTTTGAATGGTCTGAAGTCTCTGTATTGCTCTTCTATTAAGTGTCCCAGTCTCAGTTCCATAAGTAAGAACTGGTAAAACATATTTATTAAAAAACTTCCTTTTCAAACACAGGCATATTTCCTTTTAGTATCAAATTATTTCTACCAAAAACACTCCAACCAAGTTTAATTCTATGATTAATTTCATCCATTATGTTTCTATCTGTATTAATAATCTGACCAAGATATTTGTAATTGTCAACTTCTTCTAACTCATCATAATCAATCTTTATTTTCATATTTTGAGAAAATCCATTAAACATTACTTTAGTCTTTTTAACATTTATCTTTAGTCCTACTTTCATCTGATAACACCTATAACACTTCCTGCAGTTCTAAAGCATTATTTGCAAAAACAACTATAATCTCCATTTACTTTCACTCCTTTAGCTTCCCATTTTAATCCACAAAATACTTCTTGCAGCACTGCTGTAAAAAGTTTTGGAGATATGGAGTCACCTTGTCTTACACCCTTCTCAATGTTGACTTTCCCAGTATCCATATGTAATCTAATTGTTGCTATTGCATTTTTATAAATATTTTTTAAAATATGACAATATCATGGATCTATAACTTGATAATCGGAATGCTTTAATCACTGAAGAAATGTTTACAGAATCAAATGCCTTTTCATAATCTACAAATCCAAAACATAATGGGAACTCATATTAATTTGCTCTTTCTATAATTTCTCTCAATACTTGGATATAATCTACTGTACTAAAACCACTTTTAAATCCAGCTTGTTCTCTTGGTTGGTGGAAATCCAATGTTCTCTGTAGATGAGTTGTAATTATCTTGGTAAAAATTTTGTATACAACTGATAAATACTGATAGGTCTGTAATTTCTAATATCTTCTTTTTCACCTTTTTTAAATATTAATTAATACTGCATTCTTCCAATCATCTGGTACATTTTTATCATTTAGACATTTGGTAAATAACTTTGCTAAAAAAAATTCTATTTCTTCACCTGCTTCTTTTAATATATCAATTACAATTCCGTCACTACCTGGAGCCTTTCCTTTCTTCATACATTTAATTGCATGTCTCACTTCTTCATTTAAAATTCTGGGCAATTTGGAAGATGCAATAGATATAGGCGGTACTTGTTCTTTATTACTATATAATTCTTGATAAAAAATTTCTACCCATTTCATGATGCCATCTCTTTTTTTAGTAATAATTCCATCTTTTTTTCTTATTGCAGATATAAATTTCCTACCAATACCAAAATGTTGTTTTATACTCTTGAAACTTTTATTCTCTTCTACAGCTTTCCTTGCTAGTTCACAGTTATACTTTCTTATATCATTTTCAACTCTTTTCCACCATTTTACAAAATTAGAGATATTCAATCCTTTTTAATGCATCGTTTTTGTATATCTTCATATTCCTTCTTTTCTAAATAAATTCTGTAGTCTCAGTAGAAATTTTATTAGTCAATTAATGCTTTTTTCTACCAGCTATCTCTGTTGCAGTTTTTAAAATTGTATCAGTTAGTTTCATATTAATTTCATTCAAATCTGAATCATGTTCAAAATCTACTAATACTTGAAACCGATTTGTAAGTTCTAATTTAAATTCATTAAAGTTTCTGAAGATTAGGAATATCAACTGTAAATATTGGTTTTTCTTAATAATCTTTGTCTCTCTAGTTTTGCATTAACATGTATCTTACATCTTACTAATCAATGATCACTTCCTGTGTTAAATTTATTAAGAATACTACAATCTTGAAATATGTATTTTCTTTTAGTCAAAATAAAATCCAATTCTGCTAAACCTTTATTTGGATGTTTCTATGTCCATTTCCTTTTAACATTTTTCTCAAAATAAAAAAAATTCATAATATAAAGTTTTTCTTTTTCTGCAAACTCCACAAGTCTATGTCCTCTCTCATTTCTATTACCATGACCAAAATTACCTATACATCATTCATCTGTTTACCAATTCTAGCATTAAAGTCTCCCATAACAATTTTAAAATGTTGTTTACTCTGATCACAAACCTTTTGTACATCCATATAAAAATCTTCTACTACTTCATCACTATGAGAACTTGTTGGGGCATAAACCTGAACTATCTACATTTGGTATCTGCTATTAAGTTGTATAACTAATCTTGCCATTCTGTCCGATATACCATCAATCTCCACAGTGTTGTTCTTCCACTTTTTATTTATAATGAATCCTACTCCTCTTGTATTTCCAATATTTGTGCCTTTATAATAGAGTACATGTCCATTTTTTAAATCAATTGTCTCTTCACCTTTTCTTCTAACTTCACAAAGTCCAATAATGTCCCATTTAATATAAAACAGTTCTTCTAATTCTTGCAATCTTCCTTCACTTAAAAGTGATCTGCAGTTGTAAGTACCTAAATAACATGTCATCATCAAATGGTAGCCTGGGTCCACAATCAGGGGACTCTTAGTATCCTCCGTCTTCGGTCACCAACCGATGCCTTGGTTGGTGACTTTACAGCCTCCTGGGAATAAAGGCCACAATTTATTTTTGTCTGTCATAATTGTATATATCTATTGAAAAAATATTTATCATTTACACAAACATTCATTCTGCCTTATCAGGCAACTGAGAAGAAAGACCATGGTGTTTCTTGATCTTAAACTACTTAATTGCTTGTTATTATGAAAGCTGGAAGCAGAGCAAATTATTGGACCATGACTGCTTCAATCACTTAGGCTTCACAGCAAATGTAACAAAATTATAAAAAACTATCCAGATATGTTCAATGATAAACTGGATCTGTACATTAGGACAACCTGTCTACATACGGTTAAATAAAAGACAAATTAGTTGTTACTGCAAAGTTTTACTATTTGATTCTGAAAGCAATTGTCAGACTAAAAGATTGATTTAAAAGACAAAAAGAGCTCTCTACAGCAGATTCTTAGAACACCTATAATGTTCTTAGAATAGCATAGTATATCTAACACAATTACAGGCAAAACCCCAGCTGAATTGCTATTTGACAGGGCTTAGGACAAACCTGTTAATCCTTAAACTGAAATATAAAGATAACTGCATATTACCACCAAATAAACTCCAGCAATAATTAAAAACACAAAAGATATGTACAGTAGTTGTCCAAACTTTAAATGGCTATCAGCCCTACAGGATAGTTTAGTTAAGATTAGATGCAAAACATCAACCTAATAATGAAACAAAACCAGATATAGAAACTAGACTTGATGATGAGAATGAAACAGACTTGATAATGATGAAATCAGGCTAACAGATGAAGTAAAAAGAATAGTTGAGTAAACTGCTTTAAGGACTTTGAACTCTAAAGCCAAAAACTTTTGCCATGGGGGAGGGAATGTTGTTAAACTTATCTTGACCATACTTTCAAATAATGGAAATGACCAAACTACAATAGTATCAAAATTGGATTGATTATACAATGCAAATAACAATGAAAATAAATAGGCAATGACATAAACAGGTCAACTGGAGAGCTATGCTAGTGAATCCAATTGCTTTCAGTAAGAAAAATCTGGCTATAGATTGGGAAATAATTTGATAGTAGGCATTCAGATATCAAATGATAGTAAGCTCACTGTCTATTTGGTAGAATGCAGTGAGGCATGTTCAAGCTTGAAACAAGAAACAGCTAGCTACAGACATTATCATACTGTATACAAGTCAGGTCACCCAAAGCTGAAAGTGTCACAGTAACGGGAATTTCAATTTCCTTCCCAAGCATTAGTTCACCATTAACAACTAAACTAATTCACCAACTGTAAAGGAGGTGAATCTTTAAATTTAATCTATTGTATATATTTTGTTATTCTAAGTATCTGTAATGTGATGTTTATTGGCTTAAATTTATTGAATTGTGTATTATTATTGAATGATTGGATCATTATTCCGGCGCGAACTATTAATATAAACATAATACTTGTTTCCCACTATGTTCTTAATAATTCAATTATTATATATGTAATCCACTTACCTTTCATCAATCTTCAATAATATTTGTTTTTATACTATTCAACTTTTTTTTTTTTAAGTGTCATAGCATAGGCTGGGACGTAAACCCGCAACCCGGGCAACTGCCTGCTAATGCAAGGCAGTCGCGCTGACCTCTCGACCACCCAATGCAAGACTACTATTCAACATTTCTAAGTGTTTAACTAGGTTTTTCCAATTTTTACACTTTTTTAAAAAAATTATAAGTTACAAAACTTTCTCTAACAAATCATTATAATAAAAATCAAAAATGTATGAGTTATTTTTTTTTTTTTAATAACAGTTTTTAAAGTAAATTTACCACCTTGTAAGATAAGTAAATTATTCAAATGTATGGTAGAAAAATATGAACCATTACTTAAAAAAAAATATCAAGATTTTTTCGTTATTGTTGAATATAATACAATTGTAATGCAATAATTACTACAACTTTTATTATCTCCAATTTTCAAATCTAATCAAAAACCCTTCCTCCTTCAATCTCTTCTTTTCCCTTCCAGAAAAACAAAATAGAATGCAAAACTAAGTTAGTTTTCTGATAGTTAAAACAACAGGTCCCGAGTAAGATTAAGATATCTTACATTTTTTACCGAAAAAGCACGCCTTAAAAAAGTTACTTGTAATTTTAAAAGAAAAACCTATCTACATAATTACTATAATTGTTTTTAAAGTAACAGTGGTTTTCTTACAAATATAATTTTTACTTTACAAATACTATTATGCATTGAATTGTTATTATAATTAAGGATAGATTTTCAAACAATGGTTGAAAAGCGGAAATATAAACATGACAACACGGACAGTTTATCAAAGAGCAGTAACTGATTGGAAAAAAATATGCGGATTTATATAAATACAGTTTTAAATTCTTTCAAAAATTAATTCAGGAAATATACTTACTAAAATCGTTTGTTTTAAACTTTATCCGAAAGTAAAATGAAACTACGAAAAAGAACTCTGCAAACCAAATCCATTTAGCAATCACGCTCTAATCACGTGACATGCAGAATGCTATGCAGTACTTTTGTTCGTAAATTTATCTGAATATCTTTTATTAAATTAGGTAGAGTAAAAAATCGAAAATTAGCTTCGATTAAAGTTTATTTAATAATTAATGAAATTTGGAAAATAAGCTGCTAGATTTGTTATCGATATGACTTGCCTATAGGCATTAAAAATTCGTGATCCAGACACTGGAATGTTGTTAAATATCCATAACATTTTTAAATATTAATGAAACATATAAGATGTAAAATTAAATAGTATATTTCTTAAATTATTTGTTGAATATTCAATTGAATTATGAAATTAACTTACAAAAGAACTAATGCGCTAACACAAAATACTTAAGCATAATTCATAGAGGAAAATTAAGGGTCTCAAAAATATACGTGTTGAAAATCGCATTGCATTTTAATTTTAAAAAATAAATATAAAATTTTTATTTTCAATTTTAATAAATAAGTAATTGAATGATTTATTAGTTGGGATTTTAAATGAAGTTCTAGCACCGGAAGTAACAGAAGAATCTATATTCATCGATTTCAGTTTTTATGAAATGTAACTCCTGCCCCCAACAAAATATCAAATGTGAAAGATTGAAAATTCTATTTTTTTTTTTACTGAAATTGCTTTTTATCAGGAAAATTTAATTACATTGGGAGAATATGTTAAATTAAATAATATTTAATACTAGAGACAACAAAAAATTCTAAATTTTAATTGAAAATAAACAGACATTAATTATAAAAACAATATCTTAGAATTAATATTCTAGATAAGCTTCAGCATAAAATTTGAATTGTTAGCTAAGTATCTCTTGGTCTAAGAAAAAGGCACAATTGCTTTCCTTATCACCTATTCAATGGATAAGGTACAAATAGTGTTAAAATTCATTTTAAGAGAAAACATGATTAAAATATCAGAATAATGTAAAATTCGTTAGAAATGATAATTGGTTTTCAAAATAACATATTTGAAACTCTTATTTAAATAATTAAATCCTAATATAATCAACTTCCGCATTATTAGTTTTTTTTCTTGAGCAAATTATTACTTATTATTACTTTCTTCATAAAGCAAAACATTCATGAGATGCGAAGAAAAATAATGATCAAGAAACAAAACGCCTTATTTTAATGTAACATGTTAAATTATATGTAATTTCTGCTATATAATTTAATGTTATATAAAATATATTGTGAACTAAACATTTTAAAAATAAAATAATTAAAATTGCTTTATACTAAGACAACCATACCTATTCAGATATTGATATCTATTCAGGTTTTTTCACATTATATTTTTTTTTACTCAAAGAGTTCTTATAAATTAGCAATACTTCAATTAATTTTTTTTAAAAATTAAAATATAATTTACAAATCTTTGCTCATCCCAATAATATTAGTAAACAATTCAATTTTCCTCCAATAAATAAATTTCTAAGATATGTCAAGAATCTAAAATAAATTAATAGAGTTTAAATGCAGTTTGATTTTTTTTTAATTATTAAACTATAAGTTGTTTTTTTTCCATATGTCATAGCATCAGCCAGGAGGCAAACCCACAACAACTGTTAATTGATAATATGTATTATTTTTTATGCATAAAAATAAATTAAATGATCAATCATTTATCTGAATTGTTCCCATTTAAAAAAAAAATGTTTTAAAAAGAAATAGACAAAAAAATTTATCAGGTTAGCTTTTCCAAAAAAAATAAGTTTTAAACATTCAAAGTATTTATTTTAAATAATAATAAGGAAATTCTCACTATGATAGTAGAGTAACCCCCCCCCCCATTAGTCCCTTAGATATTTTATTGTACCCTATTTGAATACCACTGCTAAAGTATTGCAATTTTTTTCTGTGTCAGTGATTGATGATTAGTTGGCATACAGAATGTGAACTCTGTAGTGATTATTTGCATACTACCCTGATTTCCAGTTAATTACAGAACTGGAAAAAATGGTTTGAAAAGATTAAATATTGAAACAATTCTTTCATTAACAGAAACAATGCAGACATTAAAATTCACCAATGAAAAGGCTTCCTGAAACATATATTAAAAAATCAATATGTAATAAAATTTTAGTGTCTTTCTTGAACATATCAAGGCATAAAAATACATTTAACTTTTCCTTACTCAATTGTTCTTGAACTGTTTGTTGTTATGTCAATTGTTGACAAATCAAGGACAATGTAACATTTTCCCACATGGATAGTTTTTTTTTTAAAAAAAAAACAAATGATATACAAATACTATTAATCTCTCTTTACATGAATATAATTATTTTGCTAACTAATGATTAATATTCGAGTATTAAATTTTTTTAAAAAATTTAATTAGAAATAATAAATTAAAGTATATGTAGAATAATCTTATAATTTTTCAAAAATCTTTTTATTGTTAATAATTTTTTTTTTTTTATGTAGGACATTAAAATGTATAAAAAGTATCTTATTAGCCAAAAAAAAAAAAAAATTAGGATCAAAGCAAAAGTTGTCTCTCTCACAATTCTTTTCTTTTTTGTCCAAGGTAAATATGTACTTCTATTTTACATTTTAAACTTATTGATTTCATCAAAGGGGTCAAAAAGGAATGAAACAGCATATTTATTAAAATTAAGAAAATCTTTTTAAAATATTATTAAGAATTCTAGGAATCCATTCATCAACACAAGCATTAAAATCAAAAATTAATTATAAAGGAAAATCTTCCTTATGAGTTTAATATTAAATAAACATCTATGCTGATATGAAACCTTTAGAATAGCATTGTAAGTATTCAAGCTTACTCAAAAATTGTAAATTCTGCATTATTTGCTCATTGTTTATTGAATTCCTTTTAATAATGTTATTTAAACATATATAATTAACATCAATTAATTATTTATTTGTTTTATCTCTAAAAACATCATTTGTATTATCAGAATGGCTGCATCATTTTCATAGCATCATTAATTATTTGGCTTTAAAATATTTAATCTCAGTAGGACTAATTAAGAATTCCTATCTACTTTTTAAATTTTTATTTTAAAATTAATCTAAGATCTATCTTTTCTTCATTATTTAAATTACTGGGTTAATAGAGAGGGACAAAATTAACACTTTTATCAAAAACTTCTAAATCCACATTTAAATTAATCTCAGAAAGATTAAGTTCATTACTACAATTTTTGTCATAATTACTTTCATATTTCTAAATTGATTCATTAAAAAAAAAAATTAAAATCAACTAATTAAAATCAATTTGTTTATTCAAATTAATTTTATTAAACTTTGAACTAAATCTATATTATCTAACAAAAGTATTCAGTGCCAATTGTTTGTATGCTTTACCCATTGGTGGAGCTAACATACATATAGCAAAGAAACCAGATGCGTAAAGAAGGCATAGAAAATATTAGGCATTTGTTAATTGAATGTATATGCCTGAAAGTAAAAAAGTTACAAATAAAGTTGTGAAAAATAAAAGTGATTATACAGAAAGTGGGTTATTGATTTTTATACTGGGTTTGGGAAAAGATAAGGGGGATTTAGATATAAAAGCCATGGAGTTGACAAACATTATGTTATGGAAATGGGATGGAACAGGATATGGGAAAACTTAGGGTGGGGAAGGGAATGTGAAATGGCGAACAGATTTATCTGGGCATAGTTACTGAGAGATTCCTGACTGTATAAGGAGAAGTCACAGTGCATTACATCACAAACCACTGTAAGCTAAAAGAAAAGTTTGATTTTTTTTTTATGTAAAAAATTAAAAGCAAACAGAAAAAAAGAGAAATAATGTAATTTATTTGGAATAAGAAAATAGTATAATTTATTTAAAAAACAAATCTGAAATTAAGATATTTTATAAATGGACAATAATTGAAAAACAAATCATATGTTTGAAAGTATGAAAATAATATAATTTATTTAGAAAAATCTTCAGGAAGAAAATAATTTAGCAATGAAAGCAAACACAATTCCACAATAAAATGAATTATAAAACTAAGAAGCATAAGAATAAAAAAGGAGACTATCTAATTCATAAGAAAGTGAGTGAAAATAAGAAGTACATAAAAAATAAAATTCCTAAAGATATTGGCAAAAAATCCATAACAAAAATATAAAAGTATCAGTCTTCACATAGCAATTGGAGATAATAAGTCCATAAGAAATTAAAATTCAAAGTTTTGGGGATAAATCCATCAACTGAAATCTCCCCCCAAATACCAGTCTTTATATAATAACTGATGGCAATACATCTGTAAGAAATTAAAATCCAGATATGGTTGCCATAAAAAAGCATACAGATGTGTTACATTTAAATCAAAATGTGCATGAAATTAAACCATGGATATAAATAGCATTTTAGCAAGACCAAAAGCAAATCCATAAAACATTCCATAAAAAGAAAATAATGTGAATGACAAAGTTCACAGAAAAAAATATTTAAATTAAGAATAAATAGGCCATAAGTTTCACTATTTTCATTGCTACAACATTTAATGAAAATATAATAGTAAAACTCATGCTAGTTCTTAAGTGGGTGACATGCTGTAGCTTTAACAACTTTAAATAAACAAGTAATACTTTTGGTCACTTCTTTTATTTCTATGAAAATATTGATGAATGATTTTTTTATTGCCAACTGATAAGCAATAAAATGAAAGAATTAATACTTTTGCATCAACACAATCTCTTAAATGACTGTGCACTGCTGCAGTTTGTGGCTAATATAGTTCTGTCATTCTGGAAAGGTGGAGAAATTCCCAGGGAGAAAGTTGTCAGACAAGTTGTTCTGCCAAAAATGGTAATGCCATTATCTTCCTGAATGACATGCATTCACTGGGATTTTTTTTGTTATTAATTACTTTTTTATAGATGACACCTATTGAAAATTTTTCATTTTTAATGGTTGTGGATTTGTTTAATGTATAAGTAGTTTATTATTAAACTTGCTTTTAATATATATATATACACACACACTTTATATGCTTTTTGATCTAAATATAATTTTTTACATACCTGTTGCTTTAAGACATCTACATGGAGACTGATACCTTTTTGTATTTCAGTTTGTTATAGATTTATTGCTATCATTTACTTTGTGACATGCTTTAATTTTTGTATTGATGTGCTTGATTCACTAAGCACATTAATTTCTAATTTTTTAAAATAAATTATTTTCATGTTTTCAAATTTTTCTTTTTTTCAATCACTCTGTTTACAAAACAGTAGTTTCAATTTTGTTTTTTAGATACATTATATTTTCAAACATTATATCTGTTTATTTTATTTTTTTTTTTGTTTTTTATTTTTTATGAAAAAAAAAAACATCAATTAGCTTGTTTTAGTCTATTTCAGAATATGTATGATATGTATGATAGTTCCACCAATAATAAAGAACATGCAAATAGTATAAAATTCAAAATTAAATCTATTATTACATATTTTTATCAAATTAATTCTACAATTTTTTAGAAAAATATTAATCATTTTATACCTTTTATAGAAATAATTTTTCCACCTTACAGATTCAATCTTATCATTTAATTTAGTTAAAATTTTAATCTTTCTAATATCAATCATAGATAAATTATTAATACATCAATTTCCAAAAAATCTATATTTAAAATAATACCTCAATTAATTTAAGAATTCAATAAACATATAAAACAAACAAAAAATTTTTATAACTCTATAAAAGCATTCAAAATAAATATTGCTAAAAACTAAATATATAAACTAATGGCATATTTCACAAAAGCAACTAATATAAAATATGATATACATGTGATTAAAAATGTATCTAAATATTAATACTAAAAAACAAACATATAATAGCATAAAAAATAACATAAATAATAATAGTTGAAAGACAGAAACAATACAAACAAGTACAGTAAAAATTAAATATTAACCAAAATAAAAATGTACAATAGCAACAGAAATTAAAAAAACTGATCACTATAATAAACTAAATATATCAATTCAAAATTAACTAGCCAAAATTAAAATTAAAAATTTATTACAAATGGATTTCAAGCTAAAGCAGATTTCTCAAATGCAAATGATAATACAAAACTACACACATATATACATATTATACTAACTTCCAACAATTTAAACTTATTTTCATTCAATAGTTTCAGAATCATAATGTTTTATTTAAAAAAAAAATTTCCCATCCTCAATAAAGATAATTTTACTAATAAATCTTATGTTCTTGTGTTTTTTGCATGAATATACACTGCAGGACTTTTATTCTTTTGTTTAAATGTATACTATTTTGACCAATATATAACTTTTTACAAACCAAAAAAAAAGAGGATTAGTATAAATAACTTCAGGATTTCCATCACTTTTATCTTTGATATTTAATAAATGATTTAAAATTACATTCTTTATATTATTTTCTTATTACCAAATACATTATGATTACTCTTTAAAATTTTGTAAGAAAATAATTTAAAAGGCAAAGAAATATACGTATTTTTTTATTAATAATCTCTTTTAAATTATTCTTATCACTTTTAATATTTTTATTAAACAAAATAAACTTAATTTATTAGAATACCCCATGCTAATGTAATCTTTATAAAACTCCATTTTTTTGAATCAAAACTATACTATTGGAACTATTTTATTTCTCATTTCTATAAGAAAAACTTCTTAAAATTGCTCTTTTATAAAAATAGCCTGACAATTATCAGGTTTAATAATAATAATTCTTAACTTACACTTAACATAAAGATTGCATAGCACAAAATATTTTTTTAATTTTCTTGTCCACTATAAATCATACACTTTAAGAAGTTTTATTATTAAAAACAAGAAATAATTGTAAAATTATAGCTTTGCTTCAAAAAAAGAGAAATACATAATGATTATATTAGTAGTGATTATTTTGATAAATTGATTCCAGGTATTTTAATAAAAATTATAATATTTGGTAAACATTAATTTCTATCATTCAATGTGCTCTCTGTCCACTATAAATATAAGTGTTTGTGACTGGTAAAATAAAATGTAGTAAAATAATTAGAATTAAATTATGAAAGATGTTCAGTATGATCAAAATATTACTTTTAAGATCAATATTAAACAGAAAATAAGCTTGTAATTTTAAATAATTTTTAATTTTTTTAAAATCGTGAATTGTTTTATAAATTACATTAGAAATGTATGTTTAAGTGACTGTTCATTTACCAGCAATATTTTTTTGAAATGAATAGTTTATTTTTTTAATTATTCTTAATTCATTTATAATGAGATATTATTTTATATAGCGCTGTTTTTATACTGTAATAGTGATATTAAACAAGGCAAACCTCTCCATACAGTAGTGCCACTCTGTGCCAACCAGAGTAATCAATGGATGCCAGAAGGCTTGTGCATAAAATCCCTATCTAATGCCTACTCATCCAATATCCCCAGACTAGTTTCTGGCTTGTGGCCTTCATAAGATTTTATGCACAAGCCTTCTGGCATTCATTGATTACTCTGGTTGGCACAGGGTGGCACTACTGTATGAAGAGTTTTGCCTTGTTTATAAACAATTATGTGCTAGTATAAGAGATGGTAATCATGTGATGCTTAATAGTGATATTAGCGATTAAGCCAATTTATAAAAATTCACCAAGAAGTTTCGCAGTAAGGTATTCTACCAATCAACAGTTTATGATAGTGGTAAAATAGTGGGTTCCAGGACATTATTAGAATCATTCCATGACAAGGAAAGTTACAAAAAAAAAAAAAAACTGTAGTTTTATTAATTAGATGAAATTGTTGTGCTTAATTCGTCACAATTAGTAATTAACTTAATTAATTATTATCATTAATCAAGCATTCGCAACAATATTAATGTCATTGGTGCATTTAAATATTAATAGAAATTGTATTCCAATGAAAACGCTATAAAAGTAAATGGATTATCATTGAATTCTTAACTTGATATATCAAAAAATAGAAATAAATATGTGAAAGCAAATGATTCTCCATATTTTTTGGGAAATAATCAAATATCAGATATAGTATTTTAAAATAAATATTTAACACCTAAAAAATTATGTTTACATATTTTTCAATTTTTAATTCTTAGAATGACTAATTTGCAAGCCTTATCTTACCAGCTATTTTACATATGTATTATTAAAGATTATAATTTCTTAAAATACAATTTAAATTTAGTGCGGTGCTATAGCCTATTGCGTTAAAAATCAATTGTGAATAGAAATAAACCTTTCTGTTAGGTTTCGTACATAAATGTTTTATAGCCAAACCATTTAAATTATTACATTTTCTTAATACCCTTATATTATTACTGATACACATTTATATATGTATCCATTTACTTACCACTATTTGTTACAAATCTTTTTTTTTCTTTGTAATAAAAAAACGTCTATTGAGACGCCTCTATTTTTTTCAAGTTGATTAATCTATTTATATGTATTTATGAATTTTTGTTTACAAATTCTTTTCAAATTTAGATTTATTTAAATAAGCACTTAAACTTTGACCACAATAATATTCTGATAAAAATCCATTTGTATAACTAATATTTTTATGTAACGTGAATAAAATTAATTTCCTTAACTTTGAAAGCCAAAGGTCTTGCTATAATAATATTTAGATTCGAAAGTGAATTATTTTCACATGCATATAACCCGATTTCTTTTGATCTATAAATATCACTATTATTTATAAAGATTTCAGTACTTTACTAAAAATATAACTCATTCATATATTGATTATAATAAATATATTGCTTTTTTTTAGTTAGTTATTTTATCCAATTATGTCACCTCAGGTTTGCTAAACTTGTATTTACTAATTGTGAGATATCTTTTTGTTTCGTGAACAAAAAACGACATTATTCATAAACAAGTATAACGTAGGTATTCTAATTATAAAAAAAAAAAAAAAACGAGAAAAAGATACAAAACAATCTGTGAATCACAAATACTACCATATATATATATATCACATTCTGATCTTACAGACATTTTATGATGCCTGAAAAACTTTCATATCATGTATAAATATGATATTATAGTTCTTCATTTCAATCTATTTTCAGAATATATCATTCCAATGAAGCAATTAATATTACACCACTGCTCAAATTTACTGTAAAATAAATTTTTCGCTATTTTTTTTATTAATTTCTCATTGCCAATCTATAGTAGATATTATAACATTTAGCAAGCTGAAGAACATATCAATAGGTTTTATAAACTTGCCAATATAATTTTAAAATATATAGAATATCTTCATTTAAACAGGCAAAACTCTCCTTACAGTAGTGCCACCCTGTGCCAACCAGAGTAATCAATGGATGCCAGAAGGCTTGTGCATAAAATCCCCATCTAGTGCTTACTCATCCAATATCCCCAGACTAGTTTCTGACTTGTAGCCTAAGATCTAGGTGCAGTGCTCTCAGATCCAAGGCTTCTCACTGACAAAGGCTAGAAACCAGAAACTAGTCTGGGGATATTGGATGAGTAGGCACTAGATGGGGATTTTATGCACAAGCCTTCTGGCATCCATTGATTACTCTGGTTGGCATAGGGTGGGACTACTATATGGAGAGTTTTGCCTGTTTAATAACAGTTATGTGCTAGCATAAGAGATGGTGATCTATGTGATGTTTAGTGGTTTAATATCTTCATTTGTTTGCTGCTATTTTATATTATATTGTTATGGTAGTTCCATATAATAAAGTTCATAGAATTAAGTACAAATGATTTAACTATGTTAGTTATATCACAATGATAAGTGCACTTTCTTTTAATTTGTTAAATGCAAAAACAGCCTATTGGAACCTCAACATCCAAGATTGCTTTCTAAAAGCTATTGTGATATTTAAATTAATTCAAATTTTAATGATTTTATCCAAATTAGAAATTGCTAAAGATTTGTTATCTTCCATTAGGATAAATAAAGCAGAAGAATTTCTTGAACACTAATTATTAAATCCGTTTTTGAACATTCTATATGTCAATCCTTGAATTAGAAAGACTAGCATAAACATGACAAAAATGTAGAAACAAGAAGATTTGCCTTTGCTTTTAGATAATTCAGATTTAAACTGCTACCATCAAATCCATACCACATCTTGATGTCTGTTTATTGCTCCTTGTGATTTAACACAATGATAGAATGATGAATTCTAGGGCTAAAGGCCTTTGGATCAAAGTCCCTTCTGATACACTATTGTCACATGACTTATCAAGTGATTAACTATTTCCACTTATTGTGCCTTGTATATAATGTTGCTTAATAAATACTCCAAAAACCATAGTCATAACTATGGAAAACAAAGTTATAGCTAATATATATCTATTAAGCAGAATATTACACAACTTTTCCAGCTTACTTTTATTTCTTGCATTAGAATTAGTAATTCATTCTATCTACTTTTTTTATAGAGTAATATAAGTTTAAACAATCAAAATATATTTGATGGTAATATAATATCTAACTCACTAGATTAGTTTCTAGCTATTTGCTTTCATCAATATTATTAATGCTAAACATACATTTTTAGGATTAAGAATAGCAGGGTTCAGTTTCCAATGTGAACATAATTTGTAGTGTAAAAATCATGAAACTTTCCATACATTGTCTGTTTTTTAGCTTTGTGCTATAGTCATGCATTGAATACAAGTGTTGGCAGTACTCTTATAAATGAGCTTGGATTTAGAAATTTAATAAGTTGTGAAATTTTTGATGATTTTAAAAAAAAACAATAAGTTTGATTAATTTATTTTAAAATATTTTTAATGCAATATAATAATACCTTTATCTTGAGTAGACAGTCAAACAAAAGATTGATCTTCATTAGAGCAATATGTTTCCGCAATATGTTAAGACTGTTATAATGAAAAAGACCTTATTCTGGGCAATTGAAAGAATCTATTATACTTTATCTGCATAAACAAATGATCAAGTTACTTTTCATAATTCATAACCATTATTTAAATTAATTCAATGTATCTATTACTTTTTTTTAAAATCCACAATATGTCAAAACAAAGCATTATTTAATTATCTACATTAGAATACAAAGCTTCTCAGTGAATTCTTATGCCTAAGACCTATAGCTAGACAGTAGTTTCATAATCTGCTTAGCACTGCCATCTATTGCCAATTGATTAGTTATGCTTATATAGATGATATTAAAGCAGAGTGTCAATAATATTACAGTATAAACTATCTTGTTTTTTAAAGTAAATAAAAAATTTAGTCTAAGAACACTAATCTTCATCATTGGCTGAACTAATTGCATTACTAAAAACTGAATCATTTCCTAGAGTTCTGATCAAATTATCAATTAAATTATTATTCAAATTTATTATTATAATGATTTATTTGTTATGAAAAAGTAAATAAGTAATAACTCATTGATGAATTGTAAATAATTTGTCACTTATTATGTATTGACAGGAATAACTTTTATAGCAAAATTTTTAGATACCTCGTGTAATATTTTTATTTGTGGTTGTCTTACAAATATCTAAATTTCTCTAATTCAGCTTTAAAACAAATTATTTAGAGAGCAAAAAATGTTTTAAATTTAATTTAAAACTATAAAAATTTAACAATATGAAAAGCTAAACAAATTTCTGATAAATCTAGCATAAAATCTCAAAACTTATTAATTTGGTTCTATATTTATTGTAGGATTCAAAAATAATTATTTAATATTTATAGAGGAAAGAGTTTTTAAATTTAATTTAAAATTATAATACCCCAGATCATCTATATAAAAGCATTTTCATGGTATTAAATCTTATACTCTCTTGGCATAATATTAGCACCTTCCATTTTCTTAATTAAATCAGCTTTTGAATTAATGCATGCTACAATTTCTTTCAAATTATCTTCATGATCTACATTTTGCATAATCTGCTTGTATATCTTGCAAATTACACAGTCATCAAGGAGTTGTAGAAGTTAAACCTGGGTATTTTTAATTCAAAGCTATAAAAATTTAGACGTGAAGTTGCTAAAAAATTTGAATTGATAAAAAAATTTCTGATAAATACTGTTAACATTAAACCCCTAAAATCAATATATATATTTTCTGTACTCTTCTGCAATATTTTAAATTGTAGTAGGCTTACAAATAGGTCTTTAACTCAGCTTTAAAAAATGTAAGGATTTAATATTTATAAGTGAAAAAAATGTTTTAAGTTTATCTTTATAAAAACATTTTGTTAAAATCTTTCATTAGCAATCTATATTCTAGTTTTTTTTATTAATTAAATAAAGGTTTGAATTAATGTGCAATACAATCCACTTCAAATTATCTTCATAGTCTATATCTTGCAACAACTCATAAAAGTCAAAGCATGCTAGTTCTTGAATTTCTTAGAATCTTCATATTTATTTTAGAGTGCATGACTAGAGTTGGTATTTCAGAACACATGCCTAGGAGTTAAACTTTATGAAGCCATTAAAATAGAGTATGCATTATTATTTAATATTTTCAACTTCAAATTATTTTTAATTAACTTTATCTTCATTCATATCTTTAACATGTCTGCCATGATCTTAAATAAATAATTATTATTGTAAAAATCAATTTTAACATCTTTTTAAAAATTTTATAATTCAGATGACTGCTCATCTTTATAACAATTCAATAACAATTCTTTTATACTAGTTTTGAAATAAATGTGATTTTTTCCCTCATAAGTTTTTCTAAAAAATTTACTTATTTTATTTATTCTCAAGGTCTCATTTTATTTTGCTATTATTTTTTAAAATATCACTTATATACCAATTTATTAAAATTTTCTGAATTAATGTGTTCACTAATGAATCTTTCTCTATTATCTTCATTACTTTCCCAACAAACTTATGTTAGATTGCTATCCTAAAAATATATTTTTCAGTATAAATGGTAGACATTTTCTACATCTGTGCCATTGACATGTACTTCTAAAATGTCCATCAAAAATATTTTTGTTCACATTCTAATCTTGAATTATTTTTGAAATAAGGATTTATTTTTCCACATGTGAACAATTCTTCCATTTTATGTTACAAAAAAAAAAAATCATTAGCAATAAGTAATTCTGATATGAATGTAACCATCCTTCATACAAGCACTGTACTTTAATATTCAATTAGTGATGTTAAATACTAATAAACTCTCGACCCAAGTCACAAGATGAAGACTTTTTAAAAGATAAGAATGGCCAACTTATCTTTTGTATCTATATGCAATTATATAGCTAATATTAAGCATCTTGGACTGAGAATGTGAATATTTATTCACTTTACTTACATTTCTATTTTATTATATATTAACACTTGTGAAATCTTTAAATTTACTACATGTTAATATTAGAAGATGTCACACTTTAATGTAAATCTAGCATTTTTTTTATTAGTGTTGTGTCAAATTGTAATTCTGATATGAAGATAATCATCCTTCACACAATGCCATATCTTAATATTCAATTAGCAATGTTAAATTCTAGTAAACTATCATTCTAAATCACAAGGGTAAAGACATTTGAAAATATAAAAATAGCCATCTTATCCTTTGCACTCTCAAATAATTTTTTTTTTAACTCTATAATAAATTGTTGATTATTGAAATCATCAGGTGATATTTAATTTTGGCTTATGTAAACATTTGAAAATAGAGCAATCTCCATTATTTTTTCTTTTATCCTTTAAAATTATTCACTTCTGTTTTCTTACTTTGATGGAATGAGGTTATAAGTAAAATTTACCATATTGAATTTAATATCTCATTACTGAGTTATTAATAAATGTAAAACATATTTAATAGGAGATTTGAATAGATAAATAATGATTACATTTTCACACGTGTTTGTCTATTATATGTGGATGTATTAATTTTAAATTGACAAATATTTTAAAGATAATGTTTGCTTTAAAAAAAAGAGAGATAATGTTTATAATAGTATTTTAAAAATAGACATGATGTATTTTTTTTATTATTATTTTAAAGGAAATTTAAATATTGTTTATTTTTTAATTCTATCAGCATTCAGAGAAGATATGATGTTATAAAGATTGATCTGTGCAATTGACCAATAATTATTCTTTTAAAATAAAAGGGAGTAACTTGAGTGAATCAATAACAAATAAGATCTAAGTTGATGACCTCATTAATACATAAATAGAAAAATAATATAAATAAGTCCATGATATTAAATTGGTTCTCTTATTCTACTTATTCTTTTGTTCTTATATAAATGTCAGTTATCTCAGTATGTGCTGCATTTTTATAATAGATTTTTTTTAATGCAGTTTATACATATTTTAAAGATGTTTTTGAAGATAGTAATAGGATGAGAGAATACCAAGGACAAACATGTAAATCTATTGAAATTTTAAGGCAACAACTGCAGTATAGTTGCTATAGCAGTCTAGAAAATTTCAAAATGTCACTTTAAGGTTAATGTGGATATACATATGCATGCATCAAATATATATATATGAATGCCACTGAGCAAAATTAATGATTTTCTAAGAATTAAAATAATGATTTGCTAGTGGAATATTTAAAATTATAGAAATGTTATTAAGTGTTGGCTATAATTCTATATACATGTTTACATACATACAGTGCTTGTGGACTATTGACATGCTAAAAGATAAAATGACAATGGTTTCAACAATTGAAAGATTTAATAGCTGAAATATTAATAAAATCTAACCATGGAAATGTACTTACCTGCATTTGTATTTTCTATGTGCATCAATGAAACTAGAATTTATAAGGATACATAATAATAATCTCGAACATGGTAATAATATTTAAAAGAATAATTATCTTAATGCTTTATTAAAAATTACCAATAGTTAGTTTAATAAATAAACCTCAAATACTACACTCTTCTCTTACTGGATTACTATATTCTAAAAATATTGAATCCTTTTAAAGGATTATTTTTTGGGAACATAATGAAAAGGAATTTAACATTAATCATTATTTAGATTGTATGGTACTTACAATTTGTTCAATGTATTTATTTGCTTTAATACTATTATTATTTTAGAATGATCATTTAACATTTATTTTACGTATGAGTGAATATTTAAATGGGTACTTAACCAATGGAAAATCATAATAATTTTAAATTCCATAATTAAAAATTGAAATAGACTTTGCATAGTAACTTGTTTAGTTTATTATCCATTGAATGTCCAGTGTGCAAAGTATAACAAGTTAGTGTTTTATTTCTTAACTTTATATGTTCTTCATTTGAAATCAATAGATAGATGGATATTTTCCTCTGGTTTTGAAAAGATTTTTTTTGTCTAGCACCACTTGACAGTTCTAACAAATGCAATCTTATACAATATCTTAATCTAAATTCTTATAATATATTCTTTAATTTGCTATTGTCCATTTGTAAATAAATTATCAGTATTATTATTCATTAAATCTGAATTCTGAGTCTCATTCAAATTAATAAACGTAAGGTATTGCAATTACAATTTATATTTTATTATAAATATGGATACACAAAAATCTAATTATTAACTAATGGAAATTTTATCATTATCCTCATATTCAATAATCATTAAAAGTTAATCTAATATTCTTATAAACACTCATTGATATCAAAGCTATTAATAAATTCTTGTAATAAAATTTTATATAGCATTAAACACAATATCTTCATATATTTTGAATATAATATAAATTTACCACACACCTAGCAAAAGGGTTATTTAGTAGCAAATACCAATGTAAATTTATTAATAACCTTAAATATTTTCCCAATATGAATTTTAGATTGTGTTATTAATGAAACCTGCTTAATTTTTGCTCATTTTATTTGATTACATATTTAATTTATTAATTAGTGTCACATTATTAATTTTAGTTTGTATATTTATACATAATTTACATTACTTAATTAGCATTATTTTAAATTTCAACTTTACAATTTACAGGGCATTAATAAGAATTAACATTTATCTATTCTTGATTATATCAGTATAAATTTGGTATTTAAATCTAGGGCATACTAAAAGAGAGTTTTATTTCTCTTGTCATATTTTTTTTATATTGGTATAGAATTTGGCATCCTCAATTTGGACTGTTGAAGAGAATTTTTCTCTTGTTAATTTTATACCATTAAAGTACCTACATGCAATCATATAGGCAAATCTTAAGCATCTTGGACTAAGAATGTAAATATATTATATTATTTACTTTACTTACATTTCTATTTTATTACATATTAACACTTGCAAAATCTTGAACTTTAAATGTTAATATTAAAAGATGCTATACACTAAGGAAAATAATCTAGAATTTTTTTTTACTAGCATTGTGTCAAACTGTAAATGTAATTTGATGATAATCATCCTTCACATAAATGCTATACTTTAATATTCAATTAGCAATGTTAAATACTAGTAAACTCTTGAGTCAAGTCACAAGATTTTTGAAAAGATAAGAATGGCCATCTTTTGGACCTACATACAATTATATAGGCCAATCTTAAGCATTTTGGAGTGGCCATTCTTATCTTTTTAAAAGTCTTTATCTTGTGACTTGGATCGAGAGTTTTCTAGTATTTAACATTGCAAATGAATATTAAAGCATGGCACTTGGGTGAAGGATGATTACCTTCATATTAAAATTACAGTTTAAAGCAGCACTAGTAAAAAAAAGAAAAAAATTCTAGATTATTTTTTCTACATTTAATCAGACAGCCAACTATTATTTTCAAAACTGAAGGCTTATCTTACTTTAATCCTACAATCAACTGTCTCTACTTAACAGCAAAAAGTTATTCTTCAAATTATTAGTTAAGAGTGATATCTCAGAAACTTTTAACTCCATATTTTAAAACAAATTAATATTTCTTAATCTGTCATCTTACAGAACCTTAGAAAGCAACAATGTCATCATAATACTTGAAGAAATGTGAGTTTTTACTGTGAAAATAAAAGAATGAACAAATTAATGAATGAAAGAAAAATCTTAATTTTTTTCATTTATTTGCCTTCATGGTTCAATATTCAGATACTATTATTATTAATGAATAATAAACTTTTTTATGCTATTGTAAATTCAAAATAGCTTAGGTGCTATCATAAAAAATTATTATTAACTGCATATTTGCTGAAGTTTAGTGCTCTCAAGGACTACATGTCTCATATTCATAGCATTGGATTTACATAGGCAGGTGCATATTTATATAATTTACATAAATTACAGCTTATATATGCATCTGCCCACATAATTCCTAATGTTATGAATATGAGGCCACACTTAGTCCTCGAAGCACTAAGTTTCAGTAAATATACAGTTAGCATTAGCTTTTCTTACAATAGTGCTTAAGTGCATACATTTTGAACTACTACTATTGCTGTTGCTACTGCTGCTGTGGCTGCTGCTGCTACTGTTACTACTACTGCTACTTCTACTACTACTACCATAATTATTATTGTAATTTTGTTCACATTTCAAAATTCTTGATACACAACTTTCAATTAATAAATATTGTACTTTAGAATTTAAATACTGACTTATTAAATCTTGGGTTCTCTCTAAAGTGGGTACATTTGGGGCATATCCTTAAAGTTCATAGGTTAAAATGTCACTGACAATATACATCTATTTTAAAAGAAATGTAATTTTTAATTTTAAATAGTATTAAAATAGACCATATTGTGGAAAAGATCGAGAAACATTGAGGAAAACTATAAAAGACATTTCCGTTTTATTTTTAAACTATACACTATTAAAAAAATTATAAATACGTATGTGAATTTATTTTTCACAAAATATTACTTTTCTTTTATAATACGATATTTATATTTACTTTTATAATTATTTCCAACCAAATAATTGTTTAGTTGAAGTTCTTGTGCTTTTTTTTTTTTTTTAGATTTTTTTTTTTACTATCTATTACAAGAAATTAATCTTGATATTTCTTTAACAATTCAACAAATATGTTTTTTCTCACCAACATGTAGTGTTAGCTGCTTTAAAGATAAGTAACATGTATGAATTGACCAAATTGAAATTTAAAAAAAAACTTTCCTCAGCTGGAAATCCTTCCACAACTTGAAGGTATTGAATTTACTCCTTTTACCTTTTTGTTAAATCATGCAAGGTACCTAGTCATTTATATTTGTTATCACGTAAACATTTTTAAAAGTTATTCTGATCTTCTTTCAAGGAAGAAAACTTAACAAATATGTATATTTTTTATTGCTCTAAGCGAATAAAATATAGTCTAATAACTGAATATAAAAAAATGTCACTAATCAAATTTTGATATAAAGTCATTTGGAAATCATATTGAAATTCTACTGCATATTTTTGTATGTAGAGAATTAGATAAATGGCTAGGTAGGCAGACAGACAGACAGACAGACAGACAGATAGACAGACAGATAGATAGATAGATAGATAGATAGATAGATAGACAGATAGACAGATAGATAGATAGATAGATAGATAGATAGATAGATAGATAGATAGATAGATAGATAGATAGATAGATAGATAGACAGACAGATAGACAGACAGAGAGATAGACAGATAGATAGGCAGATAGATAGATAGATAGATAGATAGATAGACATATTTATAGATAGAAAAAGGGAGAGATGAGAAAAAAGTTTTTCTGCAGATGCTTTAAAAATGGACACAAACATTCATTAAAATAGCCTATAAATAAATAATGAAAGAGAATATCTTATTGCATTTTTTAATCTTATTTTGTTCTCATGCTAAAACTATACACATACCTATTTACTTATCAATATTAGATAGTTATCTGGGTGGGATATAAGTCAGCATTCTAAAAAAAATAAATTCTAAGTTTGATAGGTACCTGAACAAAATTTCTTGTATTACCCAGTTCAAATTCAAATCTTAGTGTATGCATGGTTAGAAGATGCACTATTACCATATCATGGGAATCTTATCCTGGTCGCACATGCTTACATATATATTAATCCATGATTTTTTTAACGATACGTTTTCAAAATATATAAGAGTAGAATTAAATACAATCGTAAATATTTCTAACTTATTAATTTTAAAAAACTTATCTACATAACAATGTTAATAATGATTGTTTTGTTTATTCAACACTTAAATGTTTTGAAAATTTCTGCTTAATAATATTTCAGTAATTTTTTTAAAACTCATTATTTTATCTACATATACATAAATTTGAATACAAATATACATATACATAAATTGATGGAGTTAATAACATAAAAATCATAAATACATTTATCATTATACATTCATTGTCCTAATATTATTATAGTTTTAATAGATGATTTCGCCTGTGATTCACAAAAAGTAACTAGTGTCATACATGCAGATGACTAAAAACTGTAAACAGGCATACAATATGATTCTTAAAATTTTCATACAGATTTTTATATAAAATTCTAAATATATCGCGTAGTTAGGGAAACGTTTCATAATTGTAGAGTGAATATTAAATATTTATACTTCTATTACTAAAAATTTAAACAGGGTATATAAGTGCTAGACCATTAAAAGAAAATAAAACATATTCTATTCCAAATGACATTCATCAAAAAAAAAAAAAGGAGAAGAAAGTAGTTAAAAATTAGACATTACTATTATTAGCAGCGATACAGATCTTTATATATCTATTCATTCATCTTCCTCTGTCTAATTTATTCATCTCTTCATCTTTGTTTGTTCATCTGTCTACTCACCTATCTATTTAGATTTACCTATCTATTCATCTATCTATCCATCCATTCACCCATCCAATCTCACTCACCACACACATCTACCCACCTACTTACCCATTTACCTTTCTTATCATTAGAACTATTGAATAAACTAATTGCTTTTAAAATAAAATTCAGTTGAACATAAGCTTGTTTTAATATTTTAGATTATCAATTTTACATTAAATATAATATTCGTAGCATTTATCAAGCTTATCTAAAATTAAAATATATGAGAAAGAAGTTATAATTTATTTAATTTCTGTACAGATTTTTAAAATAAAAAGAAAAGTTTGTGCATAATTTAAACAGATTACAAATGTTTTAGTTATTTTACTTTAATTTTTTGTTAGAAATCGTAAGCTAGTCTAGGCTTTTAAATTATTAAAGTCAAAACTGAAAAGTAAATATTTTTCATTTATTTTTAAAAAAGTTTTGAATCTTATTCACGTTTCTATTTATATATGAATAATATCAACTACAATATATACTATAATAAAAACTATAGTAAATCTTACAAAATTGAATATATCAAAAAACAAATAAATAAAACCCTATAAATAAATATTAACTATAGTTAAGAGGATAGCTAAGCCATAAAGTTAGTTATAATTAATATTTATAGATTTTTTTTTCTGGTATATAAAATTTTATAAGTTTTTTTAAAAAAAAATATATGTATGTATTAATATTATGCAGCTTAGTCATGAGATGTTGGCACAGTAACTGCATGGCTGCCATTTAGCAATGAAAAGTTTTATGTTGTTTGATATGTTTTTCATAACCATTGTTATCTTGTACTATCAATTAAGTTATATATGTACAAAGTAATATGGTTAATGTTTCAGAAATTTCAAAAGTGGAGAGGGGGCACAGTACAGTTATAGACTGAGCACAACAGTTCCATTCACTTGCTCAAATTGAGATCTTTTTTAAATGGGAAAATGATTCAGGACCTTAGCTTAAACAGGAGCTAGAGATAATAGTAGTAAAATGTACATGTTTTATGATAGAATCTATTGGAATAATGACTTTAGAAAACTTTATTATCTAGATCACAATTCAACTTTGCAAATATCACATGATAAAAAAACTTTTTAATAAAGGTCATTGCGATCAAATAACAATAACAAAAGTACTTAATTATTGTTCAGTTATTATTTTCCACTAAACCTTGATTAGGTTTAGATTTAAAGTGAAGATAATATTTTTACATCATAATTTTTTTTTTAATCACTGCATGATGGAGGTTTATAAAATTTACAACTGGCATCAGCAGCAGAAGCCATTCACAAATGACCACTTCAATTCCAAGAAAGACAAATACACACAGCTATTATTGCTATTATGATTACTATTATGATAATAATAATAATAGTAATAATAATAATGACAACAACAGCAATAACCATATGCTAAAGATGAATTTTACCACGACTATACAAACCAATTTAATCCATGAATTTACAAATGCATTCACATTTAGAATATGATGGTCTGTTTATTTGATGTTTTGCAATGCTGTCTTGTATCTTCTTGTACTGCAAACTTTTTTTGCAAAATATTTCAACACCTTTTCTAATTGTAATTCTCCACTGCATTTTATTCTCAGTCATATCTTTCCAATGAAAGCAATCAATATTGCACTTAATTAGAACATCTTTGGAATAATCTTTATAATGTAAATGACATCTGAGTCTAATGTGAAAGTGATGCTAAGTTCACCATGAAATATTTATTTAGAATGTCTACAATCAGTCATTCATTTCACATATCCAATTTAATGAAGATATTACTTTATAATAGTAGTCTTTGTAGCACCACACAAAGAAAGCACAAAAACATATTGACTTGTCATCTTAATTATATTTTTAGAATTTTATGTGGCATTCTTAAATGATAAAAATGCTTTCATGTTACATCAATTGGGGTCATAATCTTATTTCTATAATAAAATAACATCTCTATATACAATTAGCTTAGACGACAGTAGTTATATTACTGCAGTGAAATATTATTTAAATTTTTTTTAAAAATAGCAGCAATACTTTAGAATATTTGTTACATTATAATATCTAAAATCACTTTTCCAATTAAAATGCTATTAAGATATTTAAATTGGCTCATATTTTCAAGCTGATAACCATCTAAAGTAAAAGCTGCTGAAGATTTGTTTTCTATCACTGTTTGATGTAAGACATGAGTTTTTGCCCATTAATTACTAAACAAATGTCTTTATATGTTGCATTCAAAGCATTTAATTTACACTATAAATCAGCACATTGTAAATATGAAAGTCAAGAAATTGAATTTCTTTCTTTTGTTTTGAATTAATTTAGATTAAAAATTCCAGTATCAAACCTGCATCACATTTTTATTCATATTTCATGAAACCATCTACAAATACTTCCAAAAGTCATCATTATAAAAAATCAAAAACAAAATTAAGGTTAGTACATAGTCTTGTTTAACACAACTTTTCATCTCAAACGTCCTAGTTTTCTAACTGTAATAATAATAATAATACTAGCCAATCAATTAATTACCAATAGTACCTCAGACCTATTCAATTACATAAATTAAATGCTTTATCTAAATCAATAATAAATAAACCATTTTTTTCTTTCTGTACATTTTTTCTTGCATGTTTTGGCAAAATAATCATGTCTATAGAAACAATCTATTAAATAAAAATCTTTGAATATTTTTCATGAAAATTGCTGCTATCATTTATATTTTTAAAAATTGGAACAATACAAACATTATTAAAATCAGGCAGTATGACTTCATGAGTCCATATACCCCTAAGAAGCATCTGATAATTTGAAAGCTATCACATTAGTGCTATATTTTTAAACTTCTCCAGGTAACTTCTTATGAATTGTAATGTTTCTCTTTGAAAAATTACAAAAAGCTGTTTAGATTTATTAAACAGAATATATTTGTCCAAATCTTGTTGCTAAAGATTCTGTGATGTAATGCAATGCACTGTGATTTCTCTTTATTTGGAGTTCTCTCAGCCACTATGTCCAGAGAAACATGTTAGTCACTTTATCTTCCCGTTTCATTCTCTACCCTACATTTTCCCCATATTCTTTTCTATCCTGCTCCATCCCATTTCCAGAACATAATTTTCATCAATTCCATGGCCTTTATATCTAAATTCCCCTTAACTTTTCCCAAATTCAGCATAAAAACCAAGAACATACTTTTTGTATAATTATTTGGTTTATATTTAATCTCACACAACTTCATTATTTGCACCTTTCTGCTTGCAGACATTTACATTCAATTAACAGATGCCTAATATTTTCTATGGATTCCTTATGTAAGTTGCAGACTAACTCAGCCATATTTATCCATTTATGTGCATATTCCCTTGCTATTAAAGATCCTGTTCAAGCCTTAAACAGTAAACTATTTTCCTTGCTATTATCATAAATTAACTCACATCCAATATTCTGTTTACTTCTATATATATGTAAACTCTTTTTAATCTCCATACTATCCAAATCCATATTCTTTATTAATGCATCTATTCTTCTACCCCATTCTGTGCCACTATAAACACGAACAATTATCCTAACACAATCATTGCATCTTTTGTATAAGTATACTGACATAAATTCTTTATCCAAACCTTCTGCATACCATGTTACCTTTCTCACCCATATTGCTGCCTACCATTTACTCATAACCCAATTAAATACTATTTTAATTATTCTCTTATTATCCATAAATTATAATCTACTGAACACTTTTATTTTGCTTTTTGCATCTCTCATATAAAAACTTGACCATCCCATTGCTCCTAGAATTATCCCCTTTGCCATTCACATACCTGCATCCAATACATATCTTCCTACTTCTCTTTATACTTTTTCTAAGTAATCTAACACTCCTTTACTAACACATAACACATCATTATCATATATCAATCTTGCTACTGCCACTCCCTTCTAGCTACATCATATTTATTATATAAAACAGTTCGTTTCTTTTCTTTGCTTCATTTATCAATTTTTTCTCCTATTCATCCAAGAAATTTCTCTGATTTCTTAAGATGATTCCTAAATTGGTATACCTATGGTTATTCATCAATTAGCCACTGCACACTGCTTGATGTCACTGATTCCATGCAAAAGCACAGAAATATGCCATTTATGTGGCCTATAGAACAGTTCTGTTCATATTAGCTGTAAAACAGCCCTTGATGGGATTGCACACAAATATTATGGCCTGCTTTTGAGTTTCATTGTACTTTTCAAATTGTGCACACTTCACAGATTGCTATGGTATAATGTGAGAGTGTATAGAATTCAAGTGGCCATAACTCTTTTCATGTGTATTTGAAGTAATGATTTTTCACATGACCCGATGTAGTTTCAGATAGTAATAATTGTAAGCCCATCGCCATGCTTCTGTACACATCTTTTTAAGGTGAAATGAATTGCAAAAGTGTACATCCCAGCACCATTTTACAAAATTCACGTGAAAAAGGAATTTTGCACAAGAACAGCTATAAGACTAAAACGGCTGTGGTTTGTCATTTTTTTAAAAGCATAAGCTTGGTTTGATCAGATGGTAATTTTAAAATGGAATTCTTACATTTTATTAAATAATGTTATTTCATAAATTTCTTAAAAATAGTTTTCAAAATGTCATCGCGGAATGTTTCTAATATATATATATATTTGTTTGATCAGAGTAGTGCATGTTTTGGCCAATCCTTTGAATTGTCAAAACCATCAGTCCCCCTCCCTGCACATTCTAGCGCTATGCACTGCCATGTATAATGTAATTAAAAAATGTAATTTAGAAACAAAGCCCCCCCCCCAAAAAAAAAAAGTAAATGCACTTTTTAAAAAAAAATGTTTAAAGAAAAATAAATATAAATCCCTATAAAAAAAAAAGAAATAGGTGAAAGCATTATATTTATTTGTTTTTGAATAAATAACAAAATTGTAAATCAGTCTGGTAATGTTATATCTATTGGTTTTTGACTAGCAACAGAGCCATCAAGTGGCATGTGGTGGCTAGTCGACTAGAACCTACCTATCCACCACATTTAACTTTCTATCCTCCTTAAAAATTCTTTGTCCTCTCTTTCTTCAGTATTAGTCATCATTAATTTTGATTTTTGCTCACTAAATTTAATCCCCATCTCTTTATCCACCCTTGCACATGTCCTCTCCATAACTTTCATCTTTCCTTTTTTCTATGTACAAGAAGACATCATCCACAAATAAAATACCCGATAATGTATACACTCCCTTGCTGTCTATTAATGGTATCTTTACTTCTCTTCCTAGTCTTTCTATTACTTTCCCAATTTCTCACAAATACAACAAAAATAAAGTAAGTGGCATAAGGCAACCTTGCCTTAGTCCTACCCCATTTTTAACTTTAACTGGATTTATATTCCCTAATTGATATGTGTAGTAATTATTTTTATAAAATTTCTTAATGATATCCACTACAGTTCTATCCTTTTTTAAAATTTATTAAACTTACCCATAATCTATTTCTATTTACTCTATCAAATGCTTTCTCTGCATCTATAAAAACCATATATAATTGTCTACCTATATTTCTACTCATATCTATAAGTTGTGGAACTAAAAATAAACATTCTCCTATATGCCTATCTGATTAAAAATCTTCTTGCATTTCTTACATTATATTATTTTCTTCCATCCATTTTGTGAAAACTTTATATAACACTGATCTCTTCTGACCCATCTTATTAAAACACAATAATAGATTTAATTTTGTCCTATGCCTAAATCCATTGCCATCTTCACTGTCCATCCATCTAAATATCTTATTTCCATTACTATATGCTTTTATGTTTGACAATATGACCTTCACATCTAACATCTTTTCTATATCCATTTTATACTTATTTAAGATTGTCTCTAATTCTTCTCTAGAGCTACACTTTACTTCCTCATCATCTAGTAAAACTATTTCTCTTTCCCTTACATTTCTTCTTTTAATGTAGTTCCACCCTTGTTTTAATTGTTATTAAGCACCCTTTAGTGAAACGAATCCTAATTCAAAAGTCTTTATTTTACTTTATATTTAAAAAAAGTCTGACTTTTGTTTTCTACCTCATTAATTATCTCTTAATGATTTCAAAGTGCATAAATTTTTTTGGAAACATTAATGGTGTAAAGCCTAGTTTATATTTAACATTTATATTTCCTAACTTTCATGTGTTTTATAATTATACATTGTCACACACAAAAAATCTACAATATACATTTAAAAATCCAACTTGTTTAATTATCTAAATAAAAAACCATGTGCTATTTAATGATGGAATTCAAATTTTTTAGGCCATTTCTTTAGGAGACCAAACTTTGCAAAAATTCATCAACTAAATTGACTACAGTTCATACTAAAATATATTTTTCAGTACAAGGTAATAATCATCTTCATCATCATTTTCAAATAGTGTAAATTCACTGCAACATGAAGGTCTCACCAAGTTCAGCTATCTACTCTGATCTTTAGTCGCTCTTCTCCATATCACACAAGCATTCTTCCTTATTTCATCAATCTCTTGGAATCCAATTTAAGATTTCAACTGTCCATCTATTATCATTTCTTTTAGAAATATGTCCAGCCCAACTCCACTTTAGTCTCTTAATTCTTTTAATGATGTCAGTAATCCCCATTTTTTTCTCTCACCCATGTATTTCATTTTCGATCCCTTTTTGTTACTCCTAACATACATCTCTCTATACTTCTTTGAGTGATCTGAAGTTACTGTATTGTTCTTTTAATAAGTACCCAACTCTCAGATCCACAAGTACCAACTAATAAAACACATTTATTAAAAACTTTCCTTTTCAAACACATAGGCATATTTTCTTTTAATAGTTAGTTATCTCTACTAAAAGCACTCCAGTCAAGTTTAATTCTATATTAATTTCATCCATCATTTTACCTGTGATAATAATCTGACCAAGGTAATCATAGTTACAAATTCTTCTAATTCATCACTATCAATCTTTAATTTTTTCTTTTGAAAAAATCCATTGACCATTACTCTAGTAATTTTAATATTTATCTTTAATCCTACTTTTTTACTTTTATCTGATAACTCTTGCAACATTTCCTAAAGCTCTAAGGCATTATTTGCAAAAACAATTATATCATCTATAAAATCAAGATGATTTAAATAATCTCCATTTACTTTTACTCCCTTAGCTTCTCATTTTAATTCACAAAATACTTCTTGCAAAATTGCTGTAATAAATTTTGGAGATATAGAGTCACCCTGTCATACACCTTTCTCAATATTAATCTTTTTAATATCATTATATAATCTAATTGTTGCTATTATAAATATTCTTCACAATATGACAGTATCCTATGTCTATACCTTGATGATCCAATGCTTTAATCACCAAAAAATTGCTTATAGAATCAAATGCCTTTTTATAGTCTACAAATCCAAAGTGTAATGGCAACTCATACTCATTTCTATAGCTTCCCTTAATACTAGGATATAATCCACTGTGCTAAAACCACTTCTAAATCCAGTTTGTTCTTTTGATTGGTTAAAATCCAAAGTTTGCTGTAAACAAGTTGTAATTATTTTAGTAAAAAAATTTGTATAGAATTGATAAAAGATTGATAGGTCTGTAATTTCTGATATCTTCTTTACTATCTTTTCTAACTATTAATATTAATACTGCATTCTTCCAATCATCTGCATATCTTTATCATTTAGATATTTGGTATATAACTTTATCAAAAAATTTTCTATTTTGTCACCTGGTTCTTTTAAGATATTGATTATAATTCCATCATTACCTGGACTTTTCCTCTTCTTTATAAATTTAATTGCACATCTCATTTTATTTTAGAACCTGGGTAATTCAGAAGGTATAATAATTATTGGATTATGCTGCCAAGCAGTTACCATTGGAACTAAAAAATTGCTTTTTGATTACGATTTTTTATTATATTTTTCTATATTATTTTTCAGTATAGTGTATAAAGGAAATAATAAATGATGATACTATGAATGTCAATCTCAGATAAAATGTTAAAGCTAGGTATGATATAACTTATAACTAGAATTAACTAGATTTCATATTATTCTAACTAGAACTATCAGTGGATGCCAGAAAGTTTGTATATAAAACCCTATCTAATGCCTAGTTATCCAATATCCTCAAACTACTTTCTAGCTTGTGGTCTTCACCAGTAAGAATTCTTGGATCTGAGAGCATTGTGCCTACATTTTTTGGATCAAATGCAACTTTCCATCAGGCAAAAATCTAGGTGCAGTGCTCTCAGATCCAAGCTCATCATTGGTGAAAGCCACAAGTTAGAAACTAGTCTAGGAATAATCTATGAGTAAGCAGGCACTAGATAGTGATTTTATGTACAAAGTTTCTAGCATTGCATTGGAGAGCACTACTAAGGCAGATTTTAGACATATTATTTTTGTGTTTTAAGGCTACTCCATAAATATTAGTATTTCTACTTTAGAACGTAATTCGATATCTAATAATTTAAATGAATCATGATTTTTATATATATAAAACCTTTTTTACATCTTGAGTATTTTTTATAAAAATAAAAATAAAATAAATTTTGATAGTTCATACTGTCAATTCGGTGGCATCACATTAATGGTCATGCTGTTATATACTACTGTCATCAGCATCTAGACATTTGCCAGAAGAATCAAATATTAATAAGATTTCTAGTTATTTGTTACAGAGAATTTTTATTAGCTAGATTTGGTAAAGTTTTTGGGTTTAGCTAGAACATAGTTAAATAGCAATCGTATATGAATTAGACAGTTTTATAATCTGTTTATTAACATCCACATAGTTTCCAGTCCAAAATCAGAAAATTTGCACAGTTTCTACTGCCATAATCAAGCAGTACACTGTTAATATTTTTATATTAAAATACAATGTAGATTTAGATTATTGAACACTTATTGTGCTCAGGGTAGATGATTACATTATACTAATCGGCCCATATCATTTATTACTACTAATAAAAAAATGTTTATATTGAATCACCGAATCTTTTATACTGAATAAGATTAAATGTTACAATTTTAATTCTGTGTGGGTATTTTTTTAAAAAATTAAATATTAATTTTCTTTTTTAAAATCTATTTTCCATTAGCATCAATTTTAGATAATCTCAATTTGTTGTATATATATACACATATATTTGTTTATTCAAATGCACACATGTTAAATGAATAAATTTCTACTTTATTTATTTTTTTATTCGAAATTTTTTTATCTGCAATATAAATGATATATACAAACATAATGCTAAGTTTACACCCCTCCCCCCTCCAGCTAATCTAAACATAAATCAAATTATCTTACAATTTATATAAATTTTTGCTATTATTGTTTGATGCTAAGACTATCTGAGGATATAAAACCATAGAAACACATTAGAATCAACAAGGATTTTAGTATATGGATTGGGCCACTGACCAAGGCCACCACATGCTGGTATGCAGGTTGTGTGGAGCACTAAGTGCTTTAATTGCAAAGGTGCCAAGACACCTAAATAATTAATAAAATTTATTTGTAAATTAAAATATTTTCATTTTTGAATCACTTTAGTATTAGAAATATATTCTGAGTGTAAATATTTTTGTTTAAATATGAGAGGAATACTTCTTTACTTAAACTTATTGTGACAATTACCCAAGCCTTGAGTTTTGAGCTTGAAATATGCTACATATGAGGGGCACCCAAAAGTAACTGAAATTTTATAATAAAAATTATTTATTTATTGTTATAAATTTAATCTCTTTCAATTTACTGTCCATTTGATGCAATACGCTAGTCAAAACATCTTTTTCATTTTCAAAATAATCTAGAAACATTTGCACAGTGATCCCTTTTAATGCCTGCAGTCATTTTTTCCCCACCACTTCCAAGTCTGCAAAAAAAAAAAGGAAGTTTTTCATTTGAGAGAATATGACTGATAAATAAGTGAAAAATTAGCTTTTTTTAAGAAACCATTGCAACAGCAACAAAATGTTATGTCAGTGGCAATCTCCCAGGAAGCACTGGTGACATGAGAATCATATGAAATTTGTTATATACTTCGCAAAAATATGACACCATTTTGGATGCTGAAGTTGTGAAAGAATGTTTCATAAATGCTTTGAATATATTATTTTTATAAATTTAATAATAAAGGTCAAATATTACAAATTAAAAAATTACAACAGTTAGATTCTATCTGCATTAGATGTATTGAAGATATTGCAAAACGTTTTTGATATTATAATAGATTTGAAAAACTGCAAATATTTTAGTTTGGATGTTGATTCTAGCACCAACATTTCAGCAACATCACAATGTGCTATTTTTGTCAGACACTGTACAGAACAAAATTCAGTTTATGAAGATTTTTTGGAATTTTTTCCTATGAAGGATCTAACTAGAGATAATGATTTTCTCAATAGTATTTGTACTTTTCTGGAGAATAATAATATTGAAATAAAAAAATTGTTTTGTGTGTGTACTGATGGATGTCCTTCAATGATTGGATCTGAAAAGGGATTTGTTTCCCTATTAAAAAAGAAATACAATCTAACAATTCTCTTATCATTTCATTGTTTAATTCACCAAGAATACTTGGGGGCACATATATCCATTAAAGAAATAGATGTGATGAAAGCTGTCAAAAGACATTGCAAATTATATTCCAGCCTGAGAATTAAACCACAGAAAATTTAAAAATCTTTTGGAAGAAATAAATAGTAATTATGGTAATGTACTTTTGCATATTTTGATGCAATGGCTAAGCAGAGGTAAAGTTTGGAATCACTTTTTATTGTGTCATGAAATTATTTCATTCTTACAAGAAAACAATAAAGTTTATAATGAGCTTGACAGTGATGGATGGTGGTGTCTTTTAGTTTTTTTATGTGTCATCACAGAAAAACTTTGTGATCTTAATATTAGTTTGCAAGGCAAAAATAAAATTATTTCACAAATGGCAAATAAAGTATTTGCATTTGAAAAAAAACTAAATATTTACTACCAAGAGATATATAATGAAATGCTATATCATTTTCCAATATTGACAAATGCTAAGCAAGGTGGTAATGACATTTGCTCAGAAACTTATAATAATTATTTCAAATTATTTAGCTACCTTATTGAAATAATTTAAAAATAGATTTCAAGATTTAAGAAATATTAAGAATTGTCTCTTACTTATAGAAAATCCCTGGTACTTAGAAATATCAACTATTACACAATTAGCTTCATCGGACAGGTTTATGTTAAGCTATTCGACAAATCTGTTGAATTTAAAAATGATATAAATGTGGAAGCCATTTTTAAAGAAAAAAGGAAGGAGTATATGGAATTTTGGAAATTAATGCCTGAAAAATATAAAACTGTCAAAAAGTATACACAAATGTTGCTCACGTTGTTCGCATCAATATATTTTTGTGAATCATCTTATTCAAAAAGGAATATGTGAAGATTGTATATAGAAACAGACTTACTGATTCATACCTTGATGATATATTAAATTTTTAAAAGTTGATCTCAATATCAAATATCACATTAATATTTAAATAAATGTTTATATCAAATAAAAGTGCTTGTATTTGATTAATATGTTAACTCTTAGATATAGTAAAGTGATCTACAACCTGTGGCATGCATGAATTGAGAAGTCAGGCATTTTTTCATGTGACATCAATTGGTTGCCAATCACTTATGTAGCATGTTGTGGTCTGCTTGATGTAGCACACAAATATATATGACCCAAGAAAGAAAAAGGTTGAGGATGTCTGACTTAGACAATCCCAATATCAATAACAATCAACAATTTCCAAACTGTTGTCAAGCCAACCACTTTTTAACAATAAGTTTGGAAATTGTTGATTATTATTGATATTGAGATTGTCTAAGGATGACTGGTTTTTAATGTTTACTTATAAACCCACTTAGCCTTAAGCATTATTACACTTAATATACATATATATGTTGAAAAATACTGTACACCTGCAATTGAATAAACAATATATATTCTATACTAATAAAGTTTATCAACAATAGCAGATATCATGGCTTCACTGTATATTTATATTATACTATATGCCTTAAAATATACTTATGTTTGCAGAAAAACTGAAAACACTTCATCTATAGTATTGTCATGCTTGTACATATATCTGTATATATTTGAAATAATGGAAGGTATTATGAAATTGTTGTTAATACAACTACTTGCTATGATTTGTGACCTAGAATTTGAATCAATATTAAATTTGCAAGATTTTTCAGATTCAAACAAGCTTAGTTTTCAGAAACAAACAAAAAAGCCACAAAGTTGTATGGGAGTCTGGTAAATACTATTTTTTCACTGATCTTCAATAGAGAAATACTAAAAAAATCTTTGCCTTTCATTGGTTATATAAAGGAAGTTTTACCTTTAACATAGTTTTTATGATATTGTAGATTTTAATTATTTTTCATTTATATATATATGTAGTTAAAAAATAGAGATAGATTGTCATTAATCTGGACTTTATTTAATTTGTGATTTTTTGGATTTCAACAATTACCACTAACCTTCATTATAATATCAAACTACAAAAGATTTAAATAAACATTAATTTTATTATCTATAGTGAACTGAGTCTGAATAAAAAGATGGATATTATTTAATTGGGTTTAAATACCTTTTATAACTATAATAATAACTTCCTTAATAATAATTTTTGGAATCTAAAAATTTATAAAAGTTTTAATATTTACTTTACTATGGGAATGGACCAGCCCTTCAGGCAGAGAAGTAGAATACCATTGATAGATGAATCACCAACAGTACCTATAACCAGATGGAGACTATACAAAGCATACTTATGATCACATTTCCAGGCTACATCACTTCTTCATTGATGGATTCAAACCTTTTCCATCCAAAGCATTTTATTTGTTTTGAGGATCAATATCAGGAACCAGCTTACCATATGTTATATAGTCATCATGCTTTGGATGATAGACCCACAATTCAGTGCTTGAAATATCCCATGACTAGCTCCTACTCTTAAATCACGGTCCAGCACATTCATTTAACACATAAAAAATAATCATACATTTAAATTATTGGTGACACAGTGACAAGAGAGTGAAAGAGATAGAGAAAGAGAAATAGACAAAATAACAATTAAGCAAATATTAATATTTATTCATGCACACACATATCTAATATAATATAAAATAATACAATATAATATTAGCATAAAAATACAAATGATTATTTTCAGGCTAAAATTATGATAGTCCTTCATTAATTAAAGTTCATTTAAAATCAATATAAAGTTCTGTAGACTATTATTTAAAAGTATTTTTACCTAGGTTTTCATTTGTGTGAATTTTCCAACCAATTGGCTTTCAGATTTCTGTCAAACAATGAGAGAGAGAGAGAGAGAGAGAGAGAGAGAGAGAGAGAGAGAGAGATGCAGCAGTAGCATCTACTTCAAATTTCAGCATTGGTTCCAGGTGTTGATTCAGATGGGATAGTTGATGGCTTGGGTCATGAAGCCTTGCCGAATACTCCTATGGCTTATGTGGTTTGAGCATTATGCAGACCACAGCAGTAATGACTGTTTTCTTCAAAACTATGAATCTGCATTCTGTATAGCTAGACTCCAAATTGAATAATATGAACCATACTATATAGTGACAACACTGATAGCAACCCTGACTGATTTACATACTTAAGAGTGGAATGAATTACAGATTGCAGACCCGACTGAAGAACAATAATCAAGATGTAACTTTTATACTTTTTTCTCTCCCATTGTTTATTTCCTTATCGTATTTTTAATTTTGATTGTTACTTAAAGTGTGTCTTTTAATTAATTTTACATTTCTTGTTATCCTAATCCTTTGATCAAATTTATCTACTATCTCTATAAAATAGTGTACATGTTTTTTTTAATTAATTCAATTGTGAGTTATAATTTTCTTTTTAGCACAATCTTTAACTAATTGCATTTGTAAAAGTTTTCATTTACAAATTTACTTTTTAGTTTGATTTCACATTTGCTTACTTTTATACATTTTATTATTTATAAAAAGGAGATGCTGAGTTTTAAATCTTGCTACTATTATTTTAGACTTCTCTTCCTATCTGCTCTTTAATACTAAAAACTTTCTTTTATTTTAAAAGAAAAAGTTGATGCAATACTTTTATTTTTTAAAAGTTTGCATTTCTTAAAAAGAAAGTCTTTAAAAGAATATTTAAAATTATAATTTAAATAAAAATATATTAGATCTTCACTATATTTTATGTAGTGTAGCATCTATCGTGGTATTATGTTAGATGATAAATATAAAAGAATATTATATTTTTATTTCTATTTTACTATTCTCACTTTAAAAAATCATATATTTTTAAGTGATAACATATGTAACACAGAATATATGTGTGTTTTTAACATACATATTCTCTAGAGGTACAATAGTTTGCATACACAGAAACACTTTTCATATACTGTATATATTAATTGATTATTAATAATATAAAAACTTTATAATATAAAATATTTCTATATTTATGTCAGAACAAAATTTTTATACAGCCTTAGCTAAAACAATAAATTAACCTCATAATTTTTTTAGGATAATAGACATCTTTGAATCAGTGTTGTTTGGATAAATGGTAGTCTATTTGTAAATGTAAAGTTAAATACCCTCTCTTATGGTGAGAGTGATGTCATTTATATTTTTACATATGCTGACCTTGTGAAGTGTTATTTACCATCTTTTATAGAAGTGTAACATCAAATACATGAAGGCAGTCCACATCTAAACAATACCAAATAATACCAAAAATCTCAACCTGTTTGTTATCAAGGCAATTTTTTTTATTGTGATAAAGATCTAATATGTTTATATAGATAATAAAGGTTGACACTTGTCTAAAAAAGATTCAAATTTATAATTCAAAGAAGTTTAAATAAACCTAATTAAGCAGGCAAATATAACATGTTTTTAAAAGCAAACTAACAAATAGTCAATTTTAACTTTCAAACTGGAGTGAAAACATATATTATTTAGATAATAAAGCTAATAACACTCAAAACTAGATTGTTTTGTAAATGTAAATACATGAAAACATTCTACATCTAAACAAAGAACGCACAATACCAATAACCTCAATTTGTTATCAAGCCAACCTTCATATAGCTTAAAATATTGTTAAGCTGTCTTATACATTTGCACAAACAGTATAAAAAGATTTTTTTCATTGAAGACAATTAATGCTATTTTACTATGTTAATCTACCATATAAGACATTGAAAAATCTTTTCGATACATCTATGGTTTATAATAAACCATTTTAAAATCATTAAAAATTAAATTACCAAGATGGTGAAAAATTATTAATTTATTTAATTTTTCTGCTATATTTAACGAGTATAAAAAAGTTTAAATTGCAATTAAATTAAATTAAAAACAAAAAAGCTCGTACCTTTTATAATTTTTTAATCTTAAAAAAAAAAAGTCACAAATTTGTTTAATGGATCCATTTGTGCAAATTTAATTTGAAGCGTGAAAATTATAAATAATAAAATTAAACTAAAATTTCCTGTTTTTCAAGATTTTAAAATAAATTAAAAAGCAAAAATTGTAGTTAGAATTATTTTTTATTGTAATTAGTAACCGCGATGACAATTTTTCATTAGCATCCCATCTCTCTATTTCACTTATTAAGATGCAAATAAAACAGATTTAGTATAAATATTCAGTACAGTATTCAGTATATATTTGTGCTTGTTTATTTACAGTTCAATTCTAAATTAATCCTCTGTGGGTTGAAAATCTTCAAAATAATCGATTACATTGAACTAATGTGAATTAAAGATTATTTTTTCAAAATAGCATTTAATTTTATATTGTCTTGCTCAGGTGCTGCAGAATAAATATAAATAAGTATTGTTTATTATCAATTCAATATGCCCTTTACTTATTTATTATCAACTATAACATGGAATAATATAAGATTTATAGATAACTTCGATTTATTTGTTTTTAAAAGCTGTGGTTATATATATATGCTTAATTTGCTATAAAAATATTTACTTCATTTTATTATTGCAGGGGTTGCTTTTTAATCAAAGTTTTAACAATTTAATATTACACACACACACGCACATATATATAATCATTGAACGTACCTTGTATGGATTTTAGTAGTGGTAAGTGATGACTTTAGAATTTTAAAAACGTGATTTTAAATACCATATAATCGCTCAAACATGTAACCATTTGATTAGTTTTGCTTTCTGATTTAGTTTAGTAGCAGACTGATAATCTCAATAAAGATTTTTTTGTTTGATGCTCAACCTATCCCTCTCTGAGCTAAGATCCCAAATGTCACTTCAAGTGACTAACTATTTAATTATTATTGTTGCCCTGTGAGCTTTAGCACAATGGTAGACTCAAGACTGAATATTTCTGCATCAAAGTTTAATCTGTCACTTGTAGTAGTTGAGCATTACATGACCTCCTGAGCAATTAAGTATTTGATTATTATTATTAAAGTTTATTTTATCAGTTATATCCATATTTAAGTTTTTTTTCATCTTCTTTTATAAAATGAGTTATGGCCTTTCATATAATATGTCACATTGTTAATTTACAAATTGTTTATGTACTATTTTAAAATTTTAGAGCCTACTTTTTTTCTTAAAAAAAAATAAATCTTTTTTTTAATATTTCTTTTTAATTTCCTAATTTGATTTTAAATAAATAATTTTTGGAGATAAGTTTTATCCTTATTTTTATTTATGACAATTACACAAGGCTTCATAAATATATATCCTATTGTGGAATTTTTGAAACTCAACCAATGTCATCCATTTTTTTTTGAGTTATAAACCCCTAAAGTTTAAATTAACTGGATCTTAACTCTTGAATCCATTATTTAATTTCAATTATTATTTTTTTTGGAAAGTTAAATGTTCAGTTTTTCTGTGAAATATTTGCTTTATTTTCAAAAATAAATAAGATTTCCCTCTTAGATTAATATATTCTAATTTATCCAGATCACAAGAAATCTAAACAATTTTAGCTTACTAATGTTAAGGATAAAAATGAAATGTTTCAAATTTTTATTTTTAATTCTTGATGAGGAAATTATCATTCAAGAATATAAACAATCAAAAGTTATCATGCATATATTCACTGAAACATCTTTTGCCTAAATCTGGAATTTTTTAAATTTGTCACTGGATAACTCTTCTAAAGACTTATAACATTCTGGTCCATTTTGAAAAGACTATGAAAATTTGTCTTTAAGATTATTACATGGACTTCAACAAAGACTTTCACACAGACCCATATACTTATATTAGTGGGGGGGAAATCTTCACATATGTGTACAATAAGAATCTTTTCCAAGTCCAAGACTCTAGAAGTCATTAGTAATGATACATAATGTGATTTCAGTAGTTAATTATGACTTATGCTGGGGAGTCAATTTTATCCACTGAAAATAATTGATTTTTACCTCCAAATATAGTAAGGCTGATAGCCTAATTGCCCTTCATAGATTATTATATCAATTTTATTTTATTTCCTAATATAGATTATAATCTGTTTTATAAATTGCCACAATGACATAATGCTTCTAATACTATATGAAAAACAACACACCATGCACACATATATGTAACAATATCTCAATTTAAACTCATTGCAGAAATGTAATCACATGATTATCAATATAATCAAGATTTTGGAACTCAGAGAATAGAAAAAATATTGCAAAATAAATAAAATTATATTTAATTCCTAAATTAATTTATGAATATATATATTTTACTGGGAAACTGGATATCAGACTATTGCAGCCTACAAATTTACTCACACAAACTTACTATATTTTAACTACATTTTTGGTCAATAGATGAAACTTCTTGTACTCAAAAATGCATTTGTGTGATAGCAAAAAGTAATATATATACAAGAAGACAGTAAATACAGTGGTGAAATTAGTGGATCAAATATATAAAAGAAGCTAAAAGAGTAAGTTATCTTTGTTTTTCTAATTAAAAGTTTAATATATATTTATATAATATTTAATAAATAAACAATATTTACATTTAAATGTAAATGTTTTTATATATAATTTGAGAAAAAAAATGCAATAAACAGCATTACTCTTTAAATATACATTCATTTTTAGCAGTAAAATTTTAATAATATTTATCAATTTTATTAGTTGTATTTATAAGCTTAACTATTTCTTATGTAGATATGATCCAAAATTATTATTATTTTTTTTCATATGTCATGGCATCGGCCGGGACGCGAACCCACACTCGTCTGCAAACAACTACTTGCTTGCAAGGTGGGTGCAATGACCTCTCGGCTAACAATGCTTGACAAAATCATTTTGTTAAACATATAATTATAAATTTTGTTTTTCATGTGAGATTTCCTTGTTTTATTTTGTGTAATTATATATATATATATTATAATTATTAAATGTTTACTTTTTAATGAAAATAAATAAATAATCGAATAGCTTAATTGCTTGGTAGTTTATAAAAAGTTCAAGAACCAGAAGTGGAGTCAAATTGAGAAACAGATTTTTGATACTATATTATTAAATGTTTAATTTTTAATTATTTATATTAATTTTCCAGAGATTAATGAAGGTTCTTTAAAATTTGTGCAAAGATAACTCATATGCATCTTATAGCATAATAAAACTGATTTTTGTGGATCAAATCAAGCATTGTTAGCCAAGAGGTCAGCACAGCTACCTTGCAAGCAAGCAGTTGGTTGCAGATGGTTGTTGCAGGTTCACGTCCTGGCCGATGCTATGACATATGAAAAAAAAAACAACTTTCTAATCTCATTCAGTTATTGATTTCAGAAAAATTATTTTATTAGGTATTTTTATATTAGATAATATTGAGAGATATATTTAGTGAAAAAGTTTTTCTCAAAATTGTCTAATATATGAATGGCCATTTATATTTCCAACTTGTAATAATATGAAACCTGATATATTAAATTGATTTCTTAATTGCTTTAAAATATTGACTTTTGCCAAGTGGTAAAATGCTGGAAGATGAAACAATGATGAAGTGTTACTTGTTTAAACATATGGTTTGAAATAAGTTATTCAAGTTCAATAATAGTATGCAGTGCTGTGTGTGATTTAGTCAGTGATGGAGAATAGATTTTGGAGCATAAGGTCTGTGGATTGATTCCAGTTTAAAGCACTTCCAATATTTCAACTCCTTATAGAATTCCAAGAAATAAAATCAATAATTTATATACAAGAAAGAACCCCAAAAATCCAGGAATTTTGCAATAAAAAAATTGTGTATTTATTTTTAAATATTACAAATTAATTCTCCTTCAAAATAGTATCATTTGATGCAATGCACTAATCTGAATATATTTTCCACTTTTTGAAGTAATTCCGAAACTCTTACAGAAAATAAAAAGAAATTTCACAGAGTTAGATCAAATAAATATGGCTGATGGATAAGCTGGGTCATGCTATTTTTGATTAAAAATTATTATACTGCTGAATGGTCATGATGAAGCTTGCATTCCCACCATTTGCTACTTTACCGCAAGATACAAATGTTCCAGAATTTATAGATAAAATGCCTGATTGTTATGAATGAATTCTGATTGAACAATGCCATTAGCCTAAAAAAACAACAACAATATCATATTGACATTGGACTTGCCAAATTTTTTTGAACTTGGTAAATTTGATGCTTCCATTAAACCACTCATAAAATTTTGTTTTCTCCAGAGCAGCTTGCCTGCAAACTGCTTTGAGCATTACAACTGTTTTCCTTGTTATTTACCCTAAAAGAAAATAAAATTTCATATTGTTTCAACTTTTCAGCCATTACAAAAATTGATAAATAAGCAAGACACCCTTAAAAAGCATTCATTATCTGGCACTAACTACACTTACTGGTGACAATTGGGAGGCTGATGTGATATTATGCAGTTCCTCCTTTATTGAAGTCAGGAATTCCCCAGCCCTTATACCCAGAGAAACCTGTTAGCCACTTTATCTTCCCTTTACATTCCCCACCCTAAGTTTTCCCATAATCTGCTCCATCCCATTTCCACACATAATCTTTGTCAATTTCATGGCCTTCATATCTAAATCCCCCTTATCTTTTCCCAAACCCAGCATGAAAACCAATAACCCACTTTCTGTATAATTACTTTGTTCATATTTATTCTTCCACAACTTCATTATTTGTACCCTTCTGCTTTTAAGTATTTACATTCAATTAGCAGATGCTTAATATTTTCTATGCCTTCCTTACACAATTTGTAGACTAAATCACCCATATTTTTCCATTTATGTGTATATTCCCTTGTTGTTGCTAAAGATCCCATTTGAGCCTTGAACAATAAACTACTTTCCTTGCTATTATTATGAATTAACTTGCACCCAATGTTCCATTTACTTCTATATATATTTTAAATTCTTTTTACTCTCTATACTAGTTTTCCATCTCTCCAACTGCCTATTTTTTATTAATGCATCTATTCTTTTATCCCATTTCTTACCACTATAACACTCAACAATCCTTCTAATACAATCATCCCAACTTTTGTACATGTATACTGATATAAATTCTTTATCCAAATCCTCTGCATACTACATTACCTTTCCCACCCATTTTGTTACTTGCACTTTACTTATAATCCAATTAAATACTATTTTGACTATTTTTTTTATTATCCATAAACTGCAATCTACCAAAAAATTTTCATTTTTCTTTTTGCATCTCTCATATAAAAACTTGATCATCCCATTTTTCCTTGAACTGCCTCCTTTGCTGTCCACACATCTGCATCTAATGCTTGTCTTCTTACTTCCCTTTATACTTTTTCTAAATAATCTAATTCCCCTTTACTAACACATAACACATCATTACCATATGTTAACCCTGCCACTGCAACTCCCTTCCATACAATTCTAGCTACATCATATTTATTATATAAAAACACTGTTAATTTCTTTATCAATCCCTTTCTTTTCTTTGCTTCATTTATAATTTTTTTCTTCCATTCATTCAAGCAGTTTTTCTGACTAATTAAGATGATTCCCAAATAACTATATTTATTCACCAACTTTATATCTCAATAAACATCACATGACCACCTCCTCTTAAGCTTGTGTATAACTGTTGTTAAAACATGCAAAACTCACTATATATATTGCCACACACAGCAAGCCACAGTAAGCAATGGATGCCAGAAGGCTTGTGCATAAAATGCCCATCTAGTACCTACTCATCCAATATTGGATGAGTAGGCACTAGATGTGGATGAGTAGCCACTAGATGGGGATTTTATGCATAAGCCTTCTGGCATCCATTGCTTACTCTGGCTTGCTGTGTGTGGCAATATATATAGTGAGTTTTGCCTGTTTTAACTTTATATCTCCCAATAAAAATTCTACGTCTTGTTTTTCCCCAGTATTAACCAACATTATATTTGATTTTTCTTCACTAAATTTAATCCCCATGTCTTTACCCATCCTTGCACATGTTTTCAACATAACTTTCATATTTTCTCTTCTTTCTGCACACAAAAAGACATCATCTGCAAAAAAAGACTTGACAAAGTATATACTCCCTTGGCACCTATTAACGGTATCCCTATCCCTCCTTCTAGTCTTTCTATTGCTTTCTTCATTTCACTCAAATACAACAAAAACAAAATAGGTGACATAGGGCATCCTTGCCTTAGTCCCACCCAATTTTTAACTTTAACTGATTCTTTTTCTCCTAATTGATATGTATAGTAATTATTTTCATATAATTTCTTAATAATATCCACTAAAGCTTCATTCATTTCCAAATTTACTAAACTTAGCCATAATCTATGTCTATCTACTCTATCATATGTCTTCTCTATATCTATAAAACTCATATATAACTGTCTGCCTGAATTGCTACTCATATTCATAAGTTGTGTAACTATGAATAAACTATCTCCTACATGCCTATCTGATCTAAAACCTCATTGCATTTCCCCCACTGCATTATTTTCTTCCATCCATTTTGCAACTTTTCCAGCCAAAATATATGAGAAAACTTTACATAAAGCTGATGTTACCGTTAATAGTCTATAATTGCTTAACTTTCTATGATCCTTACACTTTCCTTTAAATAATCTTATTCTTGTATTACTCCAACTTCCCAGAAAATCTCTCTTTTGTGCCATTTTACTAAAACATGATAATAGCTTTACTTTTGCCCTAGGCCCTAAATTTATTACCATCTCTGCTGTCCATCCATCTAAATCTCCTGCCTTTCCATTTTTCAATTTTTTCCCTGCCTCATTCAGTTTATTTTTTGTAAACCTAATATTCCCATTACTATATGCATTCATGTTTTCCTATATGCATTCATGTTTTCTATCAACCTGTCCTTCACATCTAACATCTTTTCTATATCCATTACATATCTATTTAAGATTCTCTCTCATTCTTCTCTACAGCTACACTCTATCCCCTCATTATCTAGTAATACTATCTCTCTCTCCCCTAAATTTCTCCTTTTAATGTAATTCCAAATTTTTTTACTCCATCTATTCCACTTTTATTAATATCCTCCAACGATTTACTATTCAATTTCATTCTCTCTCGATAATTATTTATCTTAGCCAACTTCTTCTTTTCTAAGTACTTTTCCCATTTAGCATTAATATCTTTTTTTACTTCCTTTGTTCTTAATAGCACACTTATATTCTCTGCATGCTTCTTTCCTCTCTTTTACACTTTTATTAACTCACATTTTTTATTACTTTATTCTTCTGAATATTCTCACTTAAAACCCTATTTGCCACTTTTTCTATTTCATCACACCAGTCCTTATACTCATCCCCAACCAACTCTTCCCTGGTTTCTTCAACTTGTATTTTATACTCTTCCAACTTATTCTTATCATTCACTCTCCATCCACATCTTTCACTATTGTTTCTACTTTTATTTCTATTCTCCATCACAATACTAACCATTTCTATTACAATGAAGTTATGATCACTATTACATACTCTCTCTTCATTATCAAACACCTTAATTTTCCGTACTTTATTCATTCCCTCTTTCTCTACCAATACATAATCTATTGTGTGAAATATATTATTTCAAGACCATGTGTATTGTCCCTCATAAATATGCAAGGAAATTCCTGCAAGAGGCATCTAGTAGTGAAAGCATGTATTATAATGCAATCATCCTCCAGAGAATTTTTGAGTATTCCCTTGTATATAACATACAGTTGAATAAATGTGGAGAACAATAAGAAAAATATATAAGTGCTATATGACCAATGTTCCAGAAAAAATTTTCAAAGTGGGCAAACAAGTGCAAGTGATAGAAGATTAAATCATTATAGTTCACAATTTATTAAAAAGAATTGTTCTTGGAATTACTTTTATCAAACTTTTACTGATGATATTACAAACATGGATTTTTTTGTAACAATCTTTTAAAAATATCTGACCAGTAAGTTTTGTCTCTTTCCACATGAATCTTGATCCTAAAAGTTTTAAATTTCTTCTTGATTGTTTAAGTTAATGAGTATAGATCCTTGTATTACAGTAATGTTAGATGGAATACCCAAAATTGAATTAATCCTCAATCTTTTATGGAATTATATCTGTTGTGTTTAAACACTAAACTGAACATTCTAGGAGGGGTTGCCTTCTAGATATACTAAGTTTGAATCTAAAGTCCAAATTTCACAGCCCACCTACATGATAACGCATCTGATGCTACAACTAGTATAACCCTTTACCGGTGCCTGATGGTCAGGGAGAAACAAAAGACTCTATACTAAGATAAGTTTGGTGGCTAATTAACGTCTATGGATTTATAAAAAAAATGCAGAAAATATATATATAGACCGAGACAGTGATAGGAATCAAATAAAATAAGAGATAAAACTTAGTTTTAAATAATTTCACACAATTTATTTATATAAATATATATATAATGCCACTGTCTGCTTATATGAGACAGGGACGCGTATTAAATAATTGTTGGCATTTATATTTCAATAATGACAAAAGGTTTTAAAACAGAGTGATATATTCTATTCCTTGGGCTAATAGCGTTACAATAATGTGCTTGACAAGATAGGAACATGTGCGAGGTGCTTTGAGTAAATAGACAAGTTTAAGACAATATTTGAAATTAAATGTTCTAAAATATTTATTGATTTCGAGAATAGTACGGACTAAAGCTTACTAAGCAAACGTGGGAATGGGATCAAAGCATTTATTTGAGAATAATAATAATAGATTTGTATTGGGAGGTCAGTATTGCTGATAGTGAATTTATAAAGTTGGAGGGTGTGACTTGTTTAAGTCACGGATGCTTTGTAAAATAAATATAAAATGAAACAATATTGAAGATCCGGAATAATTACGGAGGGCATCTCACCGCTAACCCGTAGGAAAGTATTTTGACGAACAGCTGAAACTTAGCGACTGTGTGACGATTGCGTTTAATTCCCAGGGGTGTCATTTGGGACACCTTCTGCCTGAAAACCGCAAGCATGGGGAGAACGGCCTTAGCCGTGTAAAGAATCCTTGGAAAAATAAAACAAAGCGGTCTCAACAACCAATTCATGTACCAGCAATACGAGACTAGTTTATATAAAACATACTAAATGGGTTTTACTCGGATTAAGAGAAATGCCCAATCAAATTCCCCAAAATTCATTTAAGAGGGTCCGTACATTCTCGACGTCAATGATGAACTTTATAATGAAAGTAAAACACGGTAATTAAAATAGGAAAATGCATACTTGCGGGTTTGAAAAGTAAGTATAGATTTATATACACAATCATGCATTTGGGGACACATTTAAATCATTGACTTCGCACATACTCTTATATTAGATTAAAATCAATAGCATGTAGATTTTAAACTATGTGATTATATTACATTAAAGAAAAGAATCGCCCTCGAACGAGTGATTTGCAAGATAATAAAATTGGAAAATTATAAATTTAAAATATGCCTTAATAGAGGCATCTTACTTTCAATAGAGGGAATAGTTTACTCTGGCAAAGACGATTCTGACACATTATCATAATAAAATAAAAGAAAGCTTTATAAATAGAAAATATTAACCCAAGGATAGAGAGCAAAATGTTGAGTATATTTAAATACATGAAAGAAATACATAATGAAGTTGTGAAATATAAGAAAACAATGTTAAATAGCTATAGCACGTTAGTTAGGAATCACAAGAGCTCTTGGGTTAATTTGGGTTACCTCTGGAAATGCATTTGCAGGTAGATGTTCGGCAGGTTTTATAATTCAGCAGCAAAATCTGGAATGTTCATATTTTGGCAGCGGCAGCAGCAGTTCCAGGGTCCGTGTGATAACTTCTGATGGTATGGAGCAGCGGCTGGCTATTCTGAGGGGACATAGCCATCTTAATGCCTCTACTCAGATATGTCAAGGTTAGCAAATTATTAGAATCTTAGAACAACTCAGAAACCTTTAGACAACTCAGAATTCTTTAAAAGCTTAGAATGGAGAACAAAAGAAAACCATCCTTTTTATAGTAAAATTTAACAATAGACTTGCCCTGGAGCATATAAAATTATTGGACTTATCTGCTGTAATTAAATCTATCCGAATGTCTAAAGGAATTCAACATTGATTAATTTCTTTTGTTAACTTCCCCATCGACATTCGAATTACAAACTAGATTTAATTAAAATTACTGCTACTAATTAAAGAAAACTTAAGTGGACAGCTGCTGTTTTTAGATAAACTTATATAATTACACTATTGTCCCTCATTTATTTTAACAGAAATATTTGGGATGATTTTTATTAAATAAAGAAAATGATTTTACTTTTTAAATTGCAATATTTGAATCTATTTACTAAACGAATATTTACTAAATGAATTTTATTTTAAATCAAAATACATTACTACGGTAATATATTTGTAAATAGATTCAAACAAAATAACTAACAATTTATAATTTTGATATGTTTTAAAATGGATATCATAGTGCGTGTGCAATTATGACTTATATAACTTACTTTTTAATAAATGTAAATTATGTGAACAAATACATAATTCATAATATTTTATTTTATTTGGGAATAAGTTATATATATATAATATGAGCATTGTGCTCATGGTTTAAAATTAGGTAGGATTTTTGGTATATAAGTATATTGCAGACACCCTACGATAGATTGGGGTTCAAAGTAAGGTATGAGGGTAGGAAGTAGGTGAGAAAAGGTGAAACGAAGATCTGCAAAGCAGATCTTACTGTCTCACCATAAGCTAAGTTGGTTCTTCTAATGTAAATTTTTCTACCCCTAAAATATCAATATGTAAATGCTTTGTTTCCATCTTCATTATATCAAGCTTTCATTTTTTTATTCTGCATATACAGACTTCATTGTAATCTTCTTGAAGACTCTCTGACATTTTCTTTGATAGCATATTGAATGCCTTCAGACATGGGAGACTATCTTTCAGCATTATAATCTTATTCTGTGTTGTCATAGTATTAATGCTTTCTATTGAAGTATGCAAGAGTAATTTATAATAACTTTCTTTAGTGGAGTTTGAAGTGTTTTATTGTGGTCATGGTTGCAATAAATTGTCACCCATTGTAATCATTCAATATAAATATTTATAATAAAATATTACAAAAATCAATTATTTGTTCAGGAAATATATATGTACATTCAAGCACTAGAAATGGCAAAATGAGTTTTTATCAAGGAAGTTTACTCCATGAAATCTATTATCTACTGATACACTAAACATCACACGATCACCATTTCTTATGCTTGTTCGTAACTGTTATTATAACAAGCAAAACTCTCCATAAAGTAATGCCACTCAGTGCAAGCCAGAGTAATCAATGGATGCCAGAAGCAGTGCAACTCAGTGCACATCAGTCTGGCATGCACTGAGTGGCACTGCTGTATGGAGAGTTTTGCCTATTTTAATATACTGATACACTAAGCTACCTAGGCTATATAATCAAATGATATTCATTTGGAAAGTCATCTGATGTTTGAAGGTTGAAATTGTAGAGAGAAACAAAGCTTTAAGGAATGTAAAAAAAAAAAAAAGAGAGAGAGAAGAAAAACAGAAATAAAATAACAAACATAAATTAAGATCTTTCTTATGAAGTCTGTACAGAAGATGAACCTAGTATATATTGCAGAATAAGAAGTACTACCAATAACCATAAAAGATTACATCTAACTATGGCACTTTTTGGATTTGCCAAATCTGTACTCACTGAGCTATGGTTTGCACTACTAATTATAAATCAGCAAGGTAATTCTTAAATATATGTAATAATATAAATTCTGAGTCATTTTTAATTGATAAATTAGAAAAGAGCCATAATATGGTATACAGATATAACAATGGAAGATGCATAAAATGATGGGAATTTATAGTTAATTTGTAGTTCATTAATTTATAGAGTAATTTATGCAACAATATCATTTAATATTTAAAAGTTTTTTTATAACAACTTTCTGAACTAAGGTAAAACAACATAACAATCACTTATTCTTGATTTTAGTCATAAGATTTGGACCATAAAAATTACTTATTACAAACAATCATTTAGTTTTCGTTCAATTTAAATTGATTTAAAATTAGCCATAACTCATAATTTTTTTATTTAAAGATTTCGATCATAAATGTAAATTATATAGATTTTCTTAAGAAAAATACATTTACAATCTACATGTATTTTTCAATATTAGAAACTTTTTTTTTGGATAAATGATTTATGAATTCGTTCAGTTTTCCGTTTTTGTAATACAAAATATAATCAAATTTTTATTCTTTTAAAATACAAGAATGATAAATTGGGTAATTCACTTTAACCGTCTTTCCCCTACATTTATTTGATAATATGTGATCGCTAAAAGTTATTATATAATTTAACATCTAACAGCTGCAGTAAAAATAATTTCTACTTCAAAGCTTTGAATGGTTTCGGTTAAAATATATACATTACCATTTTTTAAAATAGAAAATTATTTGCTAAGTATATTCTAAAGAATTGTTGGATGAAATAAATTTTCAAATGATTGCTTATCTGCTATGTACAGCATTAAATCATTTTCAGGGAAACAGATTGGCCAAGATCACAGTGATTAAATAATATGAAGCCTTCGTCAGATTGCTATTGCTTCTCACACGATAACACACACACATCATTACAATTTATAATACTGATCAAAAAAAGAAGATGATTTATTCACTTTTCATCTTTCAAACGAATAGTTTATAAAAAAAAAAAAAAGAAACTAATGTTTATCTATTCATTGTGTTAATATATACAATTTAGTTTTTACCATTACTGATTGGAACACTTTCACAAAGATAATTGTTGGTGTGAGATGGGAAGATTACTCCATAAATAGCAGGTAGTTTGATTTAAGTAAGGTATAATCAACGCAAATATTAGTTATGCATAAATTAAGATAGTAACCGATGCTAAACTTGATTGCATAAAAATAGAAGAAAATTCAACAATCTGGCAATTGATTATAATATTATACTGATAATGATCACACATTTTCTCGGGGGGGGGGTACAAAATTTAATTATGTATGTTTGTAGGTTATGGATTATTTCCATCATCTAATATTAAATATTGAATGTCTTTAAAAAATTCACTCTTTATTTGAACTTTAATTGTCAGTATATAAAATAATACACAGATTAGTACTATAACGATCTGGGAGATAGTTGATGTGTCATCGTATCTGCCATACAGGGCACCACCAGGCTATTTGAACCTGGAAAATTTATAGAGTAGACAGATATGCACTGTTAAGATCTAATTTTTACATTTGTATTTTATTCTGACCGTCAGCCCATGCCACTAGTTCATGGTGATGCAGAGATTTAATATAAAACTTGCTTAAAAGAAATATATTAATATTTAAAAAAAATGAAATAAGCCACTGCCAGTAATTAACACACAAACATTTATTAATGCACATATAAATAAAATTGAAAAATAAAATTTATTATTTTAGATTGGTTATTAATTTTTAAATTTTTATTTTAAACCATCCGCACAGATGAATTTAATATTTTATTAGAGTGTCAAGTATAAATAAACTATATAGATTGCATTTGAAAAGAAAATATTCTATCCCTTATTTAGCCCTAGGCCAAAAGTTCACATCCAAACTAACACTAATCTATCTGGTATATCAATGTATTCAATGCAGCATGAATATGACGGCATATTGTCAGGAATGCACATCTGAACAGCATGATTATAGAATATATTGACTCTCATCCAGTACAGGAATGGTACATCTGACTGGCGAGAAGAACAATAAAAAAAAAACTCCATGGAAAGGGACTGCATTTTCTGTCTTACTATCCCATTCCACAGGCTAATGGGGTGATCCAAGGAGCAGGAAATACCATCTGCTTCTGATGGTCTGTGAGAAATGGGACTTATTTTTCCCAAGTGTGGCATATAATATGATCCTGCACGTAGTGGATTTCATGTTACATTTATTAATTACACTAATATATCCAATCGATTAACCCAATTTAACTATGAAACAAATAACCTAAGATTAACCCTTCCTTAATTAATTAATATAACTTTACAAATTTATGCAGCCATTCATGCCCAACTTAAATTTAACATTTATATAATTTAGTAAATAAATATTAATAAAAAAAATGGAAATGATTAAATTAGCAAATTCAAATACATAAAATTAAACATTATTAATTGATTTTGAAATCTTAAAAGTCAGATAAAAGTTCATTTTAAAAATTAGGTTTAGTTGATTATTAAAAGCTTGTCAAATCTTGATGAAAGTTCTTAATTACTTTTAAATTTTACAGTTTATATCTTGCAGTAGAAGAGTCCCAGTTCCTGGTGCCAATTTTCATGAAGTCTTTATTGGAAGAACAGTCTCTTGTTCTGGAGGTGGTCTTATCTGGTTCAATCTTGGTACTATTTTATTGCAGAGCTCATATGATTCGGAGGTCTGCAATAGTACCATTCATAATTCATCAGTCATTTCATTTGAAATAAGAGAGAGGGTGAAAATGCGTCTTATCACCCATCTAAAAAAAAACCAAGCTAGAACTGTTTTAATTTGAATATTTTTTTCCTTTATACCAATCATCCGGATTCACTGAACATGGTTTCCTGTTTCAAATTTTCATTAAGGTCCAAGTGTTGGTGGCTGCTTCTATTGGACATCTAATTTTTTTGTTCTCTTATCTATATCTTTCATCTGACTTTTTTATATAAGAGCCCCAAGGGCTAGTTTGCTTTTCAATAATTAATAACACAATCATTTCCATTTACTGAGATTACATAGGAATCTTTCATTTATGTTACTTTTTTCTAAAATTATTTTATATTTTGATCTTTACCTTTTTTTATAAAAAAGTACGTTCAAATACTTTTTTTTTATTAAAAAAAAAATACTTTTAAAGTTTTGCATCTGTGCAAATATATATACGTTTAACAACTCTTTAATTTTTTAGCTTTTAGTTTTTATTTATGAACTTAAGTTTTTATTTTAATTTAAAATTAATGTAACGGCATATTGTATACCATTACAGTACATACAGATCCCCCTAGTGTGGGTGTGCAGATTTCTCTGGGCACAAAGGCACTTCATTATAGGGGTTCCAAGACTCCAAGATAATTAATAAAATTTGGTACTTTTTTGTCACACTGGACAAGCCATTAGGTAATGCTGCAGAACCACCAAGAAGCCTGTAAGTGATAAATTTTTATTCAAAAATGCTAAAATCAATGAAAAATTAAAATGAAAAAATCACTGAAATTGATGGAAAATTTCCTAAAATTTATATGTAAATAAAAATGTTTACAATTTTGAATCACTTCATTGCTAGAAATATGTTCTGAGAGTAAATATTTTTTATTAAAATATAAGAGGAATACTTCTTTACTTAAACTTATTGTGACAATTTCCGGAGCCTCAAATTTCTAGGCTTAAAATATACTACACATGCATTTTTATCATTACATTAAACTGAAAATGCTGACACAATTTTATCATGATAATTAATAAAACTTATATTTCAATGTTTAGATTTCTGAATCACTTTATTGTTAGAAACACATTCTGGTTGTAAATATTTTTTTATTTAAATATAAGAAGCCTATTTTTTTACTTGGAGTTGTTGTGACAATTACTCAAGCCTCAGAATATACTTTATACATATTCTCCATTGCACAGGGATGATGCCCTTTTGTCGCTATAATTAATAAAATGTATATGTAAGTAAAAATATTTCGGTTTTCCAAATACTTTTACTTAAATATCCAATTTATATAAAAATAACATATTACTATTAATAATTTATTTTAAAATAAAACATTTTAAAAATATTGCCTCATAATTATAATAATTCTGCATGTGAGAAAATTATGTTTATTAATGATATTTTATAAAGTTTATATATCTCTTTCAGTTTAGATCAGTGGTAGACAGTTATCTATGCAACGTGAGATCCTACAATAGATTCTGACAGTATCTCATACAAAATAAAATATTATATTTCTCTTTTTGTATTAATATCTTTTTACAAGTTTTACTAAATACTTTTTCTCTGCATGCCAAAATATTTAATTCATAACAAATTACATGATAATGGTATTCTTTAATGCACTTCTATTATAATAAAACCCCTACATGACTGCACTATTGACAAAGTTTAAAAAATGTATCTAGTGGAACAAACCAAGTACTTGATTCTTTTTTTTTTATATATAGTTTTCTTACATAACCTATGAATAAACAAAATAAAGTGCAAAATATATTGAATAAACAACTTAAGTATGAAAATTTAAAATTTCTTCCCTTAAATAAATACTGGCTAAATCCCTAATTGTCAAACTATATAAGAAAGTATAATATATATAATACAATTTAATTATTAATAAGCTTTGAAAAATAAAATAATATAGTAGCATAAATATTTTATTATTGAATGAAAACAAGTTAATAGAAAATATAAACAAGTCATGTTTGTTAAAGGTGAATTAAAGGTAATTTTAGCAATGTGTACTAATGAAATGAAAGAATTAAATCAGCCATGTTATTTAAAATTGACCCAGTTTGGTGGTCCTAATAAAACATAAAAGTTATATAAATAACCAATATAAGTATAAAAATTTAAAATATTGGATTATATATATAATAAATTATTGTTATTAATAGTTGAATAACACATAAAACATTAAATAATTGTCTAAATATTTTATTATTGAATGAATATAATTTTATTAATTGAAAACATGAATAACTTTATGCATGAGAGATTTTGAATAGACTTTCAAACACAAAATAATTATTATAATTGTTAAATTTGATACAAATATTGGTAAAAAAATCTAAGAATTACACCAGCTTTTATAACTATTGTATTTCAGGAAGAATAATGGAGAAAAGTTTCTTTTTTCTCACTATGGTGAATGAAACTCAGAAATGAAATATTCCTTTGGCTATAGATAATATTTTTAAGATAAGTAAACTAGCAAAAATAATATGAAAATGTTTGAGAGAAAAATTAAAAAATTCAAATTTACAAAATAAATATTTTTGTTTTAAGGCAGCGTTTCCCAACCTGTGGTACGCGAAAAATAATCAATAATGGCGGACATAAAAAAAAAAATTAAATCATAAAAATATCATAGAAACGTTTTTTTTATAATTCATAAAAATTATTTTAATGAATAATATTATACAGTAAAGTTGTTAATATGTACAGTCGATGATCGAAAATCCAGCAATTGATATCGTTTTTTTTTTTTTGGAGTGCACTTTTAAACTTAGCCACCAGTAACTTGAGATTCCCACTGTTGTGATAGTGCTGCACTCTCATTCACTTTACCCATGGCTTACAAGTGACAGGTTATTTTTTTGTATGTCTTTATTTATTAAAATTCATTGATCCCTATATAACCTGCTTATGAATTAGACAGAAGCACAGGTTTTTTTTTTAAGACAATCCATTCTCCTGATTTTGATTGGCTTCAGTGCTTCATATTTATCTGATATTTTTTGCAAATAAATGAACTTAAATTTGACACTTCAGAATAACTCGATAACGATCTTTAATGTTAATGATAAAATTGAAAGTATGATTAAGAAATTAGATTTTTGGAAACAGTGTATTGAAAACAATCAACCGGAAAAATTCGAAACTCTACATATTTTTTTGTTTGAAAATAAGGTTAGTCTGTCTCAAGATATACAGAAAATATAATACACATTTCAGATTAAAATTTCTTTCATGGAATATTTTCCACAACACAAATGATAAGTGGATTTCAAACCCCTTCTATGAAGAAAATTTAGAAAAAGTTACATCATTATCAATAAAAGAAAGAAAATTTAATAGAATTATCGACACAATCTAATTAATTTTGGTTAAACATTAAAGAATATGAACAGTTTTCTGAGAAACTCTTAAATTATTACCATTTACTAGTATGGAATTAGTAGAAAGAGCTTTTTCTTCATATATTTTTTTTAAAAAAAAGTATTGAAACAGATTGAATGCAGCTGTAGACTTAAGGGTATATCTTGCATCTTCTGAACCAAATAGATCGGAAATTATGTTCTTCGAAACAAGCACAAGGATCTCATTAAATTTATTTTATAAAAACATTTGATTATGATAAAAAAATATATTAATTGGGTTTTTATAATTTTGTGTTTTTATTAAAACCATTTATTAGTAAATTAAATATGACAAAATAGTAGATAAATATGATACTTTGAACAAACACATACATATATGTTACAGTGAGTTTATAATTTCAGTGAGTTTATAATCCAGCATGACGTTTAGGCATGTTACAATGTAATTTGTCTCATTATGTGATGTGAATACATGGTCACCCTATAATATGTATAATGCAAATAAAATAACACACTCGCAATAATAAATTTCACAAAATACAATCATTTTTACGAAGTGGTACAATTTAGCATGATATACTACCAAGTGGTACGTGAGCCAAAAAAGGTTGGGAAACGCTGTTTTAAGGTATTATTGTATTATTGTTTCAAAAATTATTTTTTCAAACAGTTTTATTTTATCATATGTTTTAATCTCCAAGTTTATTTTTTTAGAAATAAATGAATAAAAAACATAAGGTATTTACCAATGACTAAAGCCATACTTTCAAGTTTTTCTTGCAAAAACGCTGGGAAAAATTGTCTTTTAAAGTTACAAATTTTCATAGAATGAGGGGTGCAGCACTAAAATTTATCTTGCACAAAGGTTATTCTCACTCATACTTCAATGCTGAATTCATAACACAATGTATTGAGTAGTAGTATTCTTATTTTTTCAGATATTTCTGGCCTAACCAGTAATAATATTAGCATAGAAATTAAACCTGGACTTTTAGATTCATCAATACAGAATTTAACGTGATGCTCTAACCAATTAGGTTATTCTGCCAAAGGCAACAGTCAGTAAAAATTTTATATATTTATTTATCGTAATCCTTTTAATTTTTCACTTTTTTCTAAGAGAAAAGTTAATTAATGTCTTCCAGACAATATGAATTATCACAGTAAGTTGATTTTTTGGGTTATCTGACATTTTCATATGAGTAGCTTCTTTAATTTCCTTCCTTATACTTTTCCCTCTCCAATATTTTTTATATATTCCCAATCAAATTTACGTTCATTAGTACACAACATGGTCTGGTACTTTAGATATGTCTGTTTTCTCTTATTATCAATTTGTACTTTTTCAATGTGATGACTGATCTCAACTGATATACATTTTCCTACATTCATATGGTATTTCATCGATACAGATTTTGTTTTGCAGCATTTCAAGTTTAGGTTTTGTAGATATTAGAATTCCTAGCAGTAATATGACTTTGCCAAACTGTTCTATGTTATATGTTGATTGCAGATTTTTTTTATTTTACCTGGTATTCTTGGTATATATGGATACACTACAATACCAAAAATAGTTTTTTCTATTGATATTTCCTTTTATTGTCTATTTAACATTTTTTAATGACTGCTGATAGATAACTATTCTTCATGAGAGATTGTTCTATGTAGATCTTTCCTTTTTCGAATCACTAGTTGTTTAACAAACTTCTTTTGCTCTATTCCATACTGACAATACAATTTTATGTTTTGTATTTTTAGTGTAATTGGTTGTATATGCTAAGTATTTTCCTGTGTGTTTGCATTTTTTATAAATGTTAGTTTGAATTGTCATGAGAGAGGCTTGACACAAGAACATCTAGGAATGCCAGTTTTTGTTCTTGCTCGATTCTGTTGTGATTTTAATTGAAAGGAATATGTTAATGATGTATGTGCAGAATGTTTGTAATAATGCTTTACCATGTGACCCTTCAACAAATATATCATTAATATTAGAAACACCAGACATTAGGTAGATATGGGGTAATAGTTGTGACTGTGGTTTCAAGTTCTTTCATGTAAATGTTGCTAATTAGGGTGACAATAGTGATCCCATAAGCATTTTTTAATTTTGTTGGAAGAATTCCATGTTTTATTGAAAGTATGTTGTTCTGTGGAAAGTTATATACACACACATAGATAAAGTTCAAATAGTTCTTTAATTAGAACCACTGTGGCAAGATCCCTACAATCCTACAATGAAATCAGCATCATATTTGTAAATTATAAATGAATAATTTAATCTTATTAGATTGAAATAATTTGAAAATTAGAAGTGGTTATTTCTGAGTGCTTTAAATATTTGAGATAACTAGTTTTAAATAAACTACTTACAATCTTTCATTTAGCACTGTAAAAGTTTCCCCTTTTAATATTTTGTTTGTGTACAAGTTTGTAGTAATATTTTTTTCTTGACTTGAAGATAAATTTAATATTGATTTCCTAGCTGAAGTACTTAAGATTTCCAAAGTAACTAAATATAGGATTAATATTTCCATCTTTAAATATAGGATTAAAATTCCATGGTCAGTTTTAATATTATCATTTCACTTTTAGCTTGATAGATTTTCATAAATCTTTTTGTTTAGCTCTAGTTGGCAAAGTTAGCTATCTATCTATATATTAGTTTCACATAGTGATATTCAGGATCGCTTGGAATTGGATCTAAAGTTGATATAAAGATGCTTTTTCTGTCTCCTCATCCTGCAATATTTTTTATTAACACATTTCTTAATCTTTGCCATTACTACTCTTCTAATATTTCTCACTATTATTATTTAATATTTGAACCTTCAACTCTACAATTCATGTATATATTTAGCAATAGCCTATTATAAATTTGACATATTTACTAATCTTTTGCAAGAACTATTTCTAATATTGTTTTTACAGTAAAATATTTTTATATACAAGGGGAGGACCCCAAAATAACTGAAATCATTCTCTGGTAAGTGTCATACATGTTTCTGTTGCTACATACATCTTGTGAAGGTCCTTCTTCATCAAGATGCAGAATGATATTACCATGTAAAATTGTTTTGCCATGTAACAATTTTTTTTTGTAAAGTGCATTTCACATATTTGTTGATGTTTGTGATGGCTGAAAAGTTAGAATAATGTGAAATTCTGTTTTCTTTTAGGAAAAATGGCAGAGAAAACAGGTCTAATGTTTGAAACAGATTACAAAAAAGGTGTTCTGAGGAAAGCACAAGTTGCAAATGGTTTAATGAAAGAATCAAATTCATCTCATCCTGTAAAAGCATAGCAGTGAAGGCCAAAGTCAAGACAATGCTATTTTTTGATGCAAACAACATTTTGCTCTCAGAATTAGTTTGTAATGGCCAGATGCTTTATCTACAAGTTCTGAAATGTTTATGTAATGTGGGAAAATTTAAACACTCCATTTTGTGTAAAAATGAGGAATGCTAACATCACCATGACAATGTCTCTGCACACAAAGTCTTGAGTTTGAAACAATTTTTAATTAAATTTCAGCATAGCTCAGCTTATCTATCAGTCATACTCACTCAATCTCTAATCATGTGACTTATTTTTATTCTCTTGAATGAAAAAATGGCTCAATTTTTTTCTTTGTGGACTTAAAAGTAGTGAAAAAAAAAGTAATTCAGGCATTAAAAGATTTCACTTTGTGTTTCCGAATTACTATGAAAAATGAAAAACACAGGTGTATTGTATTAAATAGACAGTATTTTGAAGGAGATCTAAAAAAGATAAATAAACAATTTTTTATTACAAAATTCCAATTACTTTTGATACTCCCTTGTATTTGCAGGGATTGCTTACTGATTACTGAAAATCACCTTAATTTAATAATTGGTTTGTTTTAAAACAAAAAATTATGTTTTTACATATAAAATGAATTTGATGCAAGGAATAAAGAGTAGAACAAACATTTTTTCTCACTTAATGATTTATATAACAAATGCAAATATATACAATTAAAATAGAAATGGCAGACATCTTTATCACAAAAGAATCACTATTAATTTTATTTTGTTTACTTTTTTCAAATCTAGCAATTAAGATATTATACATATATTTATTACAAATATTATTCTAGGAATAGTTTTAGCCATGGGCCACAAAATAACATTTAAAAGCTGATTTAGGTTATATTGAAAATAGTTAAAGTTAATTTATAGCTAATATGAAATTGTTAAGTATATAGTGGTGAAAATATTGTACATATTTTTTTTAAATATTATTCTAAGTGCATAAATTGAAGTGAAGTTGGGCTGGACATATTCCTAGAAGAGATGATAATAGAAAAAATAAATATTCTTCTAAGTGCATATACTGAAGTGGAGTTGGGATGGACATATAGCTAAAAGAGATGATAATAGATGAACAATTGAAATCTTAAATGGAATCCCAAGAGATTGTAAAAGACACAGAAAGAGACCACATGTGAGATGGATGGATGAAGTAAGAAAGTGTGCAGGGGTGATGTGGAAAAAAAGAGGCAAGAGATCAGAGATGGATTGAACTTGGTGAGTTCATCCTGCGCAGTGAATTGATAATGATTGACAATGATGATGATAATACTGTAATAATTTTAGCCATTATCCATAAACATAAAATTTGAAAGTTGATTATTATTTGATAAAAAAACAAACTGAAGCAAACTTATGGTAAAAAAAATAGTGAAAATCTAAGTGCATTACTAGATCAATGGCTGTCAATGGTAAAATAGTCACTGTTATTATGAGCACTATTGACTGCTATAGCAATATAGGGTGTATAGGATTTTTTTAAGGAATTTCAGTTTTAAATAAAGAATCATAAATCTTTGTCGTAATTTGAGATTATTTAATGAAATTTATTAATCATTATTAGTTTTTTTTAAAAATTTTGTATATTTACAAATATTAATTTAATAATGAGCGTAAAAAAATGTAGTGAAAAAAAAAAGGACCAGTAATGAATTTTTAAAAAAGATCATTTCTAAAATAAAAAGTAGTAAAATGATCAATGATTTAAAGTTTGAATACTACAGCTAAATTACCATTTAAAAACTAAATTAAAAAATGAATTGATAGTGAAAGGCATTTTCAGATTGAATATTTTATAATTTAACATCATGGATAATGTGGATTAATAAAAAGCATATGGCAGGTGATAGCATTAATTAGGTTATTCATTTGTAAAAAGGCAAAGTAATTTTTTGATAATTTTTTTTTGCTAACATTTCTAGTGTAAGTATTGTTTTTATGAAGTTTATTGCCAACAAAGTATTGTTCACAGATTCAGAAAAAATAACTAGATTACTAAGAAAGACTGCACTGAATGTTGTTTTGAGGAATCCCCCACCCTTCCCGCCAAAAAAAAAATTGATGCATGAAAATAAATTTCGGAAATCAATTATCTATGAATTTGAATCAGAATATGTAAGTTTGTTTATATTTTTATTTCCAAAATTGACTTTAGTTATCGTTTAAATCTAACCTTACAATACATATAACAATTAATTATATATGTATTTTTACATTTATATTTTTGGTTTTGTATCATCTTTTTTGCTTAAGATTACTTTTAAACGGCTTTCTGAAATCAATAAATCATTTAAGAAAAGTTTAATGTTAGTGCAACTCTCACGTGCATGTGTTCATTAATCTTGATTTGGTATTTGATAAAGCAAAGCGTTACTTTGTCAATATTTTGATAAAGAAAGATATTGGAAGAAACGAGCATTAAGAAATCTTTAAATAAATCAGAAAGTATTTGAAGGTCTAATAGTTCTTACAGAAGATATAAATAAAGTCGTAAAGTCAGGGATTTTGCATGTTTTTTCTTTTCTTTTACAATATTTTTAAAGAAATTGTTGAGAAGTATTTTTTCAATGAAGAGTAAGCAGGTTTCTTATTAATAGTATCATTTTTTTTTTCATGTGACAAAGCATCGGCTGGCAAGCGAATCCGCGAACCCAGGACAACTGCTTGTAAGGCAGCTGTGCTGACCACTCAGCCACCAACGCTTGACTAGTATCATTATTTTGAGATGCATTAAAATAACATATAAGAAAGAGACGTGTTTTGCAAAAACACATACAGCATCAACTTGTAAATAAATATGGACATTGTAATTTCAAGTAAAGTAAAAAAAAGCTCTCCAAATGAGTTTTCAAGGACTATACAAACCAATCTATGAAATACAAATATATCCATACATAGAATATATAGGTCTATTTTTTGTTTAATATTTTGTTATACTGTTTTAATTTATTCAACAGAAAACTTTTCTTTCTGAAATACCATAATTAATTGTAACTCTTCAATGTATTCCATTCTCTGCCATATCTTCTCAATGGAAACAATTGACATTGCATCTTTTTAGAAGGTCTTTGGGATAATCCTTATACCATAGATAGGGGTGACTTCTCCCATAAAAACAATGCTCAGGATAACTCTGAAACACTTTTTTTAACGAAAATCTTCCATTGTTTATTCATTTTACATTTCCAATCCAATGAAAGTGTGACTTGACAAAAATGGGCTTTATAGTATCATATCCAGCAAGTTGAAAAACATTCTCAAGATTTTATGATCTTGACACTGTATTTTTAAAACTTTATGGAACATTCTTGAATGAAACCCTTCTAATGCTTTTATATTGCATTATTAGGGTGTCCAGGTCTCACTTCCATACAATAAATTGGATAAAATGACAGTTCTATATACAGCTAACTTAGTTCCAGTAATTATTTCCCTGTGATGAAATGCTCTTTCCTTTAAAAATAAACTTGTTAAAAGCAGTAAAATATTGGAGTCTGTGCTATATCTTCATATAAAGCCCACCTTTGTACTTATAAAATTATAAAGATATTTAAATTAATGTACATTCTGAAATTGATAACAATCCAAGATAAATGTTTCTGAGGATTATTCTTCCATTACTGGCTGGTAAAAAAATTAATCCAAATCTATAGTCCAAAAAAAATAAACTTTGTTTTTTGCTTTTAAATTATTCAAGTTAAAAATTCCACTCAAGAAACCTCTATTGCATCGTGATCTCTGTTTAATTAATCCACCGATGAACCATTTCAAAGATCATTGTCATAAAAGTTGAAAACAATATTGGAACAAATACATATTCTTGTTTAACACCAGTTTTCATTAAGTGCTTTATATTTTTTTCTCTCATTCTAATATGTAGAAACTGCATAATACAAATATATTTTAATGTAATACTAACTAATTTTAAACAATGTTACAAACATATTAAATTAACTGATTCAAGCACCATGATCAAATCAGAAAAATCAATATATAAATCACTTTTTTCTTTCTGACATTTTTCTTGCATTTATCTGGCATATACCATGTCTGTAGTGCTTCTTGATTGTTCAAAACCACATTGAATCACTGATACTACTCACATGTGATTGAAATCAACCTTGAAAGTACCTTTGCTGGAGTAGCTAATAATGATATTCCAAGTTAATTACTGCAATATTGTTTATTTTTATTTTTAAAAATTGGAACAATAGAAGCACTATTAAGATCAGGCAGCACAATTTCATGGACCCATATATTCCTAAAAAAAGTCCAATATTTATGAAGCTAACATAAGATTATCATATTTGAAATTTTCCCTAGGTACTTCATCAGAACTTGAAGCCTTTCTATTTTTAAAATTAAATAGAACTATTTTGACTTCACTATGCTGGATATCTTTATTCCAATCAAAATCAATAGATAAAATGAATATATTAAAAAAAGTCATCATCTCATTCTTATATTATTATTAAAAGATGATAAAATATTTCTTCTACCTGAACAAAATACTATTTTAATCATATAAGAGAGTGTCATTTAGATTTAATAGGATTGTGATGCTGATTCTCATATCCATAAGTTGCTTTCTATGCATAAGAAAAAATCTAGAGTGATTATAATTAGACTTCACAGTTTCACTTCATTAATTATTTTAGGACTTTTTACTAGGCCTTCTTACTAATTACTGAATTTCTATGTTCCAATTTCTACATTTATTATGAAGCTTCACATTTCATTTATTATTTTTCCAAGCAAAAAATGCTATGTATTTTATTTTAAATAAATTATTAATAAGATAATTATCAGAAAATCAGTCATGATTCTACTTTTTAGTGAACCCAAGAATAGATTTATTTGCATCTATATAACACTCTTTACAAGAATTCCATGCTTCAGTAATGTGACAATTTTGGAGATTCAAATAAGCAATTTTAGTGTTGAATAGATGTTGAAATTTTTGTACATATAATAAATACTTCAAAAAATGAACATCAATTTTTTGGTGAATATAATTGAAATAAGATCTACTTTTTAATATATCAATCATTTTAATTTTAGTGTAGATTAATCTATGATCCGACCAACAATGTGTGCTTAAAAGTGCTTGTGTAATATGAATTTCTCTTGTATTCTGACTCCTAATAATAATATAATCTATGAAATCCATTGTTTGATCTGAAGATACATCCATGTTTCTTTATAGAAGTTTTTCTGACTAAACAAAGTTTTTGTACTGTGCAAAAATTCAATAACAATTGGCAATTTGAATTTATTATATTAATATCCATATTTCCAATAACTTTTGACCTAAGCCTTTTATTTGCACCTATATATGGCCTAAAGTCTCTGAGAGAAAAAAAGATATTTTAATAATATTGCTATAATAATGTTACCCAGCAAACAAAAGCTTTTCAACTCTAAATTTTCTGAATCTAAGGTTGGAGCATTGGTACCATTGTGAAAGGGGATTTTTGACACCAGTAACCTTTCATTGATACAATAACAATAATGTAACGGTCAGAAAACATGTGACTCATAAACATAGTGCAGAATTCGACCACCATACAGAACAGCAGCACCATTGATTAGCGAAGCCACCCGTGGTACTGAGTTCGAACATAGTTTATCGGTTCCACAATACAATCCACGAAACAACGCATCTGATGCGACATTAGTAAATATTTCCTTAGGCACGGTGGTCAGGGATATGCAAGAGACTCATGATTTTATTCTCGAGTTAGCCAATAACCAAACTAATATTAATTAAACATTCATATTTACATAATCGAGGAAATATTATACAGAATGGGTATCGAATAAATGAAACGTAACTGCAGACGTATAGTTTAAAATTATTTATTAATACATTTTAATAAAACAATCTAATAATATTTTATGGACTAACAGCTTCAGTAGCGGGATTTGTGACATGATTATATTTTAAAGAATACATTTATTTATTTAGACATTATTTTATAATGAGGATTTCAGTAGCGGTATTTCCGATACTGTAATGTTTACAAAAGGAATACATTTATTTGAAGGCGTAATCTAGCTACCTAAAATTCTCGAGTAAGTATTTCTAATGGATGCCGTGGGGAATTTATACCTTTGCAATGCAAGAGTCTAAAGTAAGATTTAAGAGTAGCGGCAGACATATATTTATTTAATTAAAATATTTATCTTATGACTAAGGGCAAACATTTATTTGAGAGTGAATTATGCAGATAATGCAGTGGCGGAGTGATATATAGAATAATAGAATTGAGCAAAGGAACACGTGGTACGCTTTAGAAAGGCGATATGGAATGGCAGTATATTGAAACTGCAATGCCGCGAATGAGTTTATAAAACTGTCGGACTGGTCTCTGCCACGGCCCGATGAAGTAAGGTGTCACATAAGCATAACCAGGGACAAGCGGTACGTGTCGCAATTTTCCAGCCGGCTGCATGACGTTGTCTAGTCCTACGGGAGCATTTATTATGTCCGCTTGTGTAGGACGATGGGGGTTAATTTCAACCCTGAAGAATCCGGAATATTTACGCCGGAATAGATCATCGCATCTCTAAAACGTAACACATGTATACTGTATAAACGATTATGATGAGATTTCAACAGATTTCTAACTTGGTCCTACATTATCAACATTTATTAAAGAACATTGGCGACTCTCAAAGAAATGTAATTTTCTGGAATTATTCATGATAATTTAGTAAATACAAAACATATATATAAATTGGGAATTATTATAACTAATACGTCAGCCATTTGCGAAGTTGTAGACCCCTGCATTACAATAAATGAAGCATTGAATGCATGTCGATTTATATGAAAGTTAAGTTATTAAAGAAAGTAAATATTAATGAAAATTTGACACGCATTCATTGTTTTAAGCGATTATAGATTTAAACTTTGAAAATTGAAATAATTATGAGCATGCAATAATTAAATAATAACTATAGATAGAAATGTAGATTATAGAAATACGCACCCAAGATAGAATGAGGTAAGCTAGATTAGTAGAGAAATTTACACATTAAGTTAATTATTCAGTTTTAGCTATACATATGGTAGTTTTTACATTTTATAATTTAGATAAGTATTATGAAGAAGAGCTATAGCATATTATTAGAGTACTCTAGAGTTTGAACACAGACAGGTATCTGTTTTATAAGACGTTTTCTGATTCCATTAGTTTAGCAGCAAAAAGTTCACGAGTGACAAGTCTTTCTTGTATTTAGATATTTCATTTAATTTCACAGCAGCAGCAGCAGCTTTTTCATTTATTTCAGGCAGCAGATCTTCATGGTGAATTTATGATGGGCAATGGAAAGTTCAGCATCCGATAGGCCATCTCCCGATGGAGAATAATCTAGGTGCTTTACTCGGTCATACCTTGGCAGGAACAAATTATTTTTATATTTTTGGAGACTCTCAGTGATCAAGAGCAAAACCTAAGTTTAAGTGAATGTCTCCAGCAAGTCTAAGATGGCCTTTTTTTTATCTTGATCTCTCACATTTTTGTTAAGGTATTTTTAGGTTCTATTTAATCTGCCCTGAGGATAATCAATGCATTTTGTTGGTTTTTAATTAAAGAAAGCTGCCGTTCTATTGTTTACATTTTACATTTACTAATTATATTTTGGGGAATTTTTCTTTAATTAATCTATTATCTATCACTGACCGATGCTTTTAAATTTCAAAAACAAAAAGGGAACATAAGATTATTTTAACTTTTAATTAAATATTACATCAGATTTTTTTAGAATTATTATTAAATGAAATTTAAACAAAGCAATAAATACAAACTTTATAATCCAAAATAAATGATTAAAATTATACAAAATCATATAACTAAAAGAAATCTAAATTATATTATTTTATCCCTATTTATTGCGTTTAATTTGAGATCGAAATGTGTGCGTGTTTATGCTGAATTCTACATATATTTATACATTTTTAATATTGTTACACACACAATTCGATGTTAATATTGTTACACACACAATTCGATATCAAAAAGTTTAAATTTGGGCGGGATAGACCGGTCAGTGAGAGACGACAGAAAAAGGTGAAACTTAAGATTCGAATACGAATCTTACTGTTTCATTTCCCCGTACTTCCTGTGAACAATTAAGGAAGAACAAAGGAGGCAAGAAAGAGAAAAAAAATTTTACATTACACAATTTAAATACGAAAAAAAAATTAAAATTTTCTTTTTGTACAGATAGATTGAAATATAGAAAGCAGAGATTACATGAAGCAACGAACAATTTATATACCCGGATCTAGAATTTATAGTTGAATTAAAATGGCCTAATTTGGCTGTGTCTGGTTAAAATCATAGAAATAATTAGTTAAACTGAATATATATATATATAAAACAAAATTCTTAGAATAGGATTAGTTAGTATAATATAAAAAAAATTTTAAAAGTAATAGTAATTAAAACAATAATATATATAATAAAATTTCTATCCAAAACCCTATTTGACTAAAGTACAATCCATTCAACCAAGTTCATTATATCAAGTTCGTTTTAATATTCTCATATACATTTAATCCGTCCTAAGAGTCTAATATTTTTACAACCCTGGGTCAGGTGGATAATACCTACATGGTTTGAGATTACAGGCATTGTATGTCCCTTTTATGGTATCTCCATCTTTTAATAAATATGTATTTGGGCCACATGTGTGATCAATTATAAAGGGTCCCCGGTACAAAGGAAAGAACTTTTTATATATTCTTTTATCTCGGTTACTTTGTTGAGAGTTCCGTACCCAAACATAGTTCCCGACCTGGAAATGTTGGCTTCTCCGATCTGCTCGTAATTTCCATTCTGCCCTTTCTGTAAGGTGGCGGTGTGCCTTGCATCTGTCAGTTTCAATATTGATTTCACATTCATCCATGGGTAATGGCATCTTGATCAGTAATGAGTCCACTTTACCAAAATGCAAACGTGTTGGCGTCATGCCAGTGGCCTCATTGATGGTTCCATTGATATATTGAAAAATCTTTTCAGTTTGATTTACCCAGCTTTTGTGATTTTGGTGAACATGGGTCCTAAATAGTCGGTTTATTTCCCTCATAACCCGTTCACATGGGTTAGACTGAGGATTTCGAATTGAGGTCAGAATATGTTTAACGTTCTGCTGCCTTAACCAAGTCTTCCATTCTTGAGATGTAAAGGCCGATCCGTGGTCCGAAAGGATGGTGATCGATCTTCCAATCTTGATGAATTGACACTTTTGTAACACTCGAATTGCGCAATGGGAATCTGCTCGCATCACAGGATAGGCCCAAGCATATTTTGAGAATAGATCATAAGTTACAAGTAAGTAACGGAATCTACGGTAGGATGGCAATGGGCCATAGTGATCAATCGCAAGTATTTCATTTGGTGCGGACGGAATGATAGAGGCACCTACTCCACTAAAGTTTCTATTTGGTGGTTTATCTCTTGCACAAATAGCACATTTCTTGAGGGTATCCATCACATCTTCATATAGCTTTGGCCAGTGAAATTGTCATCTTATAGCTTCTTCTGTTTTTATATCAAACCATGCATATACATGATGAGACGGTTTCTGAGGTCAGGTGGTACCAAGATTTTCCAGTAAATTTTATCGCCCACAATCTGCTACTGCAGCAACCCATTTCTTATCCGGTATAGCTTCTTTCCTCGAGGTTGTTGAGCAGCCTTGTATTGGATTTCCTTGCTGTTGTACAATTTGGATCAGCTTTTTATATAGCGGCTGCTGCTCTTGCCAATGCTGAAGGTTCTTTAACTTGTGTTCCATCTCCTGGTCCAATACCATTGCTGCAATTACCAATGGCTGATCACTTATTATGGGGTTGTGTGGCTCCAGTTCTATAGGATGTCGACTTAATATATCGGCCACTGTATTTTCAGGCCCAGGGCAGTAGACGACTTTATAATGAAATCTTTGAAGTGAAAGACTCCATCTGATGAGGCGGTCATTGTTCAGGTAACTTTTATTTAGGAATTCGAGACACCGGTGGTCAGTAATGATAATCACTTCTGAACCCAGCAACATCTGCTTGAACTTATTGCATGACCACACGATTGCTAGTGTCTCTTGTTCCGTCACTGTGTAGTTCTTTTCGGCTCCTTTGAGAGTACGACTGCTAAAATATAGTATTTGGTGTTGGCCTTCTTGGTTGACTTGAAATAGGACCACGCCCAATCCCTTCTGACTGCTATCAGTCTGCAAATAAAAGGGACGGGTAAAATCTGGGTAGTATAACATCACAGTCTCTAAAAATCTTCTCTTTACTCGACTGAAGTCTTCTTCATGGGTCTTCATCCATTCCCATAGGTGGTGAGGTCTTATCAATTCTACTAGTGATGATGTATCTTTGGCAAAATGGGGGTAAAACTTGTGATAGTAATTGCAAAGGCCCAGAAATGATCGAACTTGTTTTCTGTTCGTGGGCCTAGGAAAAATTTCAATAGCTGAGACCTTGTCAGGGTGAGCCCTAATTCCTTGACCATTTACAATATGGCCTAAAAAGGAAATTTCCCTCAATGCGAAAAAACTTTTTTTTAAATTAACAGTTATATTTTTCTGGGTGCACTCATCGAAAAATTGTTTTAAATCCTCCAGATGTTCTGCAATGTCTCTAGACGCAACTACTACATCGTCTACATAACATACCAATTTTTTTTAAATCTTTCTGACAATACTTGGTCCAAACACCTCATGAGGCCAGCCCCGCTATTTATCAGCCCAAAAGGTACTCTCTTAAACATGTGGGTTTGCCCATTGTATCTGAACGTGGTATATTTTCGATCCTGGGGTGGAGAGCCATTTGCCAGTAACTGGAAGTTAGGTCAAGGGTAGAGAAAATATTCTTAGCAGTCAACTTGATAAATGTTTCTTGGATGGGTGGTGGGATGTCCCGCTCAGGTATAGTAATGTTGTTTAATGTCCTAGCATCGAGACACAATCGTATGGTTCCATCTTTCTTTTTGACTACGACTAACGGGTTATTATAGGGTGATGACCCCTTTTCAATTACACCCCAGTCAATCATCTGCTTAATTTGAGCATTCACCTCTTCTTGATACTGAAATGGGATAGGGTATGTGCGGGTCTGGAAATGCGTCTCTTCTTTTACTCGTATCCGATGGACGTAATCACTAATTTCACCTGGGACCTGAGAAAATATTGTACGATTTTCCATAAGTAATTTTTGTAACTGGAATTGGTCCTCTACCTTGTCTAACGATGATCCCATAATTTTCTCTTGGATATCCTCATCAGGAATGGCCTCCAGACATCTTAATTGGATTTCTTCAGTTTGTTTATTTGTATCAAAACTAATCTGCTCCTGCTGGAAAGTTAGTATCTTTTTTTTATAGTCCAGGATACATTCATGTTGGGTTAAGAAGTCAGACCCAATTATCACGTCCTGAATTAGTCCTTTTATCACTAAGAAGGCGTGTCCTGCATTGGCTTCTCCTATCAATATTTCCAACCAGACTTGATAGTTTTCAGTTCTGGTCGTCCTCCCATCAGCCAGCTTCATTTGGATTGGGCGAGCGGGGAGCCTGGGTATGAGTCCATGTTTTTCGTAATTTGTTAACCACTCTCTAGAAACACAGGAAATCTGGCTGCCTGTGTCAAGAAGAATTTGTGCAACTGAGGCCCCGATTCTTGTATTAATAATTGGGCAAGGGCCAATCTGAAGTCCCCAAGTGGGATCCTCTTCCTGGATGACTGACGTTAGGTTAGTCATCTCCGCTACTCTCAGCTGCTGGCAAGATGAATGCTGGTACTGGTAATCTTTTACTGAAGTCCCGCTTGATCGAATTGCCATTTGGCTTCTTTCTTTCTCACTATGATTGCTAGTAGTCGCTGATTGCTGTTGTCTGGTCTCCTGCTCCCATTCGTGATCTACTAGACTTTCAGACCAATGGCTATCATCTAAAACCACAAGAAATTCTCCCATCTCTTCAATGTCTTTGATACAACTTACGATCATCAGCTTTTGGGTAGTTACTGGCATATTTTGTTGAATCGTTCCAATGATATGTCTATCTGCCAATGCGAACATCATGAGAGATTTAAATCGGTTTGCTTGGCGGAGGAAAAACTGAGCATGTGTTTCTCGGGGTATTGCTCCGTATTTTTCATGACAGAGCATGTTGTAGATATCAATTTGATGCTTGTCGCTCCAATATTGTTTCATTAACGCATCTGTGTACTTCTCTATAGTTTTAGGTTTCCATTTCACCATATCCCACCAGTCTTTGGCATAGCCCTGTAAATGGTAACTGGCAATAGCTATCTGTTCACCTGCTTCTGCCTTATGCACTTGAAAGAAACTTTGTAAGCTCTCTAAGTGGGCTTGAGGATTTTCTCCTGTCTCTCCTCTAAAGATTTTTATCTGAATAATCTCTCCTAAGTAGCTTTGAGGTCTAACCTCCTTTGTCCTTATATTTCCCCCCTCTTTATTGACTTGGGTTATTCTATATTCGTTTGCTATCATTCCTAACTCTCTCAAGACAAATTTTTGAATTTCCTGATACTCTCTAACTCTCACCTTTTCTTCTTCCTGTCTCTGTTTTGATTCTTCATCTCTTTTTTTTCTCATCTCCTCCTCATACATTTCCTTCATTTCTTGCATACTCTGTCTGAGTATTTCCTCCATGAACTTGAAATTTAAGTCCATTGATCCTCTGTATTGTTGCGGAGCTTCCCTTCGCTCGGGTGTCGACTCCAAAGCTTCAGATAAATCTACTTGCTGTATATCAATATTTTCTGATTCCATTTTCTTAATGTGATTTATTTATTTTATACTACTAGCATTTGACTACTCCCCACCGGTATATTGGCCCTATAACACTCTTTCGCTGCCCTCACCTACTCTACATTGCCCTATCTCTATATTGCTGCGTTTAACATATTTAACATATATATTATAGCGAACTACTGGTTACGCGTATAATAAGCTACTGCTGTCTATGATATATATATTTGTACTTTAACAAAATATTTACTATTAACATATATAACAAGCTTCTGCTGTCTATGCTATATATATAACGGTGTTTTAATAAAAAAAATTCAATGCTACTTGCTTTCTCATTTAACGACTGATTACTTTTTTTTCTTGACATATATATATAAAGCAAAATATTTCATTAGATCCGAGTATTTTCGTTCCTTCTTAAATTACACACACATCCCTGCTTTCCTTAAATTTGTTATTACGCCTGCTGTCCTTTCATTCACTCGACCCACATTATTTCACTCGATTTATTTTTTTTCATTATTTTTATCAAAACAAAATCGTATATATATAGAATAATTAGCTAACTCGAGTAACGAACGCTAAAAGAAATTTATATGCGTTATATTTTGCTCAGGGTATATATGGGTTTTTTGTATCGAAAGCTCCACGTTGGAAAGCGCCAAACGCTAAAAAAAAAATTTAACTATGTAACGGTCAGAAAACGTGTGACTCGTAAACATAGTGCAGAATTCGACCACCATACAGAACAGCAGCACCATCGAGTAGCGAAGCCACCTGTGGTACTGAGTTCGAACATAGTTTATCGGTTCCACAATACAATCCACGAAACAACGCATCTGATGCGACATTAGTAAATATTTCCTTAGGCACGGTGGTCAGGGATATGCAAGAGACTCATGATTTTATTCTCGAGTTAGCCAATAATCAAACTAATATTAATTAAACATTCATATTTACATAATCGAGGAAATATTATATAGAATGGGTATCGAATAAATGAAACGTAACTGCAGACGTATAGTTTAAAATTATTTATTAATACATTTTAATAAAACAATCTAATAATATTTTATGGACTAACAGCTTCAGTAGCGGGATTTGCGACATGATTATATTTTAAAGAATACATTTATTTATTTAGACATTATTTTATATTGAGGATTTCAGTAGCGGTATTTCCGATACTGTAATGTTTACAAAAGGAATACATTTATTTGAAGGCGTAATCTAGCTACCTAAAATTCTCGAGTAAGTATTTCTAATGCATGCCTTGGGGAATTTATACCTTTGCAATGCAAGAGTCTAAAGTAAGATTTAAGAGTAGCGGCGGACATATATTTATTTAATTAAAATATTTATCTTATGACTAAGGGCAAACATTTATTTGAGAGTGAATTATGCAGATAATGCAGCGGCGGAGTGATATATAGAATAATAGAATTGAGCAAAGGAACACATGGTACGCTTTGGAAAGGCGATATGGAATGGCAGTATATTGAAACTGCAATGCTGCGAATGAGTTTATAAAACTGTCGGACTGGTCTCTGCCATGGCCCGACGAAGTAAGGTGTCACATAAGCATAACCAGGGACAAGCGGTACGTGTCACAATTTGCCAGCTGGCTGCATGACAGGTCAAATCCTACGGGAGCATTTATTATGTCCGCTTGTGTAGGACGACGGGGGTTAATTTCAACCCTGAAGAATCCGGAATATTTACGGCGGAATAGATCATCGCGTCTCTAAAACGTAACACATGTATACTGTATAAACGATTATGATGAGATTTCAACAGATTTCTAACTTGGTCCTACATTATCAACATTTATTAAAGAACGTTGGCGACTCTCAAAGAAATGTAATTTTCTGGAATTATTCATGATGATTTAGTAAATACAAAACATATATATAAATTGGGAATTATTATAACTAATACGTCAGCCATTTGCGAAGTTGTAGACCCCTGCATTACAATAAATGAAGCATTGAATGCGTGTCGATTTATATGAAAGTTAAGTTATTAAAGAAAGTAAATATTAATGAAAATTTGACACGCATTCATTGTTTTAAGCGATCATAGATTTAAACTTTGAAAATTGAAATAATTATGAGCATGCAATAATTAAATAATAACTATAGATAGAAATGTAGATTATAGAAATACGCACCCAAGATAGAATGAGGTAAGCTAGATTAGTAGAGAAATTTACACATTAAGTTAATTATTCAGTTTTAGCTATACATATGGTAGTTTTTACATTTTATAATTTAGATAAGTATTATGAAGAAGAGCTATAGCATATTATTAGAGTACTCTAGAGTTTGAACACAGACAGGTACCTGTTTTATAAGAAGTTTTCTGATTCCATTAGTTTAGCAGCAAAAAGTTCACGAGTGGCAAGTCTTTCTTGTATTTAGATATTTCATTTAATTTCACAGCAGCAGCAGCTTTTTCATTTATTTCAGGCAGCAGATCTTCATGGTGAATTTATGACGGGCAATGGAAAGTTCAGCATCCGATAGGCCATCTCCCGATGGAGAATAATCTAGGTGCTTTACTCGGTCATACCTTGGCAGGAACAAATTATTTTTATATTTTTGGAGACTCTCAGTGATCAAGAGCAAAGCTAAAGTTTAAGTGAATGTCTCCAGCAAGTCTAAGATGGCCTTTTTTTTTATCTTGATCTCTCACGTTTTTGTTAAGGTATTTTTAGGTTCTATTTAATCTGCCCTGAGGATAATCAACACATTTTGTTGGTTTTTAATTAAAGAAAGCTGCCGTTCTATTGTTTACATTTTACATTTACTAATTATATTTTGGGGAATTTTTCTTTAATTAATCTATTATCTATCACTGACCGATGCTTTTAAATTTCAAAAACAAAAAGGGAACATAAGATTATTTTAACTTTTAATTAAATATTACATCAGATTTTTTTAGAATTATTATTAAATGAAATTTAAACAAAGCAATAAATACGAACTTTATAATCCAAAATAAATGATTAAAATTATACAAAATCATATAACTAAAAGAAATCTAAATTATATTATTTTATCCCTATTTATTGCGTTTAATTTGAGATCGAAATGTGTGCGTGTTTATGCTGAATTCTACATATATTTATACATTTTTAATATTGTTACACACACAATTCGATATCAAAAAGTTTAAATTTGGCGGGATAGACCGGTCAGTGAGAGACGACAGAAAAAGGTGAAACTTAAGATTCGAATACGAATCTTACTGTTTCAATAGAAAATACTAAATTAGACTTTATAGCAAGTTCAGCACCATGTATTCTTCTTTCATTAATCGATCAGCTCTTCCAAAAAAACTTGTAGCAATTTATCTATTTCTTTATGTGAAAGATGAATTTTATTAAGAGTATCTATATCAATTCTAAAATCTTAGCAACTCCTTAGCTACTAGTGAATTGAATTCACATTACATATAAGATGTGGACAATTAGATAAAGGGAACAGGAGAGTATAGGATGTTGCAGAACTAGGTATTGGAATAAAAGAATAGCTTAAGATCAGCAATACAAAAGTGTTATAAAGAATAATTAAAAAACATAATTTACAGAGAAAATTAGAATAAAAAATATCTTAGGCACTTTTTCATGATAAAAGAATTTGTGAAATGTATATTGGAAAGAGTTTTCAAATATAGAAGATTGAACTCAATAATTAATCCTAAGAAGAAAAGTAGTAATGAGTATTTTAGATGTAGAATAAAATAAGTGGACTAATTTGTAAAAGCTTGTGCATATAATTAATGATAATGATGTCAATTATGTGAGATAGGCAGGGGAACACAATATCACCATTTTGAAAAGTGCAACTATTTTCATAACCTTACATTGTGTGTTTTGGCTAATCTAAAATCCGTCTGGAAAAACTCTCGCTAATTAAGAATATTACAATACTATAATCATGCGTTCTGAACTCCTAGACTACAAATATTGTATTTATATAACTAACTGGTCTGAAGATCAGTTTATTTTTGACAAAAACTTAATATAATCAAGATAAATATGGCTTACATCTGTCTATCACTTACTACCTTAAAACATTTTAATTTGATAGCAATACAGTAAAAATAACATTATTTTTAAAAAAGGTATGATTTAGATACATTTATGTGCAGCTAGTGACCACTTAGAATGTTGTAAGAGAGAGATACTTGGTTACATTTTAAATGCCCCCTTTTTTTTTTGTATATAAAAAAAATCTTCGCACATACTCGAGTCAAAATAAAATTCTAATTTTTTTTTTTTTTAAAATATATATATTTTTTCACCGATAATCCATATCTTCAATTCTAAAAAAACCCCAAGGAATATTTATCACATAGTGTATTCTGAAAGAGATAACTATAAATTATTGTAACAATGAATTATCAATCTTCCTACTATAAATAATCTTCCTGATCTTTCCTTTCTTCTTTTTTAAATATAAATGTAAATTCTTTTTTTTATTTATATATACATTGTCAGTTAAAAAGCAAATTTACCATCAGGAAAACATTTATTTCTACACTAATAAGAAAATGCTAAAGTTGTATATGTAACAGTTAAATTAATCAACATATTTAATTTAAAATTAATTTCAACGAATTCAGATTCGTAACTTCAGTCATTCAAATTTTAAATATTGTGCAATGAAATACGTATAGAATGTCATACGTTAAATTTATACAAAAATATTAGAGCTGAAATTCGTATTGGCGTTTAAAAGTGTAATGGATGATTGACACCTATATTATTACTTATATATATATGTTATTTCTTTCTTTGCGTGTTAATAAAGATTTGCACAATTATATATATATAAAACTAATACTTACAATATTCTAATATTTTTTATTCACAATAGATGTCACTACGATACTAAAGGTATTCAAAACTATTTTAATTTTTTTGATATTGGATATTTCGTTTTATGTATCAAGCATAATAAATAAAAAAAAAAGGATAAGCATAAGTGATTAGTTGGTTATTTTCCTTGGTTTAAACTTATTGATATATTTTTACACGCACACACACACACGCATAAATAAATTAATTTATTTGGATTACAGTCGCATGTACATATTTAATTTCATATATATATTTTATTAATTAAATGAAAGGATATATGCAATATATACAAAAATTCAAACATTCTGTATCAATAATTATTTTTTTTTGATAAAATTATTTCAAAATCAAGAGTAAGTTATTCTGCAAACAGAAAATCAAGTGTATTATATTTATAATGTATTCAGAGCCAAGCAGTCAGTTGGCAGCTGAATAATTATATACAAATAAATAATGAAAACAACAAATGTTTAATAAAACTTCGAGAGTTTATTTACTCTGAAATAATAGTCATAGTAGTAATAATGACGGCGACGATGATGATGATAATGATAATAAAAATAATAATAATAATAATTGCTATTAGATTAATGGTTCAATTGGCTAGTTTGCTAGTTGAATGTAAGATCACTTAGATCTATTATCTACTTAGAGATTAATATATATATATATAAAGTTTCTTTATTTCCTGTGAGCACCTTATGGCTCACACACATTATATCAGAGATAGACCGAATAGATTCTTGACTAGAGCTCTTTTTTATTCATTTATAGAGCAACTTCTCATTACTAGTTTAACTTTCCATTAATTTATTTTTGTTCTTATTCTTGTTTTACTTGTAACATTTTACAGTCTGCACTGACAACACTGCTTAATACTTCTGCAGATTCTTTTATCACTTTGGCTAATTTGCATAAAGTAAATTTCATTAACATGAAAATTAGCCTGTTGTTATTTCAGTAAGTTTTATTTCAGAACTAATTTAATTAGCTGTTTTTTTTCTGGAGTAATTTTAGCATATTAATATTTTCCATTTGCACACACACCTTTATTTATTCCTTAATAAATAAAATATATATCTACAGAGCAATTTAGAATATTCATTTAGTTAATATTTAATTAAAATTTTCTTTAATAAATACTATTTTTATTAACCAAGCAATTTATTTATAAGCCAATAAACATCACATGATCACCATTTCTTAAGCTTGCTTATAACTGTTATTAAAATAGCAAAACTCTCCATACAGTATTGCCACTCAGTGCAAGCCACAATAATCAATGGATGCTAGAAGGCTTGTGCATAAAATGCCCATCTAGTGCCTACTATCCAATAACCCCAGACTAGTTTTTGGCTTGTGGCCTTCATCAATGAGGTGCCTTGGATCTGAGAGTACTGCACTTAGATCTTAGGATCTAATGCAACCATTCAGCAGTGATCTTTTATCTCTACTTAACTATAAAACCATGAGACTTAAATTGGAAAACACAATAATATTTTTAATCCAAGCTCATTAGCTTATATAGTCATATAGGTCTGAACTCAGTTCAGTACCTATACATTTTGGTGTCTTTGGTTCTTTAATAAACATAGCCACCACTATCCTATTAGGCAAGATTGATTTTAAGTCAATAAACAACACATGATCACGATTTCTTATGCTTGCTTATAACTATTATTAAAACAGGCAAAACTCTTCATATAGCATTGCCACTCAGTGCAAGCCAGAGTAATCAATGGATGCCAGAAGATTTGTGCATAAAATCCACATCTAGTGCATATTCATCCAATATCCCCAGACTAGTTTCTGGCTTGTGGCTTGCCTAATAGGATAGTGGTGGCTATGGTTATTAAAGAACCAAAGATACCAAAATGTATAGATACTGAACTGAGTTCAAACCTATATGACTATATAAGCTAATGAGCTTACATTGAAAATATTTTGTTTTCAATTTAAGTCTTATGGGTTTGAAGTAGAGATAAAAGGTGGCTGCTGGAGGGTTGCATTAGATCATAAGATCTAGGTGCAGTGCTTTCAGATCCAAGGCACCTCACTGACAAAGGCTACAAGCCAGAAACTAATCTGGGGATATTAAATGAGTAGACACTAGATGGGGATTTTATGCACAAGACTTCTGGCATCCATTAATTATTCTGGCTTGCACTGAGTGGCACTACTATATGCAGAGTTTTGCCTGTTTCAGTTTATTTATAATGATAATATATATTGTATCAATACAAAGAAATATCCAATGATGGACTCCTTCAAAACCACTAAGACTTCAAGTTGAGTTTAAAGTAAATAAAATTATATTAAATTAAAATAAATAAATCTATAATTAAATAAAAATAGTTGAGAATTTAAAATCATATCGAGTTATTTTATTAATGATAATTTCATATGGTTATACAATAAATATGTGAATCTTGATTTCAAAATAAAGTATTTATTAAAAGATAAAAATTTCGTGGATTAATAAATACTCATATTGCTTACATAAAAGCATATAATATTTAATATTATACTGTTGCTATGTTTCAGATCCTAAGGAATACTATATTAGTGCATTTCAATTTTTTAACCTGTTGTTATATTTTAAATTTTATATTTTGTATACAGTTCGAAAAAGGTGAATCTTTACTTTATTTTAAAAAATTAAATGTATAGGTATAAAATTAGAAAACTTGTAAATCAATTTTAAATTGCCTGCGTCTATTTTTTTTAAAAAAAAAATTATAAAAGATGTGAAAAGTTTGATTCGTATGTAATTAATTAAAAAAGAAAAATACATGCTAATTAAAATATAATTAATTATAATTAATTAAGGTTTTATAAGTAAGGGATTATCAGTTAATTCTGTTATAAATGGACTTTTTTATCCACTCCCCCCCCCCCCGCCAATAACTTCTAATTAGCATTAAAGAATACATTTTATAAACTGGATGGTTAAGAGACAGGAAAACACGTTTTGCCAGACAGGTTTTTTTCTTCAGCTTTATTAAGTTTGTTTAATGGATTTATTTTTTCATATTTCTAGAAAGTGCATGAAATTGTTTAAGTGCAATTACTACAAAATCACAGTAAGAAAAGAGAAGAAATAAGTAAAAGTAAGACAAAATATTGCAGTTGTCAAGCATTGGTGGTCGAGAGGTCAGCACAGCTGTCTTGCAAGCAGTTGTCCCGGGTTGGCGGGTTCGCTTCCCGGCTGATATTATGACACATGCAAAAAAAATATTGCAGTTTAATAACAACTAACTGTATTCTTATTAGTAATTTATTTTAGCCATGATGAAGAACTTTTTTTATGAAGGTGTTCTGAATGCATGCTTAGAGGTTACCATCCACGCTCTCAAATATAATTTTCCAAAAATGAAATGGTTTCAGCCTCATAGTTACTAGCCTGAAATAATGATAACTTCAAAACCAGCTTTTTTAATTGTCATATTGTCTTATAGAAGTTTGTTGTTCGCTGAAGCAAAGCTGTAAACTAATTAAATAATCCAAAGATGTAAAGTTGGAGAATAATTTCAAATGGAATTGATAAAGCAGCAAAACAATGATTTAAATAAATCTTCAAAACAAACAAATTATGATACAGACAAATCTATAGTTTTAGAAATACATCTTTGACTGTAAGCTTATTATTTGTTAAATCCGTAGTAAGATTTTCTCCATGTATATAAATTGCTTTAAACCTAAACTATTTTTTTTAATATTATTTGCAAAATATTTTTTTTAAAATTTATTTTATTATTATATATTGTTTATATTTATGGGAATTTGTTTTTTTTTTTTGGTTGTGATTCAAAAGTTGGTGGGTATTCAAACACTAGGTTTCTTTGAATCACTGTAATATGAACAGACATATATTTGAGGTAAAGTTAATGTAGAAAGAATTATGTGAGTTAGTAAAAGCTGGAAATTGCTTCCTTTATAAATTAAGTTTTTTTTCTTCTTTCTCGTCAATAATATATTTCTATATAGAAATTCAGGATTATATTATATCGTGCATATTTATTAACGTAGGTAAAAACAATTTTTTAAAAAATGTTTTTTGTTATCAAAAACTAAATTTAGTGTCCATGTCATTCTTATTTATATTTTGTTTTATATTCATTGTGTATTTGAATAGTTTCTTTATGTTTCTGAGCATGATCCTGCTCTAGGTTGAGAATGTGTAAGAATATTAATAGAAAGACAATTTTAATGTTATGAGTAATATTTCATCATATGTAGTCTTCCATAATAGAATTGATGCTCCAGGAATCTATTTTTATATGTCCTGAGTATAAACAAAGCTACCAAATGATATGACTTAATCCAATTCTCATGCAAATGATTGTAAAATAATGATAATCAGGAAATATAACTAGTGGTTTTTTTTTTTGTTTTTTTTTTAGAGTTCTTTAATATGATCTTTACAACATGGAAATATATTGTTTGAATGTCATCAATCATTCTAATCACTAATTGAAAACTGAGTTCAGGGTCTTTTATGTTACATAAAACATTTAATAACAACCATTTTCTGTAATAGTATATAAATGAGGCTACATGGTTACTATATAAATAATTTTCTTCATACTTTTATTATATTGTATAACATTTATTTATGTACATGCAAATATACACAATCATGAATTATTTGCATAATAAGAATTATGTTGATTAGGTTGTGTCCAGTTATAAATTAATATTTACCAGAGATTCATTGCAGTTTTAGAGAATCAAGAAGCACTATAGATCTGGTTTTTGTTGCCAGGAAAATGCAAGAAAAATTTGTTGGAAACAAAGAAGTGATTTATATGTTGCTTTTATTGATTTGGTCAAAGCATTTGATTCAGTTAATAGGACATTCATATTATATAGTTTCTATATAATAGAAGGAAGTGATATTATTATAGGTAAAAAATCTGAGACATTTGAAATAAAAATTGGTATTAAACAAGAATGTCCATTTGCTCTAATATTGTTTTTAATTTTTATGATAGTGATCATTGAAATTTTTATAGGCAACTTAATCAAACAGGAAAGCTATAATACAGGTGTGATAATGGTATTTTTAATTTAAATCACTTAAAAATGAAAATAAGAATTTTTTTTATTGAATTCTGGATTTGCAATATGCTGATGATTATGCTACTTTTGCCAGTTCAAAAGATGATTTATAGAATGTTGTTAATGTTTTAAATGCAATATATAAATACTTTGGATTATTAATTAATATTTAAAAAAACTCAAGTTCTTTATCAACCAATGATGGAAAAAAAATTGTCAACAACTTTAGTTTTGACAATCATCAATTTGAGAATATAAACTAGTTTAAATACTTTGGTAGTTTTATAAGTAGAAAATTGAATTTAGGCATTAAAGCTCAACACAAACTCCAAAATGATGCTGCTTTTAAGATGTTAAAAAATATTTCATCACAGGAAAATAACTATTGCAACTAAGATACCTGTATAGTATAACAGTCGGATGGATGATCGGAAGTTTTACTGTATCTGACGTACAGGGCTACACTAGGCCAATTGAACCTAGAAAATTTATAGAGTAGGCAGATACGTGCTGTTATGATCTAATCTTTACATATATATGGTTTATTCTGACCGACAGCCCAATGCCACTAGCTCAGTGAGAGACAGAGATTTATAAAATATAAAATTCTAAAAATATTTTTCTATATATATATAAAAAAGCCACTGCCAGTAATAACACACATAAACATTTATTAAACATATATGTAATTTAGAATTATTATTTTAGTCTAACTTTTACTTTAACATTTAATTTAAAAATATTTTTCTATATATATATATAAAAAAGCCACTGCCAGTAATAACACACATAAACATTTATTAAACATATATGTAATTTAGAATTATTATTTTAGTCTAACTTTTACTTTAACATTTAATTTACATTTTTAACTTTTATTTTTGAAATTTGCACAGATGAATTTAATATTTATTAGAGTGTTGAATATGAATAGACTACATAGATTGCCTTTGAAAAGAAAATATTCTATTCCTTATTTAACCTTAGGCCAAAAGTTCACAGTCAAACCGACGTCAATCCATCTGATACATCGATGTATTCAATGCAGAATGAATATGACAGCACAAATACCATACTGTCAGGAATGTCCCTCTGAATAGCATGGTTATAGAAGACATTGATTCTCATCCAGTACAGGAATACTACATCTGTCTGGCGAGAAGAACAATAAAAAAAACTCAATAGGAAGGGACTGCATTTTCCATCTTACTATCCCATTCCATAGGCTAAAAAGGGGTGATCCAAGGAGCAGGGAATACCATCTGCTTCCGATGGTCAGTGAGATATGGGACTTATTTTGCCCAAGTGCAGCATATAATAGAATCCTGCATGTAGTGAATCTCATGCTACATTTACTAATTACACCAATATATCCAATCGATTAACCCAATTTAACTACAAAACAAATAATCCAAGATTAACCCTCCCTTAATTAATTAATATAACTTTACAATTCTATGCAGCCATTCATGCCTGACTTAAATTTAACATTTATATAATTTATTTTAAAAGAAAAAAATCATAATAAAAACTTAAAAGAACAGAAAAAATAAATTAATGAAAATGATTTACGAAAAATAATAATACATTCAATAAAATAATTATTAATAACTGATTAAATTTGGTCAGATAGGAATTTCTATTGCAATAATTTAAATACTGGGAAAGTTTATACTTAGTGTTCATTAATTAACTAATGTTCTTATGGTCTTAATATACTGGAAAAGATTCTTTTTTAGAATTAAAGTTCATTGGTTAGAGTTCTTACTGTTTTAAAAATCCATGCTTAACAGTTGCTTGCAATTTGGAGCCAGTGTTAATTCCTCTGATGTCCTGTGGTCCTCAATATAGAAAAACGATTGGTCATTCCTCTTTCTTTTCCTTTTTAAAAACTGAAGGAATTGAAGAGTGCATCTTTTCAATCCCTTCTCCTTCAACTCTCCCTGCACTAACACATATAGCACCTCTGCTGTTACATCTCTATCTTCTCTCCTAGCTCTTTCTTTCACTAAAATTTATTTCCAAACTTTTACTTTTATTTTAGAATTTTGGATTGAGTGGACATTATGTCATGATGATGGTGATGGTCTTTTCATTGAGGTCCATTTCCTGAGAGATTTCTTTTATTGGCTATTAGTTTCTATTGTTTTTTCTCTCCTATCTGACCTTTACTTATACATTTTGAAATGCCCAAGGACTAGCTTACTTTTAACTAATTAAGATAATCATTTTCATTTTACAATAGCATTAATTAATTTATTGTACATTTTTTTTATCTTTAAATCTTTCAAGTCTTTTTTTTAATATTTAGTTTTAAAACTTTTTTTTTTTTTAATAAAGTTTTCTTTTAATAATTTTTCATCTGTGCGATTTTATATATTAGAGTTTAGATGATTTTTAACTTTTAATTTTTAATTCTTAAAAAAGTTTTTATTTGCAAACTTTTATTTTTCATGTCTAATTTAAAAAAAAAAAATAATGTAACGGTGTATGTGCCCATTACAATAGAGAGCTGTTGTTTTATCTAATTTATTGCATGAAAGTGAATGCTGGACACTATAAACATAATATAAAAGTATTAGAAAAGCCTCATTTAAGAATGCTCCATAGTATTTTAAAAATACAATGGCAAGAACATATAATTCTTCAGTTTTCTGAATGTGATATTACATAGTTGACTATTGTAAAATCACACCTCCATTGGATTAGACATGAAAAACAATTAAAGAGTTGATGACTTTCTAAAAGGGTATTTTACCGCGAACTTGAGCATGGTTATTGTGGAGAGATAGATCCATATACACTATAAGGAATAGCTCAAAGACATTCTAAAGAAGTGCAATACCAATTATTTCCATAAGGAAGATGTTGCAGAGAATAGAATAAATTAGAGAACTACAGCTAGATATGATGTTGAATTCTTTCAGGAAGAAAAGTTTGTTTGATGAAGAAATTAAAAGACAGCATTGTAAAAATGAAATCAATCAAAAGTTGAAGCAGCATGTTTTGTATGTGGACTTATTGTGATTCACAGATTGATTGGTATAGTTATCCCAAAACTTATTTCTAGAGTAGTTTTTTTTCTTTTCTCTATTTTTTTCTTTTGGATTTGGAATTGTTATATTCGTTTATGAGTGGCTGTTATAATAATTTTTATTATTTATTAAGATATAAAGATGATATAAAACTAAATAAAAAATATAATTTCTTTATATGAATGTTTAAAATATTAATTTTAAATGATTTTTCAAGTTAGCTCTAAATGAGTGAAGAACTACTTCTAATTTTTTAAATATAAATTCGGAAAATTTAGGAAAATGTTAAAAAATGTTTTATACTAATTAATTATATGCTATTTGAATCAAAATATTAAAAAAATATATATTGCTAATTTGGAAATTGAAATTATTTAATAGTTCTGGTATTTATAAAATAAAGCATAAGAAAAGAAGAGAAGATAATATATCTTCACAATTCAGAAAAGCTGATTTATGGATATCACCATGATGCTATTTTAGAATCTGCAGCTTTTAACTAACAAGAACAGAAAAATCTCACCTTTAAATATAATTTATTATTAAGCAAACAACATCACATCAAACTAGCAATGGTAATTAACATCTTTTTTATATTTCTTCAATTTTTTGAACTTTCTCAATTTTATATTCGGAGATCTTTTCCTTATCTCTGTTTATTACACATTTTCTCTGTGTATATATTATTTTAATAAACTCATTTTATACACATGTACACACATTGAATAGTTATTTTGTGCAAAGATTTATTTAAGATTTTTGATTTGCTCCAATTTGTTGATCTATTACCAAAATAGCTATATAGAAAATATTTCTATATAGACATTAATTGTCATTATATCACAAGGAAAAAAAAATTGTAAAAAACAAACAATTAATATATGTTCTATTGTTTTGATAATGGTATGTTATATTCAAGAATCTAAGGGTCCAGATTTAATTCTCATGCAAGTTCTATCACTGGTCAGAACAGCAACACCTGAAGAAGAAAGAAGAATACCTCTCAAAATGTTGTGCATATACTAACCTGTGTTCTATTGCTAACAGTTGAATGTAATTGGAAGATTTAAATAAAGTTAAATTTTTTTAAAGACATTCAATACTTAATAACAAATGATAGAAGTAGTCCAATATATAAATACAAATACATGTACTACTTATGAACTGAACAGTCATTGACTAGCAGATTATTAGCACATATGTCTAAATAGGGCTATGTTAATATTATAAATAAATAATTACAATCGTTTATAGAGAACACATGAATTTATTGCAATATGTTTCAAGCAATAACTTTTTAATTTTATAATTAAAATTTTTTTAATTTTATAACTCAAATAAGTATGTTGTAGTTATTAGGCTTAACAGTTCTTTTATTTATAGGTTGGGAAAATGGATTGAGAAAATCACAGATAACCAATCTGGTTAGCAAAATAGAAACAGTGCAAGTAATAAGATAAAGAGAAGTCACAATGAAAGAATTTACCATCTATTTGAACATAGAGGTCCATGATCTACAGATTTGTAAAACTTCATTTTCTAAATAATTATTACTGTGCTAACACAAGAATTTAATGCATATAATTAGATTGTGAAACAGCATCTGTAACAAAATATGATCTTGCATTCTAGTAATCAAGCACCAATATATTCTCTTCATACACCCAGTCCTGTTTAAACTCAGTTGTGGAAACCATACTTATAAATTAAACTAGTGTTTGGCTGGTCTTAGAAACTAACAAAACTATTTCATATATAAGTTTTATTCCTAATGATTATAACATTTAATTAAATGTACTTACAATTTGCCTCTGTCATCAGATATAACAGTATCAAATTTAAAACATGAGGCCACTTTGAAATTACTGAGATACTGCAAAACTAGAGTTTGTATAAATTGGTAATTTCTTATACATTAGATTCAATATACACATGGGTCTCGTTTTATGCGATAGATAGGTTTCACAGAAAACCTGCATTAAAAAAAATCACACAAAAATAGAGTTAATTTACCTTGAAAAATATGGGTTAGGTGCTGTAATTTTTAGAATTCGTATAAAAGCAAAGCAACAAGAAAAAATTACTTTAAAATTCACATTAAAAAAATAAGCAAATAAAGTATGACTAATAAAAAATTTCAAATATTTGAAAAAAAATAATACAAGACAAACTTTTTTTACTTTTTTTATTAACTACAGTATTTAATTTTACATTTTCCATATATATTTTAATTATTACCACTAGCGTTTATTTGTAAACTGATAAGAAATCAGATTCGATGTGATGTGATGTATTGTGGCTTCTCCTTAAACAAAGTCAAGAATCTCTCAGCAATTATTCCCAGAGAAACCTGTTAGCCACTTTATTTTTATTCATGATGTGATGTACAACTAACACCACTTTCAGTCTTGTGCTGTGTTAATGGTTTTCTGTTTGTATATTAAAAAAATAAGATCGCAATCAAAACAAAAAGATTATACATTATCATTAGAAAGATTATTTTCAATTTATAAAATCTTGGTTTTTTTATTTTAAAAATCTAAAAGATTATTTATTTCGGTTATATATAACAAAATACATTTTAAAAGTTTAATTTTTTTGAATATTTATTGCAATATTGTTATATGTAAGTATAAATCTATTATTATTATTATTATTATTATTATTATTATTATTATTATTATTATTATTATTATTATTATTATTATTATTATTATTATTATTATTATTATTATTATTATTATTATTATTATTATTATTATTATTATTATTATTATTATTATTATTATTATTATTATTATTATTATTATTATTATTATTATTATTATTATTATTATTATTATTATTATTATTATTATTATTATTATTATTATTATTATTATTATTATTATTATTATTATTATTATTATTTACTCATTAGTATAAATAGGTTATTTACATACAGCTTCAGGCCATATTCACATTAGCTGCTAATATAATGTTATATTTTTGGGAAAAAAAGTATTTCAAGTCAAAATAAGTTATTAATAATTTAAATTTCTTGATATCTAATAAATATAGTGAAATGTGAAAGATATTAAGAAGAAACATGAATTGCATAACTTCAAAATCGCATTAAAATAATCCGCATAAAACGAAACCCAGGTGTACAATAAATACATGAGCAGCAGTTGAACTCTATATTTAGCATTTTGGTAACTATGAGATTTGATTCAACATTATGAGTTATGAAATTGAAATGAGGCCCCTACCATATTATGATTTCTTTTAAATTTTAAGTTTGTTTATCTGAAAAAGAATATATATGGTGACAATAATCATTGTTTGAAAATGAAGTGCCATTATAGACAACTGTCTTTAGATGGTTAGGGAAATTTTCAGGGGTATAGTTTGTTTCATTATGATATATAGGAAGGCTTACTATAGCAGTTATCCTAAACAAATGTGGTACATGTCTATAAAATGATAACAGATGACTACTAGTGCATCTAAAATTGATAGACATTACTCTATGGTATTGGATCTAGAGCAATATATAAATCCTTTATGAAGAGTTGAGGTTAAAAAAATGTTTTGGGTTGGTGGAAGAGCAAAAAGCTGAGCACATGAGAATTAATCAATAAACTTTGCAATCTCTTAAATGATAATAGTCACGGAATCATTTCTGAAATTATAACAGGTGATGAAACCCATATTTCTTTTTAAAATGTACTGACACATCAAAAAAGTAGAATGTGGGTGTGTGAAGATACTCAATGCTGATTGCTGCTGTTATCTTCAGAAGTACAGGATAAGTAAAATCTATTAATCCAGAAGGACAGAAGGCTGTCACAGAATCCTGATCCACACAACATTTATTGCCTGAAGTTCTCCATGATCTGAAAATAATGGAATTAATGCTTCATCATGACTGTGTTTTCATAGTGGAACAGTAACTTTAACCTTTCTAAAAAAAGATTAGAGTTGTTGTTGAATTTTCCACCATACTCATCTCATTATTTAATCTCTAAAAAACTTATATGCTCAATGTTTTACTTCGGAAGAGATTGGAACTACTAGAAGACTGTTTTTTGAATGGCCCTTCTGTCTATGGAAAATTTGTTTTCAAAAATTCATCATTGCTGAAGGAGACTATTTTGAACAATTATAAAGCTTTGTATTTTGCTTACATATTTTGTCCAATATTGCAATAATTTTAATGTGACATTTGTAAAACTAAAAATGATTCAGTCTTAAATGCATTTAAAATGAAATAAATGATGCTCTACACTCTACAGAGAAATCATTTTTATTTTGAAAAATTAATTATTAAATTCTCCAAAATGGTAACATTTTATAAAAATAAAGATCCATGCCAAAGGGCAATAAAATTTGAACCTCTCATTTTTTATTTTAGCTCAACACAGTCACTGCATCTTTTTTGGTATAATGTTATTATTTCATTATATATACATATTATATTCCTTTCCATTTTTTTTAAAGCATAGAAAGCATTTTTTAAAAAATAATATTTCAGGCATTCAGAAATTGAATAGTTAGTATATACTATTAATTCTAAATAACATTTTTTTTTTCTGCTAGATAATCAGAATAGTAATATAAAAAAAATTTAAAAATTAATTTAAAAAAAAAGAAAAGAAAAACATATCAATATATATATAATGCAATGAACATTTATATATATATATGGACAAATTTTGAACAAAGAAAAATAACTAGTAATATATAGGTATATATGCTTTGCCAGATGGCTGCCTGTTGTATTAAACGTTAATAGAAAAAAAAAAAAATCATATATATTTTAAACACTATTCAGTAATGTAATATTAAAAAAAATTTTTGATATTTTTTTTTCAAACCTTTCTCAGTTATTAAAGTTATGCTAACATATTGGAGAAGAAATGGTTATTAAAAATAAGTAAAAAAGATTTGACGTTAGTTTTTGTCAAAATAATAATATATATATTGCTAAATTATATATATAAAAAAGCGTAGACGGTAAATGTGTTATTCTTTTGTTTTAGAATTTATATGTAAAAATACATGTTGACGTGAATGCAAAACAAAATTGGTAAGGTATATATATATATAATGATATAGTCTGCTAAAGCTGGTGTCCAACTATAATATGATTATGATGATTTTATCATTACCTCAGGCATTGGTGATGAAAGCAGGATATATTTATTCACCACGAGCACTTCCTATTTACATCAAATCTCTCCACACATACATGAAATTCAAATATAGGGGAAAATATATTCTAAAAAACTCGTAACAAACTGTAAGATTAAATTAAAGACATAAAAACATATAATTAAATTTAGATAAACACTTTTTTCTTTCTTATTTGCTTTCCTTTTATAATGGATTACTAGAAAATGCCTATATTTTCTTTATTAGTAATAATAACATATTTACAAAATTGTAGCATTTTTTTTTTTTTGTAAAAAAAATATCTAAAATTAAATATAATAATAAAGTTGTTATAATTAGAACATTAATTCTACTGCTTATAAATATTAGTAATAAACCAACAAATTACAAATATGTTACCACAAGTATGACAAAGTTTTACAAAACCATATATATATAGTCTATTATATGACTTTAATTTTGAAATCTATATTTTGAATTCATTGAGCTGGCTGCAAAAATGTTGGCTGAATCACGTAATAAATGAGATTCAAAAAATCACAGTTTCAAAAAGAAACAACAAAAATTACATACTGGGGCGCATACCTGCTGATTAACAAAACACCATCGATTGAGAAAACACAACTGGACATCAAGAATCGTAATCTCATTAGAAGGTTCAAAAGGTGGAGCTTAGAACCTAAATTTTTTGACTTCCTACTCAAAATAAACATGAAAGCGCTTCCCACCAACTACTTTCTGGTAACTTGCAGAGGTTCTTCCATGATAGAATCCCTCTGACTGCTATGTAAATGAGAGGAAGATATAATTTTCCATATATTAGATGATTGCATAAAGATGCAGGAATGTAGAAACATTGTGCGGTCAATATATCATTACAAATAGCCGCTCATAGCCTTGCTAAGACAAGCAATAGCAACAGGCCAATATGTGATAATTAGAGGTGCTACTTTCTTAATATTCAATATGTGGCTAACCAGATGTTGTACTGGTAAAATCACCATGCTTAATCATGCACAGTAATCCGAATTCAAACCCAGTCCACGTCTAGGAATAAATTCCAAAATGCAAACCAAATTCAAACCCAAAACCCTGGCATGACCAACCGATGAACAACACAACAACAGTACGTGATTTTCCCTTTACTAGCTTGTCGGAAAACACAGACTAAATTACTCTACAATCAGTTATTCATATATATCTTATATTCGAGATTTTGGTACGGTTAATAATTCAATATATATTTAAGTTGTCGATACAGACAGCAGGTGCTTAACTAGATTTCGAGAGTAATAAGACAAGAGAGACAAAAATAGGTTAGATAAATGTTTAATAATTATTGAAATCATTGAATACTATGTACAGATACGGTAAAATTTTCATACGTATATTTCTAATAATTTGCTACTAGTACTTAATAATCATTTTAGACTGATAGACAAAACGCATGCCAATATTTATGTGTTTTAAATGGTCGTACGAGTTGATATGAGAATCAGAGTAATTTGAGCATTTAAAATATTCAATTACTATTTTATATTAAGTTGTTTGATTTTAATAGATTCAAACCATTACGTATACGGATAATTGGAGGAGGTTTTATATAAAAATATAATATAATAATGATGTACTGATGATTGCAGAGCTTAAGATATACTACAATAATAACTTGCGGTGCATTGATGGAAGACCGGGTGGCTTGTACTTTGACAAGTCTTAATGCCCCCAAGTAGATCCGGGACACTACAACCAGCCGGGATCATTTTCGAACCCCGGTGATCCGAGAGATTATCTGGAGAAGAATTTCTTTCTTTCCAATTGGTAGTAAAAACGAGACGCCAATTTAGGCGAAGGAAAAGGCACTGCCACAGTAACATCGAGGAAGAGTGATCGGCAGTGGACTTAAAGCGAAACTATATAAAACCTTGGTTATCTCTCTGTAACATTTTCTACGCAACAATCTGATATGACTATTCAAAATAAAACATGGTGAAATTAAAAGATCACAAAAGTAACGATTAATTAATTTCACTCTGAAACCCATAACTCCCTAGGTTGTTCGGAAGGTAATAATAGTAACAAAAATATTCACTTTACATTATTACTCCGTTCATATATAAAAAATAACATAATAAAAATTTAGACTTTATTTTATATTTGTTATTTGGAGCAGAGATTAAAATATCATTTTGACAAAATAAAAGGAACAATGCAGGTACTTGAATATTTCTCAACTCGACATAAACGAACCAATTTTTTTTAGTTCGATAAAAGAAAATTGCTTTTAAAATGAATATACTAATAATACTATGAAATAAACTTTAATGGCTTTAACTAGAGTTGAAAAATATTATTATTGGCATCGCTTTGTTTGTAAATGTAAGTAATAATAAAAATATAAGTATATTCACTATGAATTACTATTAGGCACAAAATATTAGTAAATTATCATCTAAAGACTAGAGCACAGAAGTATTAGAGAAGAAATTTACTGACAGGCTTTAGTGTAACATTTTAACGAAGGAAAGCAAGAAATTTATATGTAATTACCTAGATTAATTCATAACAGATTAAATAATAAAATTATTAAGCTTAGAGGAAAGTTAAAAAGTTCATGTAACAAGAGTTACCATTCTTCTTCGTCCGTCTTTTCTCCTTGCGGTAATGTTTATGCAGAACGTAGGCGCGCATTTTGGATTCCTTAGAATGGCATGATTAATTTAAAGGTTGGAATTAAGAAAACTGGAAGCACAGGAAACATTATGGATCAGCGGCTCGAAAGATTTAAATCGGCAGAACAGGGATCAGCTTCTTGGACTTAGCCCAACATTATTGCAATTCACCGGGCAACTTCTTAATCACAGTTGAGATGATTTCTCTGGCACAACTACTTTGCTGTAGCCCGAGACGGTCTACCCACAGCAAAATCAAAAAGTAGAGTCCCCTAGTATATTATAATATAAGATGGCTATGGTTGATCACTCTGCATAGTTTTTGTTCATGACTCCGCCTCCTTTGATTTACTGGCCTCCAGCAATATCTAATTTTGACTATACAATTGCATTTGCCTTTCTTGATAAGAGTCCTACATTTCTCATTTCCATTGTTTGATTTACATTTATTTCTAAATTCAATACATGATTCTAAATTGACAAACTAAATAATTACATAGGAATTCGTGAATACAAAATTGAAATTCATTATCTTAACTTTCAAAGTACAAACTAATTATTCTATACATTTTGTACATGTAAGATTTGACTAAAAATACCGATCAAAGGAATGTGACTTTTGATCAGCATTTTTAAATGACTTTGTATAATTTTGAAAGATTTAAAATTAAAAAAAAATATACACGCAATGAAACTTTTAAATTGAGCGAATATAAACCTACAAACCACACACACGAATATTATTTATCATGATTTGTAATATTTATACTTGTAATATTTACGTTAAATTCTTTTAAACAAAGCATAAAATAACTAACTTAAAATTTATGTGGCCTGGAATAGAAAAAGCCTCATTGCGGGTAAATAGTGATTTAGAATTACCGTACTTCAAAATGAAAACTATGAAACTAAGATCGATCCTTCGATCTGTCTGTTTCAATGTGAAGGGATATTTAGACCAAATGATACTACACTCTTAGATATTCCTGAAAAAAAAAACTTGTGAAAACTTAAATTAGAGATAAACTCATCGCACCTCAATTCATTTACAGTGCAACATGGGAGCTCTTCTCCCAAAGTACATGAACATCAGGAGAAAAACTATAAAAAACAGAATCGAATGGAAATATGTAGGAATTGAGATGTAATAGACAAGGTTGCCATTTGAGAGAGCATCAAACAAGTAATGACAACAACACAAAGAGTTCAATGTCAATGAATCTGCACCAGCTCTGAAAACTCTATCAGAACCTAAACACATGCGTAGGCCAGACAGATAAACATTGACCCAGTCATGGAAAACACAGAACAAAAAGAAACAAGGACAGCTCTGTGAATGACTCAAAGGCAATACAGGACATTAAAAACACGAAACAACTCAGAGCAAAATTAGACTTTTCCCTATTTGAGCTCAAATCATTTTGCAAAATACATGTAAAAATTTTTTGATTGCTTCTTTGATTAATCAATGTAAACATTAGTAATAAACGTTCTTGATAAAAAAAAAAATGGTAGCATTTCAAAAATATCAAAAAATATTATTATTTGATTAATATTTCAGTTAGACCAGATTTTATTTTAAATAATATATATAAATTTTGTCTATGATTAGTTTACTTTTTCTTTTAATTTTAAAATATATATGCACACACACATTGTGTGCCATGATACCAACCTATCTCATTTCTTTTCTCTTTAGAAAAAGGAAAAGAGAAACGAAAGTCTCTTAATAAACATTTTCAGGAATATAAATAAATCATTAAAACAAATTTCATACATCAAATCACTTACTAAACTTTTTTCCAAATAAATAGACAAAACTCTCTATACAGTAATGCCACTAATGTGCAAGCATAAGAAATGGTGATCATGTGATGTTTTTTCCAGATACTTAATTGGTATTTTAACAATAAGAATAAAAAATAGTGAATTGCAATCCTGAGTTATATAAAAATCGATGCATAGAGTAATAAGATTCACAATGCAACATGATAAAAACAAGAGATCTGTTTCAATTTAACTATTATAAACGATTTAATTAAATCCTAAACATAAAATACTGGCAAAATTTTTAAAATCTCCTGCTTTGTTTATGGAGGATTTTCTGAGACTTAGAGACTGGTTTTAATAAATATACAAATGTTGGGGTACTCTTGAATGTTAAAACTTTATTCATTAAAGTTTCAGAGACTGATAAACATGAAAACATGAATGAGTTGGTGATATGTGTGCATTCCGAAGACAAAATTCTCCATCTATTACCAATAACTGAAAGTTCAGCTAAACAAACTTTAGTAATTAAAAGCTTAATGCAATCTTCATAAATATTGCTTTTCTTCTGTTCTTCTTTAAATGTGAATTCTTTTTACTTGTACACCATCATGTGTCTATAAATCAATTATTTATCATTGAATAACCATATTTTTGTCACATATTTCATAATAATTAATTTTTTTTCTATAAAATTTTGAATAAAAATATACATAGCATTCATATGTATATTTATGAAGACTAACGCAAATCATTTATATATACAGTTGTCACTATATCCCTGACTTGTATTAGTTGAAAGCTAGCTAAGCCTAGTTGTTTAAAATTACTTTTTATTAAAGCTTTTGTTTGTTATCATCATCATCAACCATTATCAATCCATCATCTCTGATCTTTAGCTTATCTTCTCCACATCATCACTGCACATTTTCTTATTTCATCCATCCATCTCACATGTGGTCTCTTTTTGGGTCTTTTACAATCTCTTGGAATCCAGTTTAAGATTTCAATTGTCCATCTATTATCATCTCTTCTAGCAATATGTCCAACCCAACTCCACTTTAGTCTTTTAATTTTTTCAATGATGTTAGTAACACCTGTTTGTTCTCTTACCCATATATTGTGTTTTTGATCTCTTCTTGTTACTCCCAACATGCATCTCTCCATACTTCTTTGAGTGGTCTGAAGTCTCTTTATTGCTCTTCTATTAAGTGTCCAAGTCTCAGATCCATAAGTAATAACTGGTAAAACACATTTATTAAAAACCTTCCTTTTCAAACACATAGGCATATTTCCTTTTAGTATCAAGTTATTTATACCAAAAGCACTCCAACCAAGGTTAATTCTATAATTAATTTCATCTATTATGTTTCCATCTGTATTAATAATCTGACCAAGGTATTTATAATTGTTAACTTCTTCTAACTCATCATAATCAATCTTTATTTTCATATTTTGAAAAAATCCATTAAACATTACTTTAGTCTTTTTAACATTTATTTTTAGTCCTACTTTCCTACTTTCATCTGATAACTCCTGCAACATTTCCTGCAGCTTTAAAGCATCATTTGCAAAAACAACTACATCATCTGCAAAATCTAAATGACTTAAATAATCTCTATTTATGTTCACTCCTTTAGCTTGCCATTTTAATCCACAAAATACTTCTTGCAGCACTGCTGTAAAAAGTTTTGGAGATATGGAGTCACCTTGTCTTACACCCTTCTCAATGTTGACTTTCCTAGTATCATTATGTAATCTAATTGTTGCTGTTGCATTTTTATAAATATTCTTTAAAATATGACAGTATCCTGGATCTATGCCTTGATGATCCAATGCTTTAATCACTGAAGAAATGTTTATAGAATCAAATGGCTTTTCATAATCTACAAATCCAAAGCATAATGGCAACTCATATTCATTTGTTCTTTCTATAATTTCTCTCTATACCTGGATATGATCTACTGTTCTAAAACCACTTTTAAATCCAGCTTGTTCTCTTGGTTGGTGGAATTATCTTGGTAAATTTTTTTTATAAAACTGATAAAAGGCTGATAGATCTGTAATTTCTAATACTTTCTTTATCACCTTTTTAAAATATTAATATTAATACTGCATTCTTCCAATCATCTGGTACATCTTTATCATTTAGACATTTGGTATATAACTTTGCTAAAAAAATTCTATTTCTTCAACTACTTCTTTTAATATATCAATTATAATTCTATCTTTATCTGAAGTCTTTCCTTTCTTCATACATTTAATTGCATGTCTCACTTCTTCATACATTTAATTGTATGTCTCACTTCTTCATTTAAAATTCTGGGCAATTTGGAAGATGTAATAGATATAGTAGGTACTTGTTCTTTATTACTATATAATTCTTGATATAAGTCTTCTACCCATTTTATGATGTCATTTCTCATTTTAGTAATAAATCCATTTTTTTTTCTTATTGCAGATATAAATTTCATACTAATACCAAAATGTTGTTTTACACTCTTGAGACTTTTATTATTTTCTATAGATTTCCTTGCTAGTTCACAATTATACTTTCTTATAACATTTTCAACTCTTTTCCACACCATTTTACAAAATTCGAGATATTCAGTTCTTTTTACATCATTTTTGTATATCTTCATATTCCTTCTTTTCTTCATAAATTATTTAATCTCAGTAGAAATTTTATTGGTCAATTGCTTCTTTTTTCTACCAGCTATCTTTGTAGTTGTTTTTAAAAGTGTATCAATTATTTTCATATTAATTTCATTCAAATCTGAATCATGTTCAAAATCTACTAAGTTCTAATTTAAATTCATTAGAATGTTTCTGAAGATTAGGAATATCAACTGTAAATATTGTTTTTCTTAATAATTTTTCTCTCTAGTTTTGCATTAACATGTATCTTTCATCTTACTAATTGATGATCACTTCCTGTGTTAAATTTATTAAGAACATTACAATCTTGAAATATGTATTTTCTGTTAGTCAAAATATAATCCAATTCTGATATAGAAATAAAACAAACTAACCCCTTCTTTTTAAAACTTGTTTTTTATATTACTATAATCATGAAGAAATAAAAAATAAAAAAATCCAACGTTTTGACTATTTCATATAGTCTTTTTCAAGGCACACTAAAATAAAATGAAATAATATATATATAACAAATAACACATATTCCAAAAATAAATAAATAAATAAATTACAAAATATATTCATAATCAAAAATTTACTTTATCTCACTCCCCTTTTCTATTATCAACAATCACAACTTAAACACAAACAATTTCCTTTTTTTTTATAAAAAAATCTATATATATCCATTAAAACATTTAATTAAAAACCTATTATTTTCTTTTCTGCTTTTCTATTAACATCCTATTTAATTCTGGTTTTATTTCCTTAATGTATACACTTTCTTTTATCATTCTTTCATTATATGACTTAATACATTCCAAAGGCTTTATATCAAAAACCCATGCTTAAATTTATTCATGTGAATGTAAACAGCAGAATTTTTATCACCTAAATGCTGTTTTAATCTAGTTTTTAAATTATTCTTACTAGTCCCAACATATGTCATTTCTACATTCTTTCTAAAACAATTCAAACATTTTATCAAATAAACTGAATTCATAATGTCTAATCTATTATAGTCCCCATTATTATTAATTAAAAGATTTAAACTTGCTTTCTTTTTATAAACTGGACTAATTAAAACATTATATTTCCTATTAATCATTTTAACTTATTTTTTAACTTTAATAAATAAATCTTTAGATATATTAAAACCAACATAAATAATCTTTTCTCTATTCCTACTCCTATATAATCCCATTCTATTTTTTATTTTATTTATATTTTATTAGAAAACAAATGTTTAACTACACCCCTAGGATAATCATTCATAAAACATTCATTCCTAATAATATCAATCTCATTCCCAAACAAATTACTATTTGAACATAATTTAATTGCCCTAATAATTTTATTATTAACAATATTAATTTTACTATGATTATCACTATCTGAAAACCAATTATTTGATCATCCAAAAAATGTTTTTTTTTCTAAACACAGATGCTTTTATACTAACACTACCATTCCTATCAATTTTTAAAAAAATTCTAACATCCATATATTCAATAACATTAATATATTCTTTTTCCATAGTAAATTTTATTTTTTCAACTCTACCATTAATATAACTCAAAAAATTATCTGCATTTTTTTTATTACCATTGAAAACCATAAAATAGTCATCAACATATCTAACATAAAAAATTGGTTTACTTCTATTATAATTAAAAAATTGCTCTTCAAACTTATACATATAAATTCCTGCCAAAAAACCACTCAGACTATTACCCATACTTAAACCCTCTTTTTCTTATAAAATTCATCCCCATATTTAAAAATAAGGTCCCTACAACAAATCACTAATATTTCATATAAAAGAAAACCTTCAATTTTTAATTTTATCCCTTTATCTTTATTATATAAATCCATAAAACAACAAATAGCAACCTCTGTATCAATGTTAGTATACATACTAACTATATCTAACTTTACAAAAACCAAATTTTTAAAAACCTTACCTTCTAAAAAAACTTTCAATTTACTAATAAACTGTATAGAATTATTAACACAATTTCTTTCAAATAATGTAATATATTTTTTAAAAATATTATTATATAGCCACTTTGAAATTTTCTCGTAATAAATATTACAACTACTAATAATTGGCCTCATTGGAATACCAAGCTTATGTATTTTAGGTAAACCATAGATTTTTGCACATTTTATATCCATTCTTTTTAATTTAAGCATGACTACTTTTTCCATACAATCTTTTTTATACAACATAGTTAATATATTATTAACCTTTTTATTCATTAACATACTTTCATCTTTATTAATTTTTAGAAAACATTCTTCCTTTAATAAGTTTAACATTTTTGTATTATATTCACTCTTGTTTAAAATAACTATACTCGATGTTTTATCACCTTTTAAAAATAATAAATCCCCATATTTATCGCGCGCATATTTTTAATAATATACCATTCATTAAACTTACAATTATTTCCATTTCCTTTCCTATTATATTTATTTTTTAATTCAAATACCAAATTTTTAAATCCGAATTTCAATTCATTAATTAAAAAAATCCTTATTCATATTATTATCATTATCTTATTAAATGCAATTAATTGAATATAAATATATTAAGGTTAATGATTAAATGCGATTACTTGAATATAAATGTAATAAGATTAATGATAATAATATGAATAAGGATTTTTTATTTAATGAATTGAAATTCGGATTTAAAAATTTGGTATTTGAATTAAAAAATAAATATAATAGTAAAGAAAAAAGGAATAATTGAAAGTTTAATGAATGGTATATCTTAATCCACTTTCTATCAGGTACCAGTCACTGAAGAAGCAGCTAAAACACTAACTTTAAACACTTACATAGGGGTATACAAATGTAACAGATGGGTATTTGGGATAACATCAAACCCTAGCATTTTTCAGTCAAAAATTGGCAAGCCTTCTTAATGGTTTAGAGGGCATTATATTATATTTCTATGACATTCTTGTAACAGTGACCACTGAAAATGAACTGAGGAGCACTTATTCAAAACTTGAAGCTAAGCTGAATACCCAAAAATGCATATGGAAGGTGAAATTAGTTTCTAGGCCACCTTATATCTAAAATCATATACCTTCTTTCTCAAAAAGGCCGAAGCCATAGCAGAAGCCTCAAGGTCTACAAATATAAAACAACTTCAAGCCTTCCTTAAATTCATAAACTATTTTAAAAATTTCTTATGTGGAAAAGCCCATGTGACCTGACTTTTATTCAACCTCCTTAGAAAAACCAGAAATGAAAATATGAAGGGGAAGAAGAAAAAGCATTTGTGTGCACAAAGTGACTGTTGACTTAAAAAAAGTGCTGACCTCTGATGCATTGGAATTCAGGGTCAGAGCAATATTATTTCACCTAGCCCAGTCAGAAGAATGACCCATAGCCTATGCTTAATGCACCTTGTTCAAAGCAGAAAAAAATTATAGTCAATTGGACAAAAAAGTCCTCACTATATTATTTAAAATTAAAAAATTCCATCAATATCTGTATGATCATAAATTTACTATTATACCCAATCATAACCCCCTACTGGGAATTCTAGGAAATAAAAAAATGCCAGATCATCTAAGTACTCATATGTTATGATGGCTTAACATATTGGCAGACTATGAGTATAGTCTCAAACACCAAAAAGAAAAACAAATAGATCATGCAGATGCACTATCGCACATACCTGACCAGAGTAAATCACATAAAAAAGTGGAAATTAAGTATATAGATGTATTCAAAAATCAAAATTTATACAGCAAAATTGTAGCTTGTTGGACAGAGGAGAACAACAACTATCAATGGATTATTAAACAGATTATAGAAGGTTGGCCAAATAACCATCCAAGTTTCCTCCACAGAGAAATATGGAATGCCCATGAACAAATGTCCACATGTAAAGGATGCATATTGAGAGGCAACTAAGTATTAATACCAATAATAGGAAGACAACAAACATTAAAGTTATTGCATGAAAGTCATCTGGGAATAGTTAGAGTGAAGGCTTTAGTCTGTAGCTACTTATGGTAGACTAACATAAATAAATACATTGAGCAATTTATAAAGAAATGCAATAACTGTCAGTTTTGTGCAAAAGCACCCCTATACAAACTTGAAGCATGGCCAAAAGTGGACAAGCTTTGGCAATGCATTCACTTGACCACTGTGGTCCATTCAAGGGACATTTGTTTTTAGTGCTAGTTGATGCATATTCGGGATGGGCCAAATACAAAATAGTAAAAAACACTAAATCAGATGTAGCACCAAACAGTCTATATAAAATATTCACATATCATGGAATTCCAGAAACATTAGTTTCAGATAATAGAACAGGGTTCACAAAGGAAGCAATGCAAGATTGGGGAATAAAATATTTACTCATCCCTCTCTCCATACCACACTCAATCAAACAGACTGGCCCAAAGAGCTGTACAAAATATAAAGTCAACAATAAAAAAAATGGGAAAAATGAAAATACAGGAAGCAGTGCTGACAGCTCTCCTCCACTAGCATGCAGCTCAGCTTCCAAACCTAGAATATTGACAGTGGAAAAATATTTAGGAAGAAAATTATATTCAAAGCTTACAAAAATGTTTCCTATAATAGAACAAAATAAACAGCACAGTTGCTTGTATAAATACAAACCACAAGAAAAGGCATGGGTAAAGAACAATGTAAACAACAATTGGATTCAGACAGTAGTCATGCACCATCTGTCAAAACAAGTTGTAACAGTATGCATGAACGATGGGGAAATATTAAGAAAACATATACACCAGCTGTGAAAAGATGAAAACTGGGATTTAATACTTGAACTAGTCACAACGAAAGCTGATGATGTACACAATGAATATCAAAAATAGAAAACAACCCATGTAAATGAGCTACAAACAAGTACATCTACAGAGAAGGCACCTAGTGAGGTTGATTTCACCAGTGTGCTAAAAGAAAGATAAAAATGCCAGGTATTTTAGTGACTACTTACAGAGTTCAGAAATACTGAGTTCAAAGATTAAAAAGATAATCTCTGAACTTGGAGAAAGTAATGATATGTATGTGTATGTTAAATTCACATATAAAGTTATAAACTACAAATGAAAATAAATATTAAGTTATAAAAGAATCAAAGAGTTTTAAAAGACTGAACCTTTTAAAATAATGAAATAGAATTTAATTATAACATTGTAAGATTAGAAAAAAAAGATTAAATTTTAATTATAAAAAAAGTAAAAACAGTTAAATCAACAAGAGCAGAAGGCAGTATTATAATGGTATATTGAACAAATAAAGGAAGTCAAGAATTAGATTTCCTCCATGATAATAAACTGTAAGTTAACTATAACTCATTAATTAAGTTATATATATAATAGTTTAAATTTTTGTATCCAGCAGGTGAGCAATAAAAGAAGTAATCACCTTATCTGATGGATGGGATTATGAGCCAATCAGCATTAGAAAGGAAGCAATGAGAAGATTCAGTGCAAATTGGATCAAGAAAAGAAAAAAAAGGGTGAGTTTTAATTCATTTTGAAGAATAACTAAAAAGTTATTTTTATTAAGACTCAAACATAGACAAATTAATAATGGAAAGAAAGTTATATTCTCAATTTACTAAAAATAGATTTTGGATAAAGATTATAATCATTAGGTTAATTAAGAGAAAAAAGATAATCCTCTCTCTAGAACAAAGATTAATTATAAACCGATAATTAAATTGAATAATGCAATAATTATTCCAAAAGTAAAAAAAAATATTTTAATTAAGTAAGCTAATATAAAAAAAGAGAATAAAATTTTTAAAGTAAAATTTGATTCTGAAAATTGATCATTAACATCCAATCTGCATAACACCTAGTCTGAAGAGTAAATCCATAGACTCTAGGGACTTTCTGCAGGTCATTTTTGATCTTGATTATCATTTTATGTGCTATATGTTTTTATATTCAGTACAAATCTAGTTGTTTATCTTCATTTTTATCTTTTATTTACAGTTTAAACACTACTTTTATGTCATGAAAGAATACTGGGATCAATCAATCATTTGAAGATTTCCTTAGAAAAATAGTGATTTATCATAAGTTATAAATTCATTGTACAATCTAAAACCTCTTAGTATTAGTTTTTATTAAGAGATCTTTTTTCTTCTTTGGGCAAACTTTTAGTATTATTTGTTTTTTCAATTTCTAAAAAAGATCAATTTTAAGTTTTCAAGGTTTCTTTGGATTTCTCATTGTCATAATATACATATTATTGAATTTTAAAAATTGATTGATTTAGAATTTCAAACAACTTCTTTTGATTTGTAATTGACAGACTTATTTTGGAATTTTTATTATTTGTCATTAAAAATTTGTAAATTTATTTTTTCTTGTTGGCTTCTTAAAAAAATGAGAAAAAAATGGGGGGTGGGGGGTGAATTACATCTCTAGTATTACCTAATTCAAATAACATCTTTTGATTTGTAATTGACAGATTTGTTTTGGAAGTTTTATTATTTTGGTTTTAAAAATTAAAAAAATGTTCTTTTCTTATTGGCTTTTTAAAAAATATGGGGGGGGGGGAGGAAATTGGGATGAATTGCTTAGTGAATTTTGGTGCTGCTACATTTAATACAAATCCAATCAAACACTTCTAATAAAAATGAACTGGTGGGTTTTGAAACATCAACAAATTACCCCCCCAAAGCTTAAAGTAAAACTTTTTATTGATTGGGATTTTTACTTTTTTTTTTAAATTAAAAACTAACAAATAATACAATTTAAATGAACACCTTTTCAAATAAAATTATTTTAAATCAACAATATGATCAATGCAAAGTTTATTTTTAAATTGATGTGGTGGTAAAATGTTTTTTTTTTTTTTTACTTTTTGAAAAAATTCACATTGAATTTATAAAAATAAAATATGACTAAAAAAACAACAACCTGTCAATAAAATCTAATACTAAGAGATTTTAGATTACACAGTGAATTTATACATTTTAGTATTACTAGTATAAATCCCAAGTCCAGGCTTTAATTCTCAACCCCTCTCACTTTTGAAAGAAGAAAAAAAATTCTGAAGACAAAAGAAGAAGAATCGAAATTTCTAAACCAATAGTTTTGTTATAAATAAGAAAATGGTTATTTGAAATTTATCTACATTTTGTAAATCAATAAAAGGTATATATTTTTTGTTTCCGCTGATCTTTCTCCCACTCCTCCACTCCTCTTTTCTAAACCCAATAAGAAATTGAAAAGGAACATAAAAATTCACCAAAAAACAAAAACCTGTCAATAAAAACTAATACTATGAAGTTTAGAATACACAGTGAATTTATAAACTTCCTCATAGTAATAGTACCACTAGAATATACTGCCATTTTTGCAAAGAAATCTGCAATTTCCCATTTAGTCATTCCAGTGTTTAAAGACTAAAATTTAAATAGACTAGCCGACTAGATCAATGGCTTAAATTCTATATATATAATTGTATTATTTGAAAATGTATTTTATACAAACATTTGTAAATTTATTTGCTAATAATTAAAATAGTAAATCTTATTTTGAGTTGCCTACTTAATTTATTCAAGTCATTTAGCCAAACTCATAAGAACAAAAATTGGATCTAAAAGCTCTCATATGGAATTTAAAAAATTTCTAAGCGGGATCCTTTGAGGTGAGATAAAAGAATTTCAGTAATAAAAATAATTTTCTTTCTTGATCAACTGAATTATGCTGTATGTTATTATTATAAATATTTTATAGCTTCATAAATATGAATTTGTGTCAACTAAACTTTATTTTATCTTTCACTATATATCCCAAGGTATTATGTTAAATCACATCTGATAAAAGATAGATTTCACACATCATCCCAGATTACTTCCTCCAAACATTTATGATATTACTTGTAATTTTTAAAAGTGCATAGTTCATATTATTTTTTAAAGATCTAAAGCCTTTTTCTTTGTTTTATATTCCTCCATATTTTTTTCAGTCTCTTTTATTATATGTTTCATAATTCTCTAATACATATTCATTTTAATTCACTGCTTTCTAATTTTCTTAGCAAGTTATCTTTGTTGCTTAATCTGTTTAACACGTTTACATATCTAATGGAATTTTCAGTTTATTTTTTTCTTATTTCTTTGAATCTTTATCTTCTGTTTTTTTTCTCATTTTTTAAAATTGCTTCTGTCTACTGAAAGCAATATTTTAAATCAAGCCATTTAACACAAACATTTAACAAGTCTTTTCAATTTTAACTTTAAAAATTATACCAATTTTACTCCCATTTCTTCATTGCTATTTTTATTTCAAATTAACCAATTTACTAAATATTTAGTAACTTTCACTTGCTTTGTAGCTTTTTGTTCAACTACCGCTCTATTCTTCTATCTAATTCAGTTTTAGTTTCATTTATTCTCACTCCAAACTCCTCCACAGATGTAATACGAAAAAATAAAGAATTGAAAAATATTGAAGAAAAATTCAAGACCATTAAAAAAAAATGAGAATAAGGAAAAAAGATATTAATAGATGATTTTAATATATGTAAATGTTTGCATCTTAATGAATTAACGCTTGTTAAATTTTGTTATTGCTCTAAAACTGAAATACTACAAAAAATAGTGTTAATAGGATAGAAAACAAGGACAGATCACGTGCTTATATTAGTACACTAACTTTAGTATTATGTGACCAATTATTTTTTCGGCCTTTGGACATTAAAACTTATCATATATCAAATATATGTATGCGTGTATATATTTATGAAATATTAAATGCGTCAAGCTTTATATAGTATCAAGATGTTTTTTTTTGTAAAAAAGATAGCTTAAAGAAAAGGATATATTTTTACGGTAAAACTTAAGTGGTTTTCTATGTTAGTTTTTAATATAATTTTTTTAAGACTAACTCATAGCTTGGATATCTTTTTACATCAACATTTACGTATACTCACGTATATAAAGAGAGACAAAAAGACTTAAAAATATTTTTGTTGCTATAGAGTGCAACTTAATAGTATTTATAGCCTAGATTGTAAACTATAAAAATCAATTTAAACATATATAAAAAACACTTTTACGATAGTTTTTTTTTTTTTTTTTGGTTAAAAATATCTACTTAGGCAAAAAAATAAAAATAAAATCTGAAACTTTCAAATATAATTAAAAAGTTTACTTGCTATTTTTCTAAATAGTTTATAAATGATATAGAAAATTGTTCTTCAAAACTATATATGAAATCTTTCTTTGACTCATATTTATTTTACTTATTACATTCCAATACTTTAAGTTTGCATCTACTTAGAGAGTCAACAAAAACAATTAGAGAAAAAATAATATTCCAGATTAAATTGAATGCACAGATAATAATGTCAGCAAGAATAATCCATATGACAAATAACTTACAGTGTTAATGGCAGGTTATTGTCAGTTTGAGTAATCAACCAAATTCTAAGATTAGATTTTGGCAACTGACCTTCATTACTAAGGATCATCGGATTCATCTATATATTTAGAAGTCAGTCACCATTATTATTCAAACTAATATTGGATACTTAAACATTCTGATTTTTAGAAATCAAACTAACTTGCTTGTATAATTATTCAGAAATTATATTAACCTATTAGCAATCCATAGTATACACTAAACAAAGCAAACTATGAATCTTAATTAATATTCAGCACCTGCATTAAGAGCAATAATTAACTTTATAACTCCACTCTAGATAGATGACCTAAACTAGTGAAATACAGATGTTGAATTAATCTTATCTTTATTATTATTAGATTTTTTGATAAACAGTATCTTAGAGGTAATCTTGTATTTGTTTTACTAGAGTCTTAACTAAGCTTGCATTTAACATTTATATATAAATAATATTAAATAGATTACTGCAGGTCAGAAGGTCTCATCTGTAACTTTCCATAGAGAATCACTGGCAGAGAAGACACTAATAACGAAACTGTCCAACTGACAATTGATAAGAGTTTTATCATTTTTCTTTTAGTCAAAATTAATTATATCTTTACTGATGATAATTGAATGAAAGTAGATAAGTTATCTATATGAAGTCAATCTTAAGCTTGCTTGAGAGCTGTCTAAGCTAATTCAAACCCAGGTCACAGATATAGCAGATGCATGCATTAATCCACTATATCTTTATATATGTGATTATTTTAATATATATATATGTTTTCTATGTTTTTATTCTATAATATCATACATAACAATGACTTTGTAGTCTAATAAAGTTGTATTATATCTGTTTTTCAGAAGAACTATGCATCAACATCAGAAAAACAAATTTTGGCCTCGATATGATGCTATGATATAATACTTATATTAGACTATTCATAAACTACCATCATCCTTGATTTACATTTTCCAAGACTTTCATATTTAATCTTTAGTAGTTGTCAGACACCAACAGGTTTCTACATTACTAATGGCCTATGTATATTGTGACCCTGCATATATGGAGGTGTATAAGGATGGAAATCATTATCACCAAAACCAAATAGTGATCATATAACTAATTCCAGACTTGTGGCATAATATAGAAACATTTACTGAAATTTCATCTACACTTGCATCAGTAAGTGATCAATAATAAACATAAAAATGCTGGAATCATGATATCAATGCTTATTATTATCAATGCTCTGAGCCAACAATGCCATGAATGTACTATCCATATATAAACTAATTGTTAAATCTATAAAGAAAAGTGAAGCATGTAAATTTTAAAAATATCTTTTATGACCTTAGTGTATCCAAATCTACAGAAAACCATCTAGATTTTAACACAATACTCTTACACACATATATTTCAAATAGAGTTGGGGTTAGCAAAGGAATGTCTAGCTATTCATATGTAAAGGATAAAGGGCTCAACTGGATTGGTCAAATGATTACTAACTGTTACACCATAAATAAAAAAATAGATTGGCAATATAACGAGGCAGTTATCACTGGTAAGAAAATTATAATATTTATATAGATAGCAGATCCACAGTTTACTTATTAGATTATGGTGTTAAAGATGATAATCTTAACTACTACGCATTTGTTAATTGCTCTAAAATGTACAACTATATGTTTGAGATAATTTGCAGAATGATATAACTATCTTTTCTTATCTTTATTACTTATGAAATCTACTGTTTAATACCAATATTGAAAGCTGAATTTATATATCATTGAAAATTCAAGATTTAAAATTTTGGGAATTAAAAAGTTTTTTTAATTTTAGTTCCAAAAGTAATAAAAAGTTTTATTGATTTGAAGATAACTTCTATATGGTATTTCTATTCGTGAAACTTATAGATAGTGTTTTTTTTTTTTTTTTAAGTGCTTTAATAACATTTAGAAAAAGTAAATATACCTTTATTAATTATTTAATTTATTGAGATTTATATTGCTCCAAGATAATACTACTCTTCGTACTTTTGGAGGTGGAATTCAGCTCAATACATTTTTTATTAAAAAAATAACAAAAAGAATGGCTGTAAGTATGTTGAAACAGTGAACTTCATATTTATTATTCAAGGAAAAGCCATGACAAATAAAAAATAATGTTAAATAACTTGAAGGCTAAGTCAGCATATTAGAAATGTTGCAGTTTTCCTGACAATATTAGCTGCAATGAGAAACCCAATTATGAGAGGGGGAGAGATAGAATGGGAGAAGAGAAATATAGATATCTCTAAATTGTGTTGAGAAATCATTAACTGCTTTAGATAGAAAATTACAAAAAAACATTTTAATATTTTTTCACAAAAATAAAAAAAGATTGATAAATCACTATAACAGTGGAATAAATAAACCTACGTATCCAATTTTTAAAAATATTTGACATAATTTCATCCCAGTTAATTAGGAAATTATGATATTTGTATATAGATATGTAGAATGCATTAAAATAAATTTTATAAAACAAAAGCAAACGTTTTAAAAACAAATGTTTTTCTTTTATAAGCAATTTGACGTGGAGTTATGATTATGAAAAATAAATACTTTTTTTCTTGTACATATTATTTGTTTGTGTTTTATGAATGTTATATAATTTTAGAATACTTCAATAATGCTTTAGAATAATAATGATCTGTTCTCCCACACCAAAAAATATGATCGTAATTCTTTCCAATAACTATTATAATCTAGCAGTTTAAATATCTTAGTAGTTTTATAAGTAAAAAAGTTGATTTAAATGTTGATCTGAAGACAAGCTCCTATGTGCTGCTGCATTAAAAGATAAGAGTATTTTATCACAGGGAAATAATTACTACAACTAAGTTCGCTGTAAAAAATTGCTATTTTATCTATTTAATATGTAGAAAGAATCAGTGCCATATAAAGGCATTAGAAACGTTTCATTTAAGGGTGCTCTATAAAAATTTGAAAAATACAATAATATCATAAAAACAGCCAATATGTTCTTCAGCTTGCTAGATGTGAAACTATAGAGTCCATTTATGAAATCATATATTCATTGGATTGAACATGTAAAATGAATGAACAAGGAAAGACTTCCTGAAATGATCTTTTATGGTGAACTTGAGCATGGTGTTTGTAGAAGAGGTAGATCCTATTTACATTATAAGGATTATTTCAAAGACAATCTAAAGAAGTGCAATATCAATAGTCTTCATTGGGAAGATATGGCAGAGAATATAATACATTGGAGAGCTATAATTAAATATAGTGTTGAAGCATTTCAAAAAGAGAAGATTACTGCTGAAGAAATTAAAGGCAGCATCTGTAAAATATCAAGGAAACAAAAAAAAAAAAAACCCAATATATTCTATATTGTGGACATATTTGACATGTATCACAGATTGGTTTGTATAATCATTGTAAAACCCATTTCTAGAATAGTTTTTTTTTCTTTTCTTTAAAGATTGAATGGTCATATTTTTTTATAAACGTCTGTTTTTTTAATTATTATTATTATTATCATCATCATCATCATCATCATCTAAATTTGTCATTTATTTTTTGTATCAATATTTTCAAGTTTTTCTTTATATGATTTTTTCTTCTTCAGATATTTATTGTTTACACTTATTATTATCATTATTATTATTTTCTATCTAATATAATAGCTTATGAATAACTCCGTGCATAAATTCTGTTTTTTTTTTTAAGAATTATTCTCTTTTATACGTATATGCATTGTTTGTGTAATAAATAATAATAATATTTTAATACAAGTATAATTTATATACTTGGAATATTTAAATTATATACTTGGAACTTGAAAGTGTGTGTTCAAATAATAATTTTATTATAATACTATTTTTTTTAATGTTTTGCGAGCTGGTTGTTGTAAAAAGATTTCATTCATTTTTTTTTTTTGATTTATTGATTTTTTTTAATTGACTGAGCATATGACATTTATTTCTATTGATGAATTATTTATACAAAAAAAAAGTTTTCGTGTTTAAAAATCTCAAGAGTCTTGAAGAAGCTTAATGATAATGTAATTCGGATAAGTAAAATATGTGTATTAATTTTACTCTGAACTGTTATATAAATTAGTCTACATTGAAGAAAAATTATCATTATAAATGATTGACTCTTGATGTAAGTATTACTACACACCTTAATTAGAATTGAAAACATGTTTAATGCGGTGATTAACGCACTTGTCTGCACAATAGAACTAGATTTTTTTTTTTGCAAATATCAGTCCTAACCAAACCAGAAAGCCAATCAGTTTAGTAATAGAGTATTTTTTAAATATTAACTAGAGAGTAAAAGTTCTAAGGATATTCTATAATAGTAAGTGGAGTATCGATGCTATAAAAAACAAATATGACAACTATATAGTGATCTACGTTCAACATTGGCAGGTAGGTGCCATATTCTTGTGGTTATTCAGCATATGATTTGTCATTACTTTTAATCACAATATAAAAGAATAAGGTAAATAAATAATTAACAGCCTCTGCTTCTAAAAAGTAACTGAAAGACTTGAGAATAAAACAGTATCAGTCACATCTTCAGAATAGTTGGCTTGCATTTGCTGAATCTTATTACATTGCAGTATAATAAACATGACACAATATCTCATTAAATTGAATATTTTCAATGCTATAACAAGAATCAAGTTAAATTTGTAATATCAAAAGATTATGATATTTTATATAATAGAATCTTATCTTTTATATATTAAATTTTTTTTTTCAGAATTTTGGTCTTGAAAAGTAATTAAAAAAAAATCACACATAAGTAATTCAGCATTTTATTAAATCATTTTATCTTAAAACTGATCTAGAGTCATGAATGAGTAAGCCATCCTCATTACTACTCTAAGTTTCACCTTTAATTCTACCTTTGAAAGTTTTTAAATGGAGTTGGTATTCTCATTCTTAGTGACTCAGAGGACGCTCTATCATCTCCATAATTTCTGTCCATTTTCTCAGGCTGGACTTGATCATGCCCCTTCTGTTTACTGGCTCTATTTCTTTCTGTACTTATCCCTGAAATTATACTGGAGTAGAAAAATTCATCTGGTGATCTGACAGGAGAATTTGGTTTTCTTGGGCTGACTATTCTTGTTTTTTCAATACTACCTGTACTTTTCTGCCTTTTCTTATTCTTCCAATATGGATAGAATCTGTAGGTGTTGTTAACACCCATATACCAATGTGTTCTTCATTTCCCCATTATTTATGAGTTTTCTCTGTTGACTATAATTTCCTTCTTTGTGACTAAAATATTCTGCTGGTTGACTGCTTAGATCAAGTGTTTTTAGCAGCTCTGCAACCAGCTCAATACAATCAATACCAGTCTGCATTTGTTCAAACTTCAGAGAAAATTTCTTCTGATGATCTGAATGATCTGACATTCAGTTAAAGAATGTGAAGTTAGGACTCTCAACCCAATCACTTGCTGTCTGAAAAAAATGGGTTATGTCTCTCTAGGTTTATATCTTTCCTATGAGACTTGGTGAATTATACCTTCCTGATATTCTTCAGTTCAATAATGCATCTTTATAATTTTCAAAAGTACTAGGCTTGGTGAACAAAAAATCCCACCATTCCTGAGATGCTCTCTGGAAGTGGTTGCATACTATTACCATTTTTTTCTAGTATTATGTTTAGCTTAAAGTTCTTTTTTAGGCTATTTAAATGTTTGATAGGAACTTTCCCAGTCTGGCATTTGGTTCTCTAAATTATGGGCCTCATTATGATGTATAGGGTTTAATCTGGCCTCTTCATTAACAATTGTTTTGAATCTCAGTTCACCTCATTCAATGGAATTTAATAGTATATGAATTCCATTTTTCAATTCCAATTCCTTTAAACTTGGAAGTTTTTATATTTTTTTAGACTTTTTATGTTCAACCTCTATCTTTTCCAGTTGATCAATTATTCCTTCATATGTTTTTTGACTGTAATTCCTTATCTTTTTTATTTCTGTGTTAGTTTCTTGTTGAATTTTTTGGTCTATTTTTTCACTCCTTTTTCCATTTTCACTACTTGAATCTCCATTTGTTCTATAATTTCTTTCTTCACTTGTAAATTTCAATGATCTATCCTTTCTACTATTTGATTTATCTTTTCATCTTCCTCTAAAATTATATCCTGCATTTGATCCATAATATTGACTATTTTCCTGTCTTGCACTTTCTTATCTTCCTCTATTTTTATAATCATTTTTTGATTATTTTCTTATTTTTTCAGCTAAATTTCCTTCATTTTTTTAGCATTTTTTGATTGCTAATTTTTGTCTTGCTCTTTTTTATATACTTCTATTTTTGGGTAATATTCTGGATAGATTTTTGTATGCAGTGATTCATTATTTTAATGTCTATTATTCTTTTCTGATAGATTTCTTCCATTCAAATCAATATCCTTTGATTATCATCAATTTTCCTTAACAGAATTTCTTTTCTTTGAGTCTGATCAGAATTTCTTCTCTTTGCTAATAATTTTTTTCTATTTTCTTTAAAAGCATCTGAATTTCTTCTGCTCATTTTTTTTATTGTTTATGCTATTGTATAGATAGGAAATATGTAAATATGCAGGAGTTTATTATATACAGTACTTAATTCATAATACACTTATGGAATAATCTTAGAAGTGTCACCTGGTGTGAGGTTTGGGTTCCAACAAGCACTTCATAGGCTGACTATTACAATTTATAGCGCAGAAAGTAATTATAAGTACTATATGTCCTTCAACCTATTTTCAATTCTTAATAAATAATGCATCTCCATCTATATAAACATTGATTAGACAATAGTTATAATAAAGATGAGATCATAATTATCTTATGTCTCATAGTGCTTAGTTTTGGTATTATACTATTGTTTTGCCAAAATGTCAAAGTTCTCGTAGCTAGTTTATATTTAAGATTATTTTCTGCTATTTATAACTGATATCACAATAAATGTTTTTATCAAGCTTTAGATCTATACAGCTAATCAAATATATATATATATTTAAAACTTTAAACTCCAATAGCATAAAAATGTAAGTTCGCACATAATGTAGATCAATTTAACAGTTCTATATTGATACATTAGATTTAGATTTCTTATAGAATGTATCTATTTTCTTGCATTGGTAATTTATTTTTTTAATAAATTATCTCCTGCTTATATAATTGCTTAGAATAAAGATGGAATAACTTTTAATATCAAAGATGAATTTAATCATAGACAGTTGTGTAATGCTAAGTTTTGCTTGGTGCCAAACTTTCTATAACAAACTTAAAATTTTTAATAATCATATGATAATAAAGTAACAAATTTAACTTCAGTGTAAAGGTAAGCTTTGCACAGAGACAGTATTATAGTCAGGGAGGCGCATATGGACAATTTCTATTGAAAATTAAAGATACTAAAAAATAATAAAGTAAAAAAAGATATATCTTTGAATTGTAACTGACACTATCAAACATGTGGATAAGTTCAAAATATGTATAAGAAGGAAAGAGAATAGATTAGGATACATTTGGTTAGATATGGAGAAATAAAAAGTCTCTTTGAAACCTAAATTGAAAAGAAATGTGATTAAAAAATCCAAAGTTCATGTTTCACGACCATTAGCTATTACAAATAAATGCTTAGAAAAAAATAACTTTTTAAAAATATAAATAGAAAATACACATTGCATAATTATTAGCTACTCATTTTTTCCATTTTATTTACTTGAGCTAATTATATCAATTGATCTAAATATAATTAAATACTTATTCAATTATATTACTCCAGTATTCCTAGAAGTTGGAAGTCTATTAAACTTTAATTATATCATGATTAATGTTTAAGCCTTTTTAATACTGAACTTAGAATATTAAAGGGATCAATAGTAGAGGGATAATAGATAGATAATAGACAAGTGAAAGTTAAATGTAAGTAACTAATAAGCAGTTCATGATCAAAAGTATTCTCTATCATTTGGTATTCTTTTCACGCTTTAAAAGTACTACTATATATTGTAATGGGATGGGGTGATGGAAAATCATCATCACTCCCAAGTCATACAAAATCAAATAATTTATAAAAGTATATATGAGATATATTTAAGGAGAATATGAGATCAAGAGATCTCTGAGAGCATTGGGAGATCAGCCAGCTAACCCAGAAGAGCAACTAAAATAACTATACAGCAACCAGCATTATAAATAAGTCAAAGTAAATATCAGTAAGTATGAGTCCTACTCAAAATACCATTCATCATCATGAATGATCCACAATAAAATATAATAATATCAACAGTCCATCTTGTGACTTGATCAGAAATGGGTCTTCTGTAGACCAGGCTAACTACTGAGCCTTTGCCATCTTGGGAAATTATTTTAAACATTACTTGGATGCAGCAAATTAGTGCTCATCCATGACAATACACAATAATCAGAAATTGAAACAATAATGCTGGGTCATTGAAAACATGCTGTTCATCATCAATGCTCTGTCCACTTAGTTCCATTAATGTACTGGCCAACTATAAACTTAAATTTTTAACAAGACTGAACTAAAATAAAATATAGTGCATGGGCTTTAAAGATTATCCTCTTTTGCACCAATCAGGATGATGATTGATCATTGCTGGATGCCCCAAAAGCACTAAGTACACATTCCCATTTATCCGTGCATGAATCTAGCTCAGAGAACATAAGCTCTATTACGGTATGTGATCAAGAGATGATGGAAACAATTTTTAACAATTAAATAAGTTTATTAATAACAATTAAAAATGGTATTTAAGTTAAGATCTATATGGCTATAAGTCTTGTACAATAAAAAAAATTATCACATTGGTGATTTACATAATTACTATTCAAAATTTAAATTGTTACATGGACTTACATATATGTGTGCACCAACACGTGATTTCTATTATACAATTAATCTATTTCAATTGATATTCAATAACAACAAAAAATGATTAAAATTTACATATGTGTTATAATTGACAATATACACATATGTACATGTGTGTGTGTGAAATAGTCTCTTAATTTGCTACAATAATATTATATTTTCCTAATTAATTCCATTTGGCAAACATACATAAATTTCACACATATACGTGTGTATAAACAAAACATAGATATAATTTACAATTTAGTTTCAGTTTATAAGTTCTTTTTTTTTTAATCAAACTAAATAAAGTCAACTTTTGCTTGACAGATACTTGTTGATTAATCATCAAGGTCTCTAAATATAAAATGTCTCTTTTTTTCTTAATAAACGAAAAATAAAATCATTTTATATATCTGTCACTTAAGACCAAAGAAATTATTTAAAATTTCATTATTATATATAACTGTTGTTAGATTTCAACTCAAGCAAAAGTTACTTGTTGTGTTAACTTTAAATTATTAATTTATAATTTTAAAAGTCATTTTAAGACATATTAAAATAAAATAACTCACTGTATATACACGAGACATGTTTATCTGTGGTTCCCTGTGTGCATAGATAAATAACAGCATAAGTACACAAATTTCTTCAAGCTTTCTCTTGGTAAGCTTGGTTTTTGGTCCAGCAGAAAAATGTAATTTCAGGTTTGTTGTCATCATCAGGTAAAAGTATATAATTTCGGTAATTTGTTGGCATACCAAGAGATTCCTTTTGTAGTCCAAGCAATTGTCAAGCTGTCTTCTAGAACATATTTAAGCAGCTAGTTGATCTATTTGAAGTGACACTGGCTTCATGAATCAAAAGTCTGCAGTAAACTATAGGGCAGCTACTGGACTGTACTCCATTAGATCTTCATAGGAGCTTTGTATAACTCTGCTAGCTATTTTGTCCTCATTCTTTTCTCAGGCTATTGATTCAGAAGTGACCCAGCTTCAAGTAAATCAAAACTCTTGTGAAAGAAAATAGTAGCAGCTCCTGCCTTCAGCTACATCAGTTCATGGTAGCTATTCTGCCCACTCTCTGCTACATCCAACAACATACTGCTCTCTTCGAAAATCACTATCCTGACTGGAGCTAATTTTTTATCAGCCCTTTTATGATTGAAAACAGAATTTTATTTTTATCTCTCTAATCCTTTTGAAAATATACTTAGACAATAAAAGTGTACAAATTAATTAAATATTTCAAAAATAGACATTTTTTTAAAAAATTATCAAAAAAAAAACATGCTTATATTTAAATTTCAAAATCAGAGTTACAAATAATATTTATCAGACCTTTTAAAAGTTTAATTTATAAAATAATTTTTATTTTAAATCAGAGTTATTATTTAACCCTTTACTTATTATTATTATTATTATTATTATTATTATTATTATTATTATTATTATTATTATTATTATTATTATTATTATTATTATTATTATTATTATTATTATTATTATTATTATTATTATTATTATTATTATTATTATTATTATTATTATTATTATTATTATTATTATTTTATTTTAGGAAATGTAGAAAAAATATCTACAAAAATTTATGGCTATGTTTATTTCTACTTTTCCTTTACATTATATATATATGTGTGTGTGCACACACTATATTATTATGGGTGTACCATGTAACCTAACCAGTTACAATATATATATATATATATATTGTATTGATGATTCTGAATTATTATTTTAAGAAGCTATTATGATTTTCATTATTTCTTCATTATTGCATCTTTCTGGGCATTAAATAGTAGACAGTTTTTATGTAGATACAAACATCAATCCATGCCTATTGTTAGAAAATATTGTGAATTTAAATAGTACTGAATTAAAATGAAGACTTGGAAGACAAACAAATATGATATGTGTTTAATATAACTATTGCCATTTGAAAAGAAAATCAAACCACAATTAAACTAAAGGATATACCATTTATTTTATATGAAATGACTTTATATGAAATTACTTATTTAAATCATCACTAATTAATATATTGTTTTACATATATAATCCCATCTGCAGATATAGGTTGGATTCAATAAAATCCCCTTTGTTTCCAATTTATAATTTGGTGAGTAATTAAATCTCACTGGTCAAGTTAACCCTGAGAGTAAATCATTTAATGTTTCTTATTATTGATCTTTGGTATCTATGCATATTTTATGTAAGTTAGTCAGATAAGTAATATTGTAATTGTTAATCAATGATTAAATCATATTTACTCTTGCTTAAAATTCATCTTTTGATTTGATTCATAGATGCAGTTCATTATAATTGTTGCCTAAATCTATAGGATCCTTAAATAAGAGTTTAGCATCACAATCCATTGCAATTGCCATCCAATGATTTAGCTAGTTTATTTTCTTTTATACATATACTTTCCATTACAATTGGCTTCCCAACTCAAGACTTTGATCAAATAAGCCAAGCCCTAAGATAAATTACAATGGAATATAGCTTTCCTTTACAATTGGTGCCCAACATGGGGCTATGATTAACTATGATCCAATAAATTTATTTAAATCTTAAAAGGATATGCACTTTCCATTACATTTGGCACCCAACAACTAAGGGGCCTGAAAAATGAACAATTAATAGACACTGGAGTCACATATTACAAGATGGTGTAAGATTTTAATTTTAAAGAAATTTCTTTTGCCTTAGGATTCATTAGTATAATGGTGAATTAGTCTATGATAGGTTAGAATTGCTATTCAAATTATAAATTTAATATATGATCACCATTCCCTTAAGGAAAGAAATTATCTCACCATGTAGTTAACTTACCTAAATATAGGCTTATTTTGCAAATATGGGCATTTCAGTTGGATTAGAACATATCAATATTACAGTATGACATTTTGATTTTAAGTGTTGAAATCTCCACATCTCAGTATTATGTGGATGTAGTGGTATTATTAGTATACATATGAAAATTTCTTTTTGGGCAAAGTGATTTCAAATATCACTAATAAAATTTTTTTTGGATGCATGTCATTGCTGTAGTGTTGGATGACATTTTCCATTAACTGAGAAGGTTATGACCTCATTGAATTTGAAATTTTGATCTTTGGGACAAATATTATTTGAAGTTAGGATCAAGTTGTTGATATTTGATTGGATGATAATTTGAATTTTAGGATAATGGAGAGGGGATGACTAGCATCAAATTGTAAGAATTGTCACCTAAAATATATATTAATTTTTTTTGCAGGTATATTATTATTGTTGTAAAAATAACTATTAATAACACTAATGAAATATTGAGTGGTGCTAGCATTAGATTGCAAGACCTGATGGATATGTTGGTAAAGATGAGGGCTGAAATGAAGGCTAACACTGATGAAATGATTGCTGAAATAAGAACTAACTCTAATGAATTAAAGGCTGAGTTGAAAGCTAACTCTGGTAAATTGATTACTGAATTGAAGACAGTGATAGATGGTAGTTTTAAGAAACTAGGGATAACATGCATCATGGAAATCATCATACATAGAGAATAATATAAGGACTACCATCAATTGATGATAAAGGATTTTGATATAAGCCTAACATAGTTACAGATCATAGTTTCAAAGACCTTAGATAATAATTTTGAATTTAAAGACTCGCGATAAAAGGGATAGTGATAGTCTTACTTTAGGTAAAAATCCACATTGTTTGATTAATATTTGTAAAACTAATAGTTCTTATGTAGAAGCAAAAAGTTTAGAAGTTCAGTTGTGTTATTGTTATGAAATGTATGGCTACAAATGTGTGAACTCTAATGACAGAGAGAGGTTTAAAATAAATGAAAACACAAGATTGCTGCATGAAATTAAGTTTTGTGAGAAAGATATGGTCAAATACATTTTTGAAAAAAGTGCCATAATAAGTCAAAAATATTCTGACAAGTTGTCTTTATACAGCAGTCTTGAAAATAATGATCTTGATAGAAAAAATTGTAAGGGTGGAAAGGATGCCAACTGTAATGTGAAATGGATCTTCAAAAGAAATTTACAAATCGCATGTATGTATATGACTTGGATGTGAAGAAGTTTCATACAAGCGTATATCATTGTAACAAACTACTCGAAAGGCAAAGTGTTATTTGTAGATTTAGTTTTTGTCATTTTATAGCTAATGATAGCAGAGCCAAAGCAAGGTGTTTGATATATGATAACATAAGTATTAAGAGTGTGGACTTTTGTCCAGATATGATGAATTATTTCAATTATGAGACTTTACATCATAAGGAACAGAGTCATTATAGTTTTGTGTTGTACACAGAAGATATATTCTTAGGTAAATTAGAGGTTATTTGTTCCAATGGCGATTCATACCATTGCTGTGATGGACCTAATTTGTTTTATAAATATTCAATATAATGATGGAATGTAAGAGAAACAGGGAGTTAGAAACATTTGTTTATAATAGCCTTATTTATTATCTAGAGTCCATATTATTGAATATTTTAAGAGTTGACTATTATATTTATACCTTATTTAGAGAGTATATTATTTTCAACTTGATTTTAAAATATTTATTCAGGATCAAATTTGGAGTTATATGCCTCACATTAATGTTCTTTGTTTTCTGTCTAGAAATACTTTCTGACCTCAAGGTCTGTGTTATTGTAGAGGGATATTATGACAATATAAACCCTTGTTTGTTGAGTTCTTCTAATTGAGACAATTTGTTATCTGATTTGGTGAAATGGATTAATTAATATAAACCAAGAAAAATTATTGACTAATGAGTTATTCCTGTATTTGATGTTAGTTCGTACTTCCCATATTAGTCATCCACAGGAGCACCAATTTAAAAAATTCTTTAATTTTTATGAAAACCCATACAGGATTGAAAAAAAAAGTGGGGTTAAATGCTTATATGATTCGTATACCTGATGGTCTAAAGGGAACATATAATGCAAAGAGCCTTCAGCCAGTGCCTTATGGATAACCAACAGTACATTGCTCTAAACCTTTCTTCATCTATTTTATATTCTGGGATATTTTATTCTGATGCTCTTGGAAAAGTAGAGGTTCCTGGTACAAACTATGATTAAATGTTGCCATATGATAAGTACAAGGACTATATATTTTTTTTTGGGGGGGACGGACGACCACAGATGTTTAAATATAAATGTTTTTGTGTATATGTTTTAGAAATTTGATTTATTTATTACCATGTTTTTGTTGTTGAAATAGGTTGATTTAAATGGGGAAAGGCCACCTATAAATAGTTAAAGGAAGATGTATAATTAATTTTAGAAGTTACTGTTAATATTGTCATGTGTAGTTGCTTATATAAAAAAAGAAGAGAAATTTTTTTTTTGTTAGTGAGAAGATGTTGTAATGGTTGGAAAGACCCACCCTTTCCATCAAAGTGTTATTATTGCTTTAATAAAAAATAAAATCTTTGAGTTGGCTTTAATGTGGGAGTTTATATATATGTTGTTGTTAATTGTTATTTATTTCAATTTTTTTTTTTGGTATATGCATTTCTTTATGATTGTGGAATTTAAATGGCAGTGATGATATAAAAAAAATATACATATATATATTTATAAATTTATTAAACGCACATTGATTATATAAGTAATATTTACTGAGGCTATAACCTCGATAATATGCATATAAAATGCGATAGTAGGGACCTCTACAGGTGTTTTCTTCCATAGCGTAAGCTTGTGGTTAAAACACCTGTAGAGGTCCCTACTATCGCATTTTATACACATATTATCGAGGTTATAGCCTCAGTAAATATTACATATATACAATATATATAAATTTTACAAAGATATTGGTTTATATTTAAAGTATTTTATTTTAGTAATATCAATGATCAAATATTGGCATCTAAAATTACTAAATGTGTTTACATCATATTTTTGTTTTTGAAATTGTTTGTGGTGTAATTTTATTTCTTGTTGTTTATTTTTTATTTTGTTTTTATAAACTATAAAGCATATTCTTGTATGTAATTTTTTTTTTAAACTTTAATATTTAAAAATCAGCAATTGTTGTAATAAAGATATTGATATCAGCAGTGCATGAAAGGCTGAGCTAAACAATATATATATAAAATACTATGGCAACAAGGATTGACAATCACCATTAAGGAAAGAAAGCAAAACTTTGCTGCTGTCTCCTATACAATTTTCTTTGCATAACTATAATATTTATTGGACTCGATATGTCATTAGGAATGGCAGGCTAAACAATAAAATATGGTCCAGGGGTTTAAATCCCTCCATCTTACACTATTTCATGCTTAACATCTAGTAGAAAACAAATGGAATGAATAGCTAGCTATTCATATACAGCAAGTCAGTATAAGTATTAGCTACAGATTCAAAATTGGTTTGTCATTTTAACTTATCCATTATAACCTAACCCAGTTTTTAAAAAAATACTATGATCCAATCGTTTAAAAAAAAGGCTCATAAATTCCTGCGTTTGTCATTTTAAACTATTTTGTATGTTATCCTAACCCATGTCAGAATGACAAAATGCATTAAATAGTTATTGAAAACAAAAAAGATTAAATGGTAATTAATTTGGTCATTTTTAATTTATTTATTTATTTTTTGTAGGATTGATTTTAAATTTACCTATTTATATATATGTAAATTAATTGTAAGTTTTAATCAATCATTATAATTAACAATATATTAAGTTTCACTGAGTATTAAAATTTTCTGTTTTATTTTGATTGACATGCATTATATATATTCATACATAATATAAGTAAATTGTTTTAAATCTTTAATTTATCAATATTAATAATAAAAATGCTAGAGATCAAAATTTTCTGTTGTCCTTTAATTCTTACATCTTAAATATGTACGTTATATAAATAAACTGGTTTCAAATTTCAATTTATTAACAAATGATTATATATTAGATATTATTTGTCATTAAAACACTTGTTGTTTTACTTTAAATGTATTGTACACGCATGCTATACATATCTGTTGTACACAATGTAGGCTTGCAATTAAATTGATTGTCATTTGTTCTCATAGAAATCATTTATAAATATACACATAATGTATTATATTTGTGTTTACAATTTTTTATTATTATTTAATATGTTTCTTCAGAATTTAATTTACAATTTTATCATTAGATATGTTTATAAAGGCAGATCATGCTGTAGCTATTTTATATTTGTGTTATATATACATATTATTTCACATATGAGATAAGAGTCATTTTTATATTTTTATTTATAGGAATTTCATATAGTAAGGGTTATGTAGACCATGATAAATGTTTATTGAAATTTCAAAATTAATGAGGATATAAAGAAAGATATTGAATTTAGGGACCATAATAGAAGCAGTTCTTAGCCTTTGGTGAACAGATAGAAACTGGCAAAGCAATGCATATTTTCATAGTAGTTGGTTCATTAAAAACGAGGATTTGATTACAATATAAACAAAATATTTACTGCTTTGCAGATTTTTGCTTGTACACCAAAGGTTTGGTGCATCTATTGATTTCTCTAATTACTTTCTTTTTTTAAAATTATTTTGTGATATTCAATCATTTAGATTAGTAAAGGGTGGTCATCATGATCTTTTCATGCTATTGGCTATCCCTTTTTGCACCAATCATATCAATAGAATTGTTGTTTGTACATCCATATTTTTATATTTTACATGCATAAAAAATATGATTTTGATATATTTTTTTGTAGACTAGCATGAGTAAAGTATACCACGTTCTTAGTGTAACATTGTTGAGGATACAAACAGACCAGGAGTTATAGTTGAGTAATATTTTCAGAAGGCATTTCATTTGATTTGAAACTAAATTAAGAATAAGTTTTATTCAGAAAAGGAATGCTTAAAAAAGTCCTATTTAAGAATTCCTTCTCCTCAACATATATGAAAATTTTTTATAGGAGTCATTTCACAATATTTGATCAAGTCATTGTGCCTAGTTGGTAGTTCATTCAAGGATTAAAAATAATTATACTCTTACTAATGACAAGAATGCCAGTGTAGGGTGTAGTATTTATTTTTCTAAATGCAGTTTCAGAGAATGAGTGAATTTTGTTTGTAATAGATTCTTAAAGATCATAACATAAGATATTTATATATTGGACTATTTCTATCATTAAATATTGAATATCTTTAAAAATATTTAACTGTATTAAATCTTCCAATTACATTCAACTGTTAGTAATAGCACAAAGATTGGAAGATTTAAATAGTTAAATTTTTCTAAAGACATTTAATACTTAATATTATATTATGGAAATAATTCAATATATAAATACAACTAATATACCATCATCCCAAACCTTCAGGAAAACACTAACATAAGACATCTCTTGTAATCAAGACTTAAGAGTGATAGAACTTTTTAAATAAAATTTGTCAAGCCAGGAAATGGAATTTAAGTGGACAACTAGAATTCTATTTGTTTTTTAAAGACTAGTAAAGAAGGATATAGTATTGGATTCATTGAAAGCCTAACTTTGTATCTTGTACATATAAACTCTTAGACATATGAATGAGGTTATTATAATAAAAGTGATTTAATATCTATGCTCCAACATAAAATTTAGAAAGTTCAAAGATATAAACATTATATTTCTTGTTAAGAATTATTATTACACCATTACCAGTAATATGGAAATATAATAAAGAATGAAAATGAAAAATAATACCCATATAAATAGAAATAACCTTTAACCTTTGATGATACCAAATTATCAATTACTATTAATTGACAACCCCTGAAGCCAAACACATTTTCCATTAAACCTATAATAGCCCTTTTGTTTTTGTTAAAGTAAAAAATTTAATTAAACATATATATATATATCAGTTGTAAAGCAAGATACATAAATGCTGGTTACTTTTGTGATAACAGTTTTAGTAATAACGATAACAGAGAAAAGTTTAAAAAAAAAATAAAAAGATTTCTTTTAGTTCACTGACTTGAAATTTACTTGTATTGCCTTTAAACTTAACATTTAGAGTTCAAAGTTTAAATTTTAAAATTCAATTATTCAAAGTTTGAATAATTAAAATATGATTTCAAAAAAAAAGATTCCAGTTTTATTTCATTAAAAATGTCAAGATTATATAAAAGATTTTGAATTGCAACAAATATTTTTGTTATTGCAATTAAAGAAATTCACTTTAAAAATGATTAAAAAGGTAATAAATACATTTTTTAAACAGTAGATCATTAAATAAAGAGTATAATTGAAAGTTTTATTTAAAATTTACACTCTTCATACCATCTTGAACCTGTATTTTGTTTAGCTGCTTCTAAAAATTTTAACCTTCAATTTTTTATTTAGCAGCCAAGTTATGAACAAAAATAAATATAAAATAATCACAATGACATGTGGTGGTTAATTCACTATGTGTGACCATTTCCCCTGGATATGATGTAGTTTGGATTGATTATCTGTTCAAAGCCTGATATGTGATCAAAATTGAATTGCATTTTTGAGTTATGCTTAATTTACATTAAAAAATTATGTTTTCACATAATGTTAAATGAAAGTCATCTTAGAATATTTGAATCTTTAGAGAGGTTAAGAAATATTATTTAAATAATTTAAAATATAAAGCATCAAAGTCAAAAACTTAATGTTGCTAAATTTTCATGGATGGATTTACAGCTGCTTAAATACTGGAATAGACTCCATAATATAAAAACAAACAAATGAAGAAAATGTTAAGCTTAATAAAATAAAGATTTTAAACCAGAAATTTTGATTAAACTTTAAATGTTTTAAATGTATTTATTATTTATTTACATTTAATAACCTAATGTAATAGCGTCTTAATATTTTATATATGTCTTAATGTATAATATTAATTTATTGAAATAATGTAGGGTTATTTAATCAATGAATGTCATTGTATAATACATTTATTTTGTTATTTATTAATCTAGTCTCCTGTCTCTCTTCTCAGAAATTTTTACCATTTAAATGCACTAAATTAATTTGTAATAGCTTATGTGATAAAAGTTCGTATTTTACTAGTCATGGTATGGTTTAATAATACTGATTATGTAGAATATTCTTCCATGGATTTCCCAGTATTGGGTGGCACTCTGGTTTAAATCTAATACAAGTTCATAATTCATAGTAGTTCCAATTTTCCTTATATTAATTAGAAATGATTTAATGGTCTAGAAAAGTGACCACAGTCTATAATATTTTTTATAAATATAGCTAGGTCTGACCATTAGTATAAAATATAATTAAATTAAATTATATTTTTCCTTTCATCTTGTTTCTATCCTGTTATTTGGATTTAAGTATAAAATCTCAAAAGTTACTTTTATTATTAAGCATTAACTTTTCATATCCATAGTATGTTTTATAATTTCTGCTTAACTTTGGTTCTCTTTTTATCCAAATGATAAAATTGGTACAATATCATCATCATCATCAATCATTATCAATTCATTGTAGGATAAAAGTATCTCCAAGTTCAAACCATCTTCTCTGATCTTTAGCTTATTTTTTCCACATCATCTCTGCACACTTTCTTATTTCATCCATCCATCTCGTGTGGTCTTTTTTTGGGTCTTTTACAATCTCTTGGAATCCAGTTTAAGATTTCAATTGTCCATATATTATCATCTCTTTTAGCAATATGTCCAGCCAACTCCATTTGTCTTTTAATTTTTTCAATGAGGTCAATAACACCTGTTTGTTCTCTTACTCATATATTGCGTTTTCGATCTCTTCTTGTTACACCTAATATGCACATCTCCATACTTCTTTGAGTGGTCTAAAGTCTTTGTATTGCTTTTCTATTAAGTGTCCAAGTCTCAGATCCATAAGTAAGAACTGGTAAAACACATTTATTAAAAACCTTTCTTTTCAAACACATAGGCATATTTCCTTTTACTATCAAGTTATTTCTACCAAAAGCACTCCAAACAAGTTTAATTCTATAATTAATTTCATCCATTATGTTTCCATCTGTATTAATAATCTGACCAAGATATTTGTAGCTGTTAACTTTTTCTAACTCATCATAATCAATCTTTATTTTCATATTTTGAGAAAATCCATTGAACATTACTTTAGACTTTTTAATATTTATCTTTAGTCCTACTTTTATCTGATAACTCATGCAACACTTCCTGCAGATCTAAAGCATTATTTGCAACAAACAACTACATCATCTGCAACATCTAAATGACTTAAATAATCTCCATTTATTTTCACTCCTTTAGATTCCCATTTTAATCTACAAAATACTTATTGAACTACTGCTGTAAAAAGTTTTGGAGATATGAAGTCATCCTGTCTTATACCTTTCTCAATGTTGACTTTCCTAGTATAATTATGTAATCTAATTGTTGCTGTTGCATTTTTATAAATATTATTTAAAATATGACAATAACCTAGATCTATACCTTGATGATTCAAAGCATTAATCACTGAAGAAATGTTAATAGAATCAAATGCTTTTTCATAATCTCCAAATCCAAAGCATAATAGCAACTCATATTCATTTGTTCTTTTTATAACTTCTCTCAATACCTGGATATGATCTACTGTACTAAAACCACTTTTAAATCCAGCTTGTTTTCTTGGTTGGTGGAAATCCAATGTTCTCTGTAGACAAGTTGTAATTATTTTGGTAAAAATTTTGTATAAAACTGATAAAAGGCTGATAGGTCTGAAATTTCTGATATCTTTTTTATCACTTTTTTTAAATATTAATATTAATACTGCATTCTTCCAATGCTTTTTCATAATCTCCAAATCCAAAGCATAATAGCAACTCATATTCATTTGTTCTTTTTATAACTTCTCTCAATACCTGGATATGATCTACTGTACTAAAACCACTTTTAAATCCAGCTTGTTTTCTTGGTTGGTGGAAATCCAATGTTCTCTGTAGACAAGTTGTAATTATTTTGGTAAAAATTTTGTATAAAACTGATAAAAGGCTGATAGGTCTGAAATTTCTGATATCTTTTTTATCACTTTTTTTAAATATTAATATTAATACTGCATTCTTTCAATCATCTGGTACATCTTTATCATTTAGACATTTGGTATATAACTTTGCTAAAATGTTTTCTATTTCTTAACCTGCTTCTTTTAATATATCAATTATAATTCCATCAATACCTGGAACCTTACCTTTCTTCATAAATTTAATTGCATTGCTCACTTCTTTATTTAAAATTCTGGGCAATTCTGAAGATATAATAGATATAGGTGGGAACTTGTTCTTTATTACTATATAATTCTTGATGGAAGTCTTCTACCCATTTTATGATGTCATCTCTCTTTTTAGTAATAGTTCCATATTTTTTCCTTATTGCAGATATAAATTTTTTAATAATACTAAAATGTTGTTTTACACTCTTGACACTTTTATTCTCTTCTACAGATTTCCTTGCTAGTTCACAGTTATATTTTCTTACATCATTTTCAACTCTTTTCTGCACCATTTTACAGAATTCGAGATATTCAATCCTTTTTAATGCATCATTTTTGTATATCTTTATATTCCTTTTTTTCTTCATAAATTCTCTAGTCTCAGTAGAAATTTTATTGGTCAATTGCTGCTTTTTTTTACCAGCTATCTGTTGCAATTTTTAAAAGTGTATCAGTTATTTTCTTATTAATTTCATTCAAATCTGAATCATGTTTAAAATCCACTAATATTTGAAACTGATTTGTAAGTTCTAATTTAAATTCATTAGAATGTTTCTGAAGATTAGGAATATAATCTGTAAATATTGTTTTTTTTAAATAATTTTTGTCTCTCTAGTTTTGCATTAACATGTATCTTACATCTTACTAATCGATGATCACTTCCTGTGTTAAATTTATTAAGAACATTATAATCTTAAAATATGTATTTTCTGTTAGTCAAAATATAATCCAATTATGCTGTACCTTCATTTGGATGCTTCCATGTTAATTTCCTTTTAACATTTTTCTCAAAAAAGAATTCATAATATAAAGTTTTTCTTTTTTTGAAAACTCTACAAGTCTATGTCCTCTCTCATTTCTATTACCATAACCAAAATTACCTACAGTACTTTTATCTTTCATTTGTTTACCAATTCTAGCATTAAAGTCTCCCATAACAATTTTAAAATGTTGTTTACTCTGATCAAAAGCCTTTTGTACATTCATATAAAAATCTTCTACTACTTCATCACTATGAGAACCCGAATCATCTGCATTTGGTGTTGAACTACCATTCATCAGTTGACCCAGATTACAATCTTTTACACATATCTTTATTATTGTTCATTTTTATGTAGATAATCAATTACTATAATTTAATTGATAAATTTCAAACTTACTTTGACACAAACTATTTAATGAAAGTATATTAATATTTTTATTAGCCATTTATTAGACTACATATTATTCACTTAATAAATAATATTTCTGTAGTGTAAGTTTCACTACCTAACTCTCACACAAGGTACATGAGGGTAATAAGTTTGATACTTCAATTAAACTATAAATAATTGGTTATCTAGATATACTGAACAATGATGAAGTTTTGGAAAAGAGATTGTGATCTGGGCCAACTGAAGTGTGGGTTCAGCATAAAATGTGCATCTTGGGATTCATACATCTTTTTCATATGTCTCTGGTCATGTATTTATGACTACACATCTCCACAAGGTGTTAAAAACTTGATAGAAACCAGTCCCTACCTTGCATGAGAGTGGTGAGATGAAAATTACATTACAGAAATTTTATTCTATACTATTTACTTTCTTTCTTAATCTCACACTATACATCCAGAAATGATAGTGATAAATTCAGGAGTTAAATGTTTCTAGGTAGAATTTTAGTTAGAAAAAAGTAAAAAAAAAATTGGTAAAAGATTAGTAGCACAGTAATTTATTCAGTACTGCACTTTAGTGTTCTAATATTATTTGGTCTCAAACTATCTAATATACTACCATAAATAAATATTCTAATTATTAAACTATTGTCTAATTGTTTTAGTATTTACAAGCTAAATAAAATGTTATTAATTTAATCGTTGATTGGCTAAGTGACAACATTATCATTTTATATTGCATTTAATTTCCTGTTTGCATTTTGTTTATTGTTGTTATTTACTTTACTGTTAATTTTTAATCTTATCTATGGATAATTATTTGTTTGCTTTAATCAGCTTGTGATATTAAACCTCAGTTAAAATCTATTTTTTAGTTAAACATAGACATACACATGGAATAATTCAACTTCATTTTTTCCCCATGAGGTTAATATCTTTTATGATTGTATTTAATAAACTCTACCCCATCACACATTCTTGAAACATATGAATAAAATCATATTAAAAGACAACTAATCCCAAGTCATATTTCATATTGAATTAGCACTAATCTATTAATCTAAGTCACCATTTTGATTTATAAGTGTCAAACTTACTCCACCAACAACTTTGACATTTCTAAATTAAAATATAATAATTTATCATTGATAAATACAGAACATATGAGAAAGATATATGTAACAGATGGTGACCTAGGTCATCTGATGAGTGTTGGTCTAGCATGAAATTGATCTTTGGGATCAATTGTTTTTTAAAACATCTTTATTCATATATTTCAAGAATGTGTAATGGAATGAAGATTATTAAGTGCATCTAAAAAAACACTGCACATAGAAAAAAGGAAATAAAGTTGACTTACTCCATGTGTGTATGTTAATTAAAAAACATATATATTAATCTTTAACTGAGTTTAAAATTATAATTTGCACTGAGTAAAATCTCCAGTTTAATACATGATTAGTGACAATCGTTACTGTATTTGTCTAGAGTGGATCATGTCAAAGTTGTGGGTGAAATAAGTTTGACTCTTGTAAATCAAAATATAACAACTTACTGTGATTTTATTAGTTTTTATTTTCATTCGATTGTGAAGCTGATATATATATAAATAATTGTTTACTTATTACATTTGTCAATATTTGAAAAGAAGATGAAATAATTTTAATACAATTTAAAATCAAATCTTTTTCATTAAATTTAAAAAATTAAATAAAAATTTAAAAAAGCAGAAAACATATTTTAATGGTATGCTATTACCCTTCGAGGTAATTTCATATTTCACTTCAGATAGATTTTTCTCTTAGATGAACACTTTAATAATTATTTCTACACAAAATGTGTTCAAGTTTATTTAAATTTAATTTTCTTTCCATCTTCAAATTTGATTCCCCCGTCCCAATAAATTTAAATAACTATTAATATTTCAAATCACAATTTTACTTCTATTACTTACGTTCTAATATTTTTAAAAATAGAAATGGATGCATTGGTTAACTTTTACTGCTAGTATATAAATAAGTACGCGTGTAATGTATTTAAATCAGTTACGAATATGGTCATATTTTGAAATTATTTTTAATACTTTTTAAAAATATTTATGAAGTTCTAATCAATCATCTTAATCACCTTAAGTTATGTAGATACTTTTGACATTCAATATATACTCTTCATTTGTCCTATGTAGTATAGTTTTTTGTTATTTTTATCTTAATATTATAAATGTTATGTTGATCTTGAATTTATAATTTATTTTTGTTATTGCTCCTCCCTATATATGTATATATTAATACAAAAGATAAATATTATGAACTTACTTACAAGAGTAAGCTTGTGGTTAAGACTTGTAGAGATCCCTACCTTCGCATTTTCAACTGCACATGCTTTAGGTTTATTGCCTTAGTAAAAATTAAATACTGCAAGTGGAAACTAAGTTGAGCGTAAAAAGAAAAATGATACCGAAGCATTCATTTATATAAAGAAAAACAAAAACTAACTCTACAAATGTGTCAGTATTTTATAATTGCATTGAAATGAGTTCAACCCACATATTGTTGAAGTGGTTTATGAAGAAAAAATGATAGTTAAATGAGCATGATTTATTGAACACACACAAAAACTATTTGGTGAATCAGAGAGTTAATGGCATCAAATAAATAAGCAATGGATTTTTAAAAAAAAAATTATTTAACTGTAAATAGTTATAATACCGGTATTGATAATATTGTAATAATATTGATAATACTAAGTTAATAAAATTTAATATATACTATCTGTTATCGTATCTTCATGTTACATGTAAAAATGGAAATGTTTATAGTCTCTTTCTTTCCCTTTCTCTCTGTACATGGTTTGATGCAATGGTAGAGAGGCAGAGTTTGAAGCTCAAGGTTTATGGATTACCCTTCAGATTGATTATTTCTGGTGCTCAAACTTCTCATGAACTCCCAGATAATAAACCATTCAGGTATACTACATTACTATAGTATTGTGTAAAAAAAATCATTTCCATCTTAAAAATCATATTAACTAATCCCAAGACATATTGAAACAGTAAGATTCATATTCGAATCTTAAGTTTCACCTCACTGACCACTCTATCCTACCAAATTTAAAGTTTTTGGTATCGAATTGTGTGTGTAGCAATATTAAAAATGTATAGATATATGTAGACTTCACCATAAACATGCACACATTTCGATCTCAAATTTAAGGCAATAAATAAAGATAAATAATATAATATAGATTTCTTCTTTTAGTTATAAAAAAAAATATATATATTTTTTTAACCATTTATTTTAAATTGTAAAATTCGTTATTTATTGCTTTGTTTAAATTTCATTTAATAATAATTTAGAAATAGAGTGTAATATTTAATTAAAAGTAAAAATAATCATATGTTCCCTTTTGTATTTGAAATTTTAAAAGCAACGGCCGGTGAGAGATAATAGATTAATTAAAGAAAAATCCTCCAAAATGTAATTAGTAAATATAAAATGTAAATGTAAACAATAGAAAGGCAGCTTTCTCTATAATTAAACTTAACAAAATGCATTGATTATCCTCAGGGCAGATTAAGTGGAATCCAAAAATAAACTATGACAAAAATGTGATAAGATAAGATCTAAGAAAAGAGGCCATTTTGGACTTGCTAGAAACTTTAAGTTTAACTTTAGCTGTGCTCTCAATCAGTTGAGAGTCTCCAAGATCTTAAATTAATTTTACCTGCCATGATATGGTCGAGTAGAAAGCGCCCAGACTGTTCTCCGCTCGGGGATGGCCTATCGTATGCCAAACCTTCCATTGCCCTTTATAAATTCAACCACGAAGATCTGCTGCCTGAAATAATTTGAAAGCTGCTGCTGTTAAATTACATGAATCATCTAAATGCTGTAAAGAACTGCTAATGCTAGAATCATGAACAATTTGCTAATGATCACTGAATCGGAAAACTTCTCATAAAACAGGTACCTGCATCCAACTACTAATATCCCGCTATAGCTTATTCATTCTTTATATAACTTATAAACTATAAACTGTAAATTCTCATTTGTAATGCTATAAATTTAATAATTAATATGTAAACTTCTTTAATAATCTAGCCTGCCTAACTCTATCTTTCTTGGGTACGTATTTCTAAAATCTACATTTTATTATATAATTATCGCATGATCATAATTTTCTAAGTATACATTTATGATCACTTGAAACAATGGATGCGTGTCAAATTTTCATTAATATTTACTTTCATAAATAACTTAATATTTTCATATAAATCGACACGCATTCAATGCTTCCTTCATTGTAATGCAAAGGTCTACTGCTTAGCAAATGGCTGACGTATTAGTGTAATAATCACCCAGTTTATATATTGTTTTACATTATTTTATTAAATCTTGATCAATAATTCCATAAAATTGCATTTCTTTGAGAGTCGCAAACGTTCATTATTAAATGTTGATAATGTAGGGCCGAGTTATAAAATATATTTAAATCTCACAGAATCATCTATACATTATACCTGTGTTACATTTTAGAGATGCGATTACCCATTATGAGTCTTGAATTTTCCAGATTCTATAGGGTTGAAATTAACCCCAATCGTCCTACACAAGCGGACATAATAAATGCTCCCATAGGGCTTGATGAAAGTCATGCAGCCAGCAGGCAATCGCAGCATGAACCGCTTGCCCCTGGTTATGCTTATGTGACACCTTACCTCTTTGGGCCCATGGCAATGCCATCCCATCATTCTTATAAACTCATTCACGGCTTTGCAGTTTCAATATACTGCCATTCCATATCGCCTTTCTAGCGTACCACATATTTTCTTTTATACTCTATGTATAACTCTGTCCCTGCATTATTGACAATCCACTCTCAAATAAATGTTTGCCCCTAGTTATTAATAAATATTTTTAATTAAATAAATATGTGTCTACCGCTACTATTATAAATCTTATTTAGACTCTTGCATTGGCAAGGTATAAATTCCTAAAGGCATGCGTCATCAAATAAATGTATTTCTCCTTGTAAACATAACAGTATCGGAAATACCGCTACTGAGGTCTTAAATATAAAGTATTATTGGTAAAATGATTTTGTATAAATGTTACTAAATAAATAAATGTATTTCTTGAATATCAGTATCGGAAAATTCCATTACTCAATTTAAATATTACCAAATATTATTAGTAAATGATTTATTATTAAAATGTTTCAAATAAATAATTTCAAACTATACGTCTGCAGTTACGTTTTATTTATTCGATACCCATTCTATATAATATTTCCTCGATTTGTAAATATAAGTGTTTAATTAATATTAGTGTTATTATTGGCTAACTCGAAAATAAAATCATGAATCTCTTGCAACATCACTGACCACCATGCCTAAAGAAATGTTTACTAGTGTCGCATCAGATGCATTGTTTCGTTTCATAGATTGTATTGTGGAACTGATAAACTATGTTCGAACTTAGTACTACAAGTGGCTTCGCTACCTAGATGGTGCTGCAGTTCTGTGTGGTGGTCGAATTCTGCACTATGTTCCCAAATCACACATTTTCTGACCGTTACATAGTATAATTTTTTTTTAGCGTTTGGCGCCAATAACGTGGAGGCTTCAATACAAAAAACCCATATCCCTGAGAAAATTTATAACGCATATAAATTTCTTTTAACATTTGTTACCCGAGTTAGCTAATTATTTTATATATACGAGTTTGTTTTTTGATAAAAATAATGAAAAAAATAAATCGAATGAAATAATGTGGGTCGAGTGAATGAAAGGACGGTAGACATAATAACAAATTTAAGGAAAGCAGGGATGTGTGTATAATTTAAGAAGGAACGAAAAATACTCAGATCTAGTGAAATATTTTTTTTATATATATGTCCAATAAAAAAAGTAATCAGTCGCTAAATGAGAAAGCAAGTAGCAGTAAATATTTTATTAAAGTACTATTATATATATCATAGACAACAGTGGCTTGTTATATATGTTAACAGTAAATATTTATTGAAGTACTATTATATATATATATCATAGACAGCAGTGACTTTCTATACATGTTAACAGTAAATATTTTATTAAAGTGCTATTATATATATAGACAGCACTGGCTTATTATACGCGTTAGCAGTAGTTCGCTATAATACATATGTTAAACACAGCAATATAGAAAATAGAGATATAGGGCAATGTAGAGTAGGTGAGGGCAGTGAAAGAGTGTGATAGGACCAAGATACAAGTGGGGAATAGTCTAATGCTAGTAATAAATAAAATAAATAAATAATAAAAAAATGGAAGCAGAAAATGTTAGTATAGAGCGGGTAGATTTATCTAAAGCTTTTGGAGGGTCAATGGACTTTAATTTAAAGTTACTTGAAATACTTAGACAGAATAGGGAACAAATGAGGAAAATTTATGAGGAGGAAGTGAGAAGAAGAGATGAATCAAAAAAGAGACAGGAAGAAGAAAAGATAAGAGCTAAAAAGTATCAGGAAATTCAAAAATCTGTCTTGAGAGAGTTAGGAATGATAGCAAAGGAATATAGAATAACCCAAGTCAATAAAAAGGAAGAGGCTAAAGATATGGAAAATGAAAGGAAGTTAAAAAGATCTGATGAACCTATGATAGATAGTGCAATAAATGTAGATAAGTGTGAAGAGCAAAGAGACCCCATTCCAACAAATGAAGACCCACAAAAACCATTCAATGAAGACAGCATTGAAAAGGAAACAAGCATATCCAGAGTTAGTAAAAAGGAAGAAGAGATTAAAGATATGGAAAATGAAAGGAAGTTAGAAAGATCTGATGAACCTATGATAATAGATGAGCAAATAGACCTCATTCCAATAGATGAAGGCCCACAAGAACTGTTGAATGAAAGCAGTAAAAAGGAGATGAGCATAGATGGGAACGAAAATATAGAAGGACCAAAGGTCATGGAAGAAATCATAAAAATGGACAATGGACACCAGAGCTACTTAGCAAAGATGATCCACATTAAAAACTTTATTCAAGGAAAGATAGAGGAAAACCCTCAAACCCACTTAAAGAGCTTACAAAAATTTTCCCAATTTTATAAGAAAGGACCAGATTTACGGATAGCTATGGCCAGTTACCATCTGCAAGGCTCTACCAAGGACTGGTGGATTATGGGGAAATGGAAATATAGAATGATCCAGCATTGCATGCCGCTAACCATCCAACAATTAATGGCAGGCAGTCAAATAAAAGACATAGAAGAAATAATTGAATTTCTCACTACATTGGATTTTAACAATTGGGCCAAAGAGCAACCTGATAGAAGGCAAAAATTAGAAAACCCAAGGCCGCAGTCATCGACGATGAGAGATAGATATTATCCACCTGACCTGGGATTATAAAATATTTCAGCCTCTTAGGATGGTTATTAAATGTATATAAGAATATTAAAATGAATTTGGTAAAATGAATTTGGTTGAATGGAATTTACATTGGTCAAATAGGGCTTTAGATAGAAATTTTATATATATATATATATATTGTTGTTTTAATTACTATTACTCTTAAGAATTTTTTTTATATATATTATATTAACTAATCTTACTCTAAGAATTTTTTTATATATAATCAGTTTAACTAATATTACTATGATTTCTAACCAGACACGGCCAAATTAGGCCATTTTTAATTAAACTATAAATTCTAGATCCGGGTATATAAAATATTCGTTGCTTCATGTAATCTCTGCTTTCTATATTTCTATATATCTGTAAAAAAAAAAAAAAAAAAAAAAATTTTTTTCGTATTTAAATTAGGTGATGTAGCAAATTTTTTTTTCTTTCCTTGCCTCCTTTGTTCTTCCTTAATTGTTCATGAGAAGTATGGGGAAATGAAACAGTAAGATTCATATTCGAATCTTAAGTTTCACCTTTTTCTATCGTCTCTCACTGACCGCTCTATCCTACCCAAATTTAACCTTTTTGGTATTGAATTGTGTGTGTAGCAATATTAAAAATGTATAGATATATGTAGAATTCACCATAATACGCACACATTTCGATCTCAAATTTAAGGCAATAAATAAAGATAAATAATATTTTAGATTTCTTCTTTTAGTAATAAAAAAAAATTTTTTTTAACCATTTATTTTAAATTGTAAAATTCGTTATTTATTGCTTTATTTAAATTTCATTTAATAATAATTTAGAAATAGAGTGTAATATTTAATTAAAAGTAAAAATAATCATATGTTCCCTTTTGTATTTGAAATTTTAAAAGCAATGGCCAGTGAGAGATAATAGATTAATTAAAGAAAAATTCCCCAAAATGTAATTAGTAAATGTAAAATGTAAATGTAAACAATAGAAAGGCAGTTTTCTCGCTAATTAAACTTAACAAAATGCATTGATTATCCTCAGGGCAGATTAAGTGGAATCCAAAAATAAACTATGACAAAAATGTGATAAGATAAGATCTAAGAAAAGAGGCCATTTTAGACTTGCTAGAAACTTTAAGTTTAACTTTAGCTGTGCTCTCAATCAGTTGAGAGTCTCCAAGATCTTAAATTAATTTTACCTGCCATGATATGGTCGAGTAGAAAGCGCCCAGACTGTTCTCCGCTCGGGGATGGCCTATCGTATGCCAAACCTTCCATTGCCCTTTATAAATTCAACCACGAAGATCTGCTGCCTAAAATAATTTGAAAGCTGCTGCTGTTAAATTACATGAATCATCTAAATGCTGTAAAGAACTGCTAATGCTAGAATCATGAACAATTTGCTACTGATCACTGAATCGGAAAACTCCTAAAACAGGTACCTGCATCCAAATTCTCTAGAGTACTCTATTAATATCCCGCTATAGCTCATTCATTCTTTATATAACTTATAAACTATAAATTGTAAATTCTCATTTGTAATGCTATAAATTTAATAATTAATATGTAAACTTCTTTAATAATCTAGCCTGCCTAACTCTATCTTTCTTGGGTACGTATTTCTAAAATCTACATTTTATTATATAATTATTGCATGATCATAATTTTCTAAGTATACATCTATGATCGCTTGAAACAATGGATGCATGTCAAATTTTCATTAATATTTACTTTCATAAATAACTTAATATTTTCATATAAATCGACACGCATTCAATGCTTCCTTTATTGTAATGCAAAGGTCTACTGCTTAGCAAATGGCTGATGTATTAGTGTAATAATCACCCAGTTTATATATTGTTTTACATTTTATTAAATCTTGATCAATAATTCCATAAAATTGCATTTCTTTGAGAGTCGCAAACGTTCATTATTAAATGTTGATAATGTAGGGCCGAGTTATAAACTATATTTAAATCTCACAGAATCATCTATATATTATACCCGTGTTATGTTTTAGAGATGCGATTACCCATTATGAGCTTTGAATATTCCGAATTCTATAGGGTTGAAATTAACCCCAGTCGTCCTACACAAGCGGACATAATAAATGCTTCCATAGGGCTTGACAAAAGTCATGCAGCCAGCAGGCAATCGCGGCACAAACCGCTTGTCCCTGGTTATGCTTATATGATGCCTTACCTCTTTGGGCCCATGGCAAATGCCAGCCCATCATTCTTATAAACTCATTCACGGCTTTGCAGTTTCAATATACTGCCATTCCATATCGCCTTTCTAGCGTACCACATGTTTTCTTTTATACTCTATGTATAACTCCATCCCTGCATTATTGACAATCCACTCTCAAATAAATGTTTGCCCCTAGTTATTAATAAATATCTTTAATTAAATAAATATATGTCTGCCACTACTATTATAAATCTTATTTAGACTCTTGCATTGCAAAGGTATAAATCCCTAAAGGCATGCCTTAGAAATACTTGTTCAAGAATTTTAGGTAGCTAGATTACATCATCAAATAAACATATTTCTCTTTGTAAACATAACAGTATCGGAAATACCGCTACTGAGGTCTTAAATATGAAGTATTATTGGTAAAATGATTTCGTATAAATGTTACTAAATCAATAAATGTATTTCTTGAATAACAGTATCAGAAAATTCCGTTACTCAATTTAAATATTACCAAATATTATTAGTAAATGATTTATTATTAAAATGTTTCAATAAATAATTTCAAACTATATGTCTGCAGTTACGTTTTATTTATTCGATACCCATTCTATATAATATTTCCTCGATTTGTAAATATAAGTGTTTAATTAATATTAGCGTTATTATTGGCTAACTCGAAAATAAAATCATGAATCTCTTGCAACATCCGTGCATAAAGAAATATTTACTAATGCCACATCAGATGCGTTGTTTCATAGATTGTATTGTGGAACCGATAAACTATGTTCAAACTTAGTACTATGGGTGGCTTCGCTACCTAAATGGTGCTGCAGTTCTGTGTGGTGGTCGAATTCTGCACTATGTTCACGAATCACATGTTTTCTGATTGTTACAATATTTCATATTGAATTAGCACTAATCTATTAATCTAAGTCACCATTTTGATTTATAAGCGTCAAACTTACTCCACCAACAACTTTGACATTTGTAAATTAAAATATAATAATTTATCATTGATAAATATAGAACATATGAGAAAGATATATGTAACAGATGGGGACCTAGGTCATCTGATGAGTGTTGGTCTAGCATGAAATTGATCTTTGGGATCAATTGTTTTTTAAAACATCTTTATTCATATATTTCAAAAATGTGTAATGGAATGAAGATTATTAAGTGCATCTAAAAAAATACTGCACATGGAAAAAGGGAAATAAAGTTGACTTACTCCATGTGTGTATGTTAATTAAAAAACATATATATTAATCTTTAACTGAGTTTAAAATTATATCTGCACTGAGTAAAATCTCTAGTTTAATAAATGATTGGTGACAATTGTTACTGTATTTGTCTAGAGTGGATCATGTCAAAGTTGTGGGTGAAATAAGTTTGACTCTTGTAAATCAAAATATAACAACTTACTGTGATTTTATTAGTTTTTATTTTCATTCGATTGTGAAGCTGATATATATATATATATATAAATAATTGTTTACTTATTACATTTGTCAATATTTGAAAAGAAGATGAAATAATTTTAATACAATTTAAAATCAAATCTTTTTCATTAAATTTAAAAAATTAAATAAAAATTAAAAAAAGCAGAAAACATATTTTAATGGTATGCTATTACCCTTTGAGGTAATTTCATATTTCACTTCAGATAGATTTTTCTCTTAGATAAACACTTTAATAATTATTTCTACACAAAATGTGTTCAAGTTTATTTAAATTTAATTTTCTTTCCATCTTCAAATTTGATTCCCCCGTCCCAATAAATTTAAATAATTATTAATATTTCAAATCACAATTTTACTTCTATTACTTACGTTCTAATATTTTTAAAAATAGAAATGGATGCATTGGTTAACTTTTACTGCTAGTACATAAATAAGTACGCATGTAATGTATTTAAATTAGTTACGAATATGGTCATATTTTGAAATTATTTTTATACTTTTTAAAAATATTTATGAAGTTCTTTTTAATGATAATCAATCATCTTAATCACCTTAAGTTATGTAGATACTTTTGACATTCAATATATACTCTTCATTTGTTCTATGTAGTATAGTTTTTTGTTATTCTTATATTAATATTGTAAATGTTATGTTGATCTTGAATTTATAATTTATTTTTGTTATTGCTCCCCCCTATATATGTATATATCAATACAAAAGATAAATATGATGAACTTACTTACAAAAGTAAGCTTGTGGTTAAGATTTGTAGAGGTCCCTACCTTCACATTTTCAACTGCACATGCTTTAGGTTTATTGTCTTAGTAAAAATTAAATACTGCAAGTGGAAACTAAGTTGAGCGTAAAAACAAAAATGATACCGAAGCATTCATTTATATAAAGAAAAACAAAAACTAACTCTACAAATGTGTCAGTATTTTATAATCGCATTGAAATGAGTTTGATCCATGTATTGTTGAAATGGTTTATGAAGAAAAAATGATAGTTAAAGAAGTATGATTTATAGAACACCCACAAAAACTATTTGGTGAATCAGAGAGTTTAACGGCATCAAATAAATAAGCAATGGATTTTAAAAAAAAAAAAATATTTAACTGTGAATAGTTATAATACCAGTATTGATAATATTGTAATAATATTGATAATACTATGTTAATAAAATTTAATATATACTATCTGTTATTGTATCTTCATGTTACATGTAAAAATGGAAACGGTTATAGTCTCTTAATTTCTTTTTCTCTCTGTATATGGTTTGATGCAATGGTAGAGAGGTAGAGTTTGAAGCTCAACGTTTATGGATTACCCTTCAGATTGATTATTTCTGGTGCTAAACTTCTCATGAACTCACAGGTAATGAACCATTCTGGTATATACTACATTACTATAGTATTGTGTAAAAAAAATCATTTCCATCTTGATCACATTGTTTTATTTGATTCATAGTACATACAGTCCACATACCAGATATTCTTGGCTCTTTGTCATTAAATATTGGGTGCCTTCAGATTTGGGGGCTCATCTAATATTGGAGTATCATTCTATTTTTATACCATTAGTAATATTCAATCTAATATGCAATAATAATTAATGATTGTTTTCTCTAGTGTAATTTGAAATTATATTTAGTTAAGAACAATTTTGAATAAACATCAATTTCTATTGCTATTTTTCAATGGAATAAATTTGAAATGAATCATTAAAAAACAAAATGAAACAAAGGGAAGAATACAAAAAAAAAAAAAAGATAAGAAAAACTATGGATTCTTCTGGAGGAAAATAAAACCTGGTATATAATTCACTAAAAGATGAGAAGTATAATAAAAAGATTATCCTTTGAATTTTTAAACCATTATTCACTAGTTATAAGCGCCTGAGTAGAATATATATATACTCATTAATTTGGAAAATCTCATGATTTATGATTTAAACAACTATTTTTTTTCTTATCAAATATATTTCTAGATAGTATTTTCATAAGATAATCGGACGCTCATTAACATATTAAGTAGTAAAAAATAATCCCCCCCCCCCCCAAAGAAAAAGTGTGTAGATATTAAAAATCCAGTGAAGTGAATGTTTTTATTATTATTCAATATTTATTAGTAAATACTACTTTATAATTATTTAAAATACCAATATAATGCAAGACAAATTATTATTAGATATATTTTAAATTACTTTATTATATTTTAAAATCGATTTTGAGATTTTCCCTTCTCATATATGTACAATACAGATAGCTAGCAATTTCGTACGCGAAAGGTGTTAAAAGCCTTCGCACTTGATTTTTATTTATTTATTTAGTTTTAAACTTAAAAAGCAATTTAAATCTTCAGATTATAAACGGTAATAACATAATCAATAAAAAAAGTCATTTTTTTCAGCAATAAACGTTTTAAACTTGGAATAAATAAATTATATATACTAATATACATAAACAAAATTGATGTAATGAAAAAAATTATTATAATTGTCCTTTTTATTAAATATAAATTAGTTTGTTCATGAATGAATATGAATTGTAAAAGTTTTACTTATATAATTGTTTAAGTCTATTTAAAGAAATTATAATGAAGTTTTTAAAGTATAAAACTTTTAAGGTAAACTGTATTGCAATAATAACTACAAAACTATTTATGAGTTTATATCTGTAATCCAGGGAGTAATTAGAGTGCTTAAGAAAAAAAAAGTTAATCTATGAAAATGAAACTTATGGCATTATTAAAAGTATGGAATTTTATTCTAAAAATATATTGGTAAAATTTTTATTGCAGAGAAGAAGATTTAAAAACTGAAAGAGAAACCTTATTATTTAAATAAATTAAAAAATTAAACATGGACCAATAGATTCTTTATTAGCTTTACAGAAGTATTTATAAAAGTTATTAAAAATTTTATGCTATGTACATTTACAAAAGAAAAGTAATAAATAATCAACTACATCTGTATGATGAGGTACCTATTTTCATTGAATTGAATGTTTATTAAAAATATTTGACAAAATAAATGACTTTTAAGATGTTATAAAGTGAATAAAAAATGAAATAATCTTTAACCTTTCAGGACAAAGACCTCTAGATCAGTCTATCATAGAGGATCAGTGAAGGAAAAGACAACACACATCAGACTTGCCATTTGATGGATGATGAAGATTCAGAATGTTTTTTATTCTTGTTACTTTAGAATAATTATACCCCTTTAGGTCATTAGATTGACTATCAACATCTATATATAAATTGAAGCAGTAGATCTTAGTTCAAGATTGAGCTTCACTATTTTACCATTTAACCCACATTTCACCCCACTCCTTTTTGTCATATGTATATAAGTTATATGTGTATTTCTGAGAAGCTTCTATGAAATTTATAAATATAAATCTTAAATAAAAATTTTCTTGAATTATTTTAAATATTAACTTCAATAGATGCGACTCAGATATATACATGTATTACAGGAGCACATATAAATATATACTGGAAATTTTGTATCTTTTAAAATTATATATTTTTTTACTTATATTTTTAATACTTTGTAATTATTTTTTTTCATATAATTACACAAAAATTCAAGATGGAAGATGCAACCGTTAACTATCCAGGAGTAATTAAAGAGGTAGGATCATTAGTTTGTTTCATGGTTTTAAAAGGAATTGTTAAATCAAAGTTAATGAAAGTAAAATTTAAAACAAAGCTAATTGATTTTAAGTTAGCAGTTAACATTTTTATCAAATCTATTTCCAATCTGGAAATTGATTTGAATTTATTTTTGGGCAGTTATCTAGCGATTGCATCTCCAATAACAATAGATAAAATATTTCTGTAGATTCAGATTTCCATTTGAGTTAAGAAGTTTAATTAAAAATATTTTTTAAATAAATCAAAACTTGTATAAATAGGGCTAAAATTCTACTGTGAGAGTTTGGTCAATTGCTGCTAAACCAACTTCTTGTCTTTTTGATTTTTGAAATGGTGTTTGGGTAGAGGGACTGAAGTCACCTTTCCCTCCATCTTCAGCCTGACTCTTTGCCATGCCATGATGTAGCTCCTACCGATAAAGAGTGCCTGTGCCATCAGAGAACCATCAAAGCCAAGAAACGTGCTTTTAGCTTAAGTAGAATCTGCCTGCCATGAAAGACAAAGAATGCCACATTCCACATAAGATTCTTTTGTACTTCATTCCAGAGAATCATTAGGTAACAATCCAAAGTCATTATAATCACAATACCTGAATTCTAACTCCTAACTTTTAAATATTAATGTTTTCTTTTATTGAATCTATCTTTTAACTCACTAATCAGCGAGTATGTTAAATTAATAAGTATTTTCTGTGTATCGATTCTCTACAACTTAAATTAATCTCACTGTAAAATCTTTCATCCAACTCATGCTTCTTATTTTTCTTATAATTTAGTGTGGTTATAATTTATTTTTAATGATATTTTTATATTTTTCACTTGATTTTTATTTGTAAATGCCAATCAAACCTGGTCCTACAAACTTCTATATCCTACTGTGGAATAGAAAGGGGAGAGAATAATTAATTATTTAATGTCTTTATTTTTAAATAGCTTGTAAGATTGAGTTTGTCTTTTAAATGAATATATGCTTTTAAAAAATATTTTATTGTAAATTTATATAAAATATATAAATACTTTTCAATCTGGGGTGGATATTGGTGTCTGCTAAATTTGTTGATTTCTTTATTTCAATCATCATTGCCAATTTGCACTTTTAATTGTGTGAATTTTAGTTTTTTTTATGTGTTAAACAAATAGTATTGACAAGAAGGGGAGAACTGCATGCTTAATTAATTATAGTTTTAGCTTCTGATAAATGACTTTATCTTACATGGATCATTATTTTAACATATCATTACATATTTGTTAAACCATTTAAGGCTTTATGTTAGTATTTAAATCCAATGATTTCATATTTTTATAATAGTATTACTGGCATATGTCAGACATTATTAATGAGCCACATAAGGGCTTTGATCTCATTTGCCCGTACCTCATTCTGGGGAGTCTTGATCTTTTTTGTTTGCCATTCTTCTCTTCAAAGTAAATATTTCTATACTGCTCATATCTGTCTGTACCTCCCTCCAGAAGATTACAAAGCCTTCTGTTCAAAACAGGGGTATAAGTCTACTCCCTGGAACAAGCAGGTTAGTGTAGTTGAAGCTCTGCATGCATTTACTGTAATCCAGACCCATAGCAACTTCCTACCTATCTTTCCATTTTGGTATTATTTGGCCTGAAGCTGGTGTACCACATTAAATTTGAAGAATGATATTATCTTGGATGAAGTTGCCACTCTCTCTTTCATTGACATGATTCTAGCACTGCAATTTCTTATATTTCATTTCATAGCCTGTTTAACAAAATAAATTGTAATGATGTGTGATAATGAAATGTTTTTCTCTTTAAATATTTTTCATTGGAGTTTTAGATCCAACCTTTCTGAAACTGATCTCTCCTTTATTGAAATAAGCCATTCCCATATTTATAGAGTTTCCCAATATTTGATCATTAAATGTCGAAAATGTGGAATAAATAAATGCTTTTAGTAGACTTATGGATCAGAATGTATCCTTATTTAATTGTTATAAATAAATGAAAATAAAGTTATATATCAAATGCCAAGGGCATTATATTCAAGTCGTATAAACCAAAACTCTATTATCGTATCTCTATATGTGTTTTCTAAATGTATAAAATGCCACCAACCACCCAGATAAATCTGTTTTTGTAATTTTAAATAAAATCCTATTTCCAAATATACGTTCAATATTGTAATGCCACACTAAATTGATATCTGTTAAAAGTAATTGACTCAAGATTGTCAAATATTTGTAACCAAAATAAAGTTTAAACTGTATGAAGTTGATTATATATATAATCATCTTGAATTTTGTTAAAATAAATATTCATATTTTAAACTTAATCCAGTGTGTTCGGATCTTTTTAATATCTTTATGTATCTTTTAACTTGTATCTTGGGTTCACTCAATCTCTCATCATCATCATCATCATCATCATCACCAGTTGGGTTCTCATGCAAAATGTTGTAGCATCGGGCTGGGAAGGAATGAATTCATGTGGTATCACCATGGGTGTTGTCCGTAATGTTATAGATTTAAGAAATGGGCAAATAGGTTAGAATTCATGATTGTTCCTGACCTGTGTATCTCAGACATGATTGGATTCAGGGTACTTTTACTTAGATCTAAATCTTGTTGGATGAACATACATTTTCAACCAGTACAATATACAAACAAATTAAGCTTGATTAGCAGCTGAAAAAAATTTCAAATTTTATCTGGCTTGAATTTGAAACAAGATTGTGGAATTAAACAACAAATGCTCTATTACTACAGAATGAGACTATTTAATTTAGGAATTATACATTTCATTCAAAATTATAAAGCAATGTTTATTTGAATAATCTAAAGATTAAAAAAAAAGTAAAAATTAAAAAAAAACAAAAACAAAAAAACAAAACAAAAGAAAGATAGGAAATTAATTTTTTTTTAAACTTTTCACAATAAGCTTTACAAAAAAGAAGTTAAAATGATATTAATATGAATGAAAAATATTTTAATCATCTTTAGTTGCTGGGAACCTGTTACTATGTCAATTGCTATTATAATATATACTATAATATACAAACATTAACACATTACCATTATTGTGATTTTTTGCATTTACCATAGCATTTTCATTCAAGCTGTTGTTTAATTATTTTTTCTAACATTTTGCAAAAATGATAAAAAGTTGGAATCTACTGGTGACAAAAAAAGATGCCCTGGACTATTTTCAGAATTATGGGATAGTGCATACATTTGACATGATCCTTGCAGATGTTTTTTTTAAAAATATAATTATCAAACACTTTATAAATTTTTTTTTTAAAGATGATTATATAAATACAGAAAGTTACATAAAACTACAAAAGATTGTAATTAAATAAAATTTAATACAACTGTAATAAAATAAAAAACAATGAAAAGAAAGTATAACAAGCATGGGTAGTCAATGCGTTGGTGGCCTAGTGGTTGGCATGGCTGCCTTCTAGGTGGCTGACCCAGGTTCGCTTCCTGGTCAGCACATTTGACATATGAAGGAAAACAAAACAAAACATGGGTATTTATGTCAACATGACAACAATTATTAATAGCCTGCAACATCACTACAAACATATGCACTATACCATAATTCTGAAAACTCCACTGCATCTTCTTCAGTCCCTGAAAGATTCCAAATTTTAATCATTTTTGCAAAATTTTAGGAAAAATAATTGAACAACAGCTTAAGTAAAAATGCTATGGTAAATGAAAAAAAAAACATGACAATGGTGGCAACATGTTAATAATTGTACATTATAGTATATCTAAAAAAAATAATTAATTAAATGCTCTGAATGACATTTATAAAAAATTATTATTAATTATTTAAACTTAACATTAATTTACATTTGATTTGTTATACTTTTTAAAATTAACAAATATCACCTGCAATAAAATAATTTTGAGGAAAAAAAACAAATATTTTGATGCCCCTGAAAATGGATAATTAAACAAAAAACACCTGGCAAGCTTCCAGCAAAGGGAATAAGGAATTAAATATAAGTATCATTAAAGGTAATTATTAAAATTTTTGTATTATTTAAAATGTGATCAAAATATACTCCAGGGGTCCTCAACCTTTTTGCACTAAGAGCACATTCTATAATACCGGCCAGGTGGCAGGCACCATTTATTTTTTCAATGTAAATTTAGTTGCATATTGTTAATAATACACATAATGCACAAAAAAATATTTATTTCAAAAATAAAATTTTAATATATAATTAACATTTATATTTTTATGCTGTAAAAGTATAGTATGCCCTACAATTTGATTACAATATAATACAATAATTTATAAGAAATTTTAAAAATTAAAATTTATTTGTATCAGATAAATAATTTTTTATCTTTGTTCGAATAGCAGCGGGCACACGTAAAATGGTCTGCGGGTGCCATGGTGCCTGTGGGCATAGGGTTGGGGACCCCTGATATACTCTATATTTTTTTATTAATTATTAATTTAATAAGATTATATTATTTTTCAGATTCATATGTGACTTTTAATTCTTAAATTTTTTTTTTAGAATAACAACAGCCATTAAAATATATTCTGTAAAATTTTAAAGTATATTGCTTTGGAAATTCCACATTCAATTTATAGTTATGGCATGCAGATTTTTTGTATATGTTTTCTTTTAATTAAAACACTAATAGTGCATTTATTGTTAAATCTTTTCTTCTTTGCGAATTCAAAAACAAACTTATTCTACCCACAACTCATGCATTAAAACTTAATAATATAACAAACTTGAAAACCTACACTGTTAATTTTAGTGTTTAACAACTATTGAAGTTTGTAACAATAATTAATTGCTTTCAAAAAATATCAAAATTTTGCCAATGTGTTTGTAATAAGGCCTAAAATATTAACATGAGAACACATTTATCTGTTGCCCACATTTATTTGTGTATAGCTGCTGCTGATATTAATCTGGGATAAGTTCTATTACATATTCATCGATTATTAATTTCTTTCGTATTCTGATAAACAAGAATAAAAAGATATTCAATCCCCCATCACATGGAGTTAGTTGGAAAGCTTGTGAACAATAATTTTGTTTGTTTTAAAAAGTTACTGGAGATGCCCTCCCTCCCCACACACTCCGCAGCGAGTATATAAAAACTGTTTTACCAATTTATATAAATTATTTATTATAAAGTTAATAAAATTTTATTCTATCTTTTTTAAAAAAATCACTATTTGCGTTAAAAATTATTGTACTTTTATTTTTTTAATCAAGAATAAGTATTTGCTAGATATTTTAGTTTTGAGAATTCTGAGATTTTAGATAATATTAGTACTTAACATGATATAGTGTTTTCAATTGCAAAATTTATGATATTTTTATTTTTAAAGAAAAGTATTTTTGTTGGTCTGAATTATCTGTCAAACAAATATTTGAGGAAAATATTTTAAATATTTTGTAGCTTTTTAAATTTTTTACATCTGCAGATAGATTGTTTATTTATTTCCACATATACTACTTACATAGCACCCATAAGTATGACATAATTAGTCGCTGATAATTATTATTTTTTCCTAATATAAAAAAAAACAAGAATATTCATTATTGAGTGTAAATTAGTTTTTGTTATATATAAATAAAAATAGTATATTAAAACCATTTTAATTATAGAAGCACGTAACATTTAGTTTGAATCTGATTTAATTAGATTTTAATGATTAACAGCTCATGATGATTAGTACAATTTTTTTTTTTGCTTAAAAAATTCAATAATTTTCCAATTAGGTCAGTAAATAGAATATTGTAGTTTTAAAATTGGCATCACGTTTTATATATACATTTCTAACAGAAGTTTATATAATTAAGGCTTATGAGATTTTTAAAAGAAATACAAATAAAAATTTAAGAAAGCATCAATACGGATAATGTGTTAATAATAAAAAATAATTAAATATTTATAAAAGACTCAGACAATCATTAATTGTCACTTTCAAAGAAGAATAGTTATTCTAATTTCAGAAAAAGAAAAGAGAAATAGATAGAGAAGCTTAAATAAGAGAGAGAAAGAGAGAGAGAGAGGAGAGAGAGAGAGAGAGGGGGGGGGGGGGGGGGGGGGGGGGGGGGGGGGGGGGGGGGGGGGGGGGGGGGGGGGAGAAAAGAGAAAGTATAAAAAGAACAAAAAGCTAAAGATGGCTTTTGCATAACTATACAATCCAATATTAAAACACCAATACTCCCACATTATATATTTCATATTGTGATTATTTAGGCAAACTATTGCAGGAATTTTTTCTTTCTAAAGATTTCAATATATTGCCTAATTGTACTTTAATCTTAAGTGTATTTTTTTAACAAACGCAAGCAACTTTGTACACGTGCTTATATACTGAACTATTTCAATGAGTTTAAATATTTTTAGGAAGAATGAAACTATACTTTTTAAATTCATTTACCTGTTAATAAAAACACAGCTTGGTGTGGAATATATTATTTGGAGTGATCTGCTTTCTTTTTCAGATATTATTGGACTTAATCAATAACAGCTAGTGTAAAAATTGAATCTGAACTGATTATACTAACTAACTAGACTATTCCATCAAAAGCACCAGACAGTAGAAATTTTAGTTTTTCAATAAATAAAAATTAAAAAGTGCTAATATTCTTATTATTCAGCTAGTTAGCAAGCTTGGTCAATAAATTATTCTGGAATTTTTGAAGAAACCTTTGACATTAACTTTTAAAGGTTGTTTTTTAATCTGTCTTCTTAGAATGATAGAATGGATTATTATTATTAAAGTACTCATATATAAACTCATCAACAAGATAAAGAAGTAACAAAACAATGTGTTTATATATATCATTAAAAACAATCAATACTTAGACAAGTTCAATATCAATAACAATCAACAATTTCAAACTGTTGTCAAGGCAACCTTCTTTTAACAATAAAGATGGAATTCCATATTTATTTATCATGCAATATATTTTATAGCCCCTAAAGATTGCAACTTGACCCCAGAGATTGAAATTATTGATATATATTGTACGGATTAAAATAGTCCAACCCTTAATCTCAATTGCTATCAAAAAAATATATGTATAAAATATTACAAAGATTTTGTATCAAGTCATGTTTATCATCACAACTATTTTTTTTTTTTATAAAAAAAAAAACAACTATTTTTTTTTTTGACATTTGTAAAACTAATCTTTTATCTAAGAGTAGTGAAGAGGCAACAGTAATAATCAAAAAAAGAGATGAAAACAAAACAAAATGTGAATTGTATTGAAATGTAATAAAAATAATAATAATAACTGAAATTAGAAATATACATATGTATTGTTAGTTATTTACTTTTTAATTTTTTCACACACATAAATCATTCTAAAGTATTATAGTATAATCACTTATGCCATTGCTATAATTTATATTAACAATAAAAGATTAGAAAACAGATCTTGTGAAAATTCTATATATATAATAAAAAAACAAATTTAAAAAAAGGAATAACAATTTTTTGTTTTGCTTTATCAAGTCCAGTGAAGGAAAATTATCAAAAAACTTTTGCCTTATTAATTTTACTTTTAACAACAGAAAAATAAATTGCCATTTATGTCTTTCATAATTGATAGAATACACTAGAAAGCAAACTACTATCTAAGGATTTTTCCATTCTCCTGTCTGTATGTTCTATCTTAAATCATGGCCATAAACATGTATAACTAAGGAAGAAAATTATATATTTAATTAACTCATCCCAATATGGAGAAGGGAGAGACAAATATTTAAAATTTAAGAAGCAACTGTAAAAAAAAAAAATATTATGGCCAATCATCTGAATTATATTGCCATTCAGTAAAGGTGATATTTAAGCAAACTAATAATAAAAACCATTCTAAACTCAAACATTTTCGTTAACTACTTTAGAAAACAATAGTCTAAAGATTGAACCAAGGAGAAAGAACTGTTAAAGAAAATTAATGTTTGCTTTCATCAAACTACTAAGAAAAAAAAAGAGAAATCTATATATGTAATTTCTAAATATGACAGATCAATCATAAGTTAATTAACTAAGTATAGACAAGTTTCTAATCATTTTATTGTTTTACTATATAATGTATGAATTTTGTGCCTACAGATAGGTAGAATTAATACCCACAGATCAATTTATTATAATATTAAAAAAAAAAGACATTTACTCTGTATATTCGTTAGCATTTATGTTAAAATGAAGACTAAAAAAAATTTTTTTTTTGTTTTTATCATTTTATTATACAAATTTGTTATATTAAGTGTTATTATTTATAACTGTATTATTTAAACACATAGTAAACTGTTTTCATTTTAATATCCACATACTTGATAAACCTTTAAATAATAAATATTACCATCTGTTTTATGAGTTCACTGAAAGCTCAAATAGAGAAATGGCCATTACTATCTTATTGTAATTTTCAATTTATTATTGCCTATCACCTATATCACAATAAAAGATGAAATAAATACTTTATTAAAAATTTAACGTCCTTTGATTTTTTTTTATGTTATAAATTTATTTCTCAACTTCATCATATTTGCACTTTGGATCATGACACAGCGTATAAATTTATTAATATACATATACTTTACCCTAAGAATATTTAAATGCTTATGATCATTTGTTTAAGATTTGGAATTACCCATAACCCCACACGTGTAAGTAATCATACCAGATTAAAACCCCACACAGATAAAGATATATATCTCATGAGTATAATCTAGAGTTGATCAAAAGTAGTCTTCATTTCTGGAATATACAGTGAACAAGTGATCTTGAGTCTTAGTTAGATTTATTTAATTGTACATTATTACAAAGGCTAGCACGATTACAGACCATTTATAATTACAAATTTAGCATGGGATTCAAACAGATTTAAAGAAATCTGCTAACTGATTCCATTACAATTTGGCAATTTCCAACCTTGGGCCATGAAATTAAGGGTTCTAGTATGCTATGAAATTATCTGTTAACCCATTGAGTGTTTTAGATAATTTCAAAATCAATCTATGAAAAAATTACATTTTGTTTTTGACATGTATATTGTCAAAATTATTAAAAACGCCTTTTTTGTCATTGTTGTTTATTTTCAACTTTATTGATTGGAGTTAAAGAGAATACTATTACAATTATACATGTAAATATATTCATAGTTATTTGACTTTAGTTTTAAATAAAACTTTATACATATAAATATATACAAGATATTTTTGTAGATGGTTAGCTACTATTACATATATTTTTTTAAAAAAACAAAATTGATACTTCTGATTGTATTAATAACAAATTATATGTCATAATTTGCTGCAAAGTTTATCAAATTTACAATAATTTCAGGCAAAAGCACAATTTTTACAAGATATGCTATTTCATTAGGAGTTTTATACTTTATTAGTATAATATACTTTCTGGGAATATATAATTTTACAAAAAAGCAGTTCCAAATGCTATATAAATAGGTACACATGTATTTGACAATTATATTATCTTTTGGACTGGAAAATATGTATTGAAACACTTGATTAAGCAACGAACCATGTTGATGAAAGAGAACTGGAAAAAATAATAATTCTCATCTTCATGATGATGTAATTCACAGATGACTTCAATTAGTAAGCAACATGATTTTAATTGTAATAGACTATAAGAGATAATTAAAAAAAATTTTTTAGAAGAGATGAGGAGTCCAATATAAATTTTCTGAAATAATTGTAAGATATTCACTATAAAGACTGAAAGTTTATGAAGTACTTAAACAAAAAGGATATTATAAAGAACTCTAACTTCATAATAAGCTATTTTATTGAGCAAGATATTACTCATTATTAAGAAGGAGATTACATTGTGTAATTGACAATCCAGTAGAGATAAGACATATTTTGCTCAATTGAGGCTTTATTTTCAACTTGCTTGTATTCATTGATATTCCAAGAAAGGATATAAATGAGATTTGAAAATAAAAGATATCCTATCTAAAGGATAGCTGCCAATTTTATTATACTACTCTATTGTCAAGTTTTACTTTGAAAATCTTTTACTATAGTAAATATTAATAATGGTCACTTCAAGTTGGAAAATGTAAAAAACTATTGTTAGCATTCACAACTATTTCTATCCATGTTTAATTATTCTAATGCAGTGCATGTTGTATTAACTTAAATGTAATTCTTCCATGTCAAAAATTTAAGTAATTATTATTTTAATCATGTTTGAAAAGACAAAATATCTAAGAATAAAAACTTACAAAATTTTACAACAGGCTTATGAATTTTGCTATTTAATGTTCAAATATTATTTATGTGACATGCTACTGCAGGGGTCCCCAACCATATGCCCGCGGGAACCATGGCACCTGCAGACCATTTTATGTGTGCCCACCGCTATCCAAACACGATAAAAAATTATTTATCTGATACAAATAACTTCAATTTTTAAAATTTCTTATAAATTATTGTATTATATTGTAATAAAATTGTAAGGCATAATATATTTTTACAGCGTAAAAATATAAACGTTAATTATATGTTAAAATTTTATTTTTGAAATAAATTCGTTGTACATTATGTGTATTATTAACAATATCCAACTATAAATTTACTTTGAAAAAATAAATGGTGCCCGCCACCTGACCGGTATTATAGAATGTGCTCTTAAGTGCAAAAAGGTTGGGGACCCATGTGCTACTGTGAAATATATGCTGAGAAATGGAAACTAAAAGTAGTTTAAACAATAGGTACCTTGAATAAGTAATTTTAATACATTATGTTTTAATGCTGTGGTATACACATGTTTCAGTTATAAAGTAAATTCTCACATATGTTTCAATTACTATTTCATTGCTTAATTAAATTATAGATTCAAAAATTTTTGCATGAATTTTAAAAGTCTTTGAATGCATTAGCCATTTCCCCCATAGGTTATTTATTGTATTTGATATCTTTTCAGATAGACATTTTTAGAATAATAAAGAAAAAACGTTAACTCCAAAATTATTATTAAGATAATTTTTCTATAAGTAGTTGTTTATTACAATTGATTTTGTCGATTTTTTATTTATTCTGAATGCATTATGAGCATATTTCTGCGCATATATATATGTATATATCGAACTGGATCTCTCTGAACTTTTTTTATTACTAGGGTTAAAATACCTTTTATAATTTTTTTTGGTAAACTTTGACCGCACTTTGGCCGGACTTGTATTTATTTATTTTAACAGGCTACTGTTTATTCTTGATACATTAATATTTTACTATTATTGGAACAAGCTTAATTTATTCTTACTAAGCTTACTTTATATAGTTTTACTTACTATATTTTATTATCTTTTCTTATAGTTGAGTATTGGATGATTATTTTTCATTATTTGTTCTTGGCTTTTATTTACTTATATTTGCAATAATTAATATCTTTTAATATCTTGGTTTTAATAAGTTTTAAAATCTAAACTTTAATACATTTATTTTCTTGGTAATTATTATTTTATATCTTTTCATAACATTATTTATTAAACAATATCTTTTATATTTATCATTTCATTATACAATTATTCAATTATGTCTCTAAAACATGAGAACAGACTGGCACTTCAAGCATAGAGGAGAATACCATTGATAGCATAACCATCAACGATATCCATGGTCAGATTGGGATATATGAAGCATAACATGACCACATTTCCTGAGCATGTCACATTTAACAGCAGGAACAAAAACTCTGCCTTCCAAAGCACTTTCTTTGTTTTAAGAATCAACCTCTGGCACCTGCTGATTATATGTTATATAGCCAGCATGCTCGTACAATAGGCACACCAACCAGTACTTGAAATCTCCCAAACTAGCTTCTATTCTTAATCAAGGTGGTCCAGTGCATTTAATTTAACACATATAAACATTTAAATAAATGGTGATGCAGTGACAAGAGAGAGAGAGAGAGAGAGAGAGAGAGAGAGAGATAGACCAAGTAACACTTAAACAAACATTCATATTTATTCATGCATACAGATTTAATATAACATAACAATATGAAAATTTACATAGAAAAAAATATAAATGATTAGTTCAGGCTAAATTTTATAATAGTCATTCATTAAAGTTCATTTCATTAAAAAAGGTAAAGTGTCTATAGACAATTATTATGAAAAATATATATATCTAGGTTTTCATTATTTGTAATATTGAGATGACATATTTCCTTTGGTTTGGTTTTCTTTAATGTTACTTTCCAACAGGTTGTCTTTTTGGTCTCCATCAAAGGTTTCTCAGGACTTGTCTTCCATTCTGTGACTCAACATTGGGAGAGAGAGAATAGCAGCATATATTTTATGACTTAAGTATTGGTTCTGGGCATTGGTTCCAGGCATGGACAATTGAAACCCAGTCAAACACTTCTAAGGTGGGTTAGCAATGCATAGTTAGTTTGGCAGTATATGCAATAATATTTTCCACAGCAGTAAAGATTGGCTCTATCCTGTACTTAGATTTCTGAATCTCTGTATAACTGGATAAATCAATAATAGCATGAAGACCAGAATGAATATAACAATAGCTAAGTTGCACTTTTATATCTTAACTCTTCCATTGTTCTTTTCATTATCATAGCTTTAATTTTTATTTTGTACTTTAAATCTATCTTTTTTTAAATTAATTTTTACATTTTTTTTAATTCAATTGATTTTTACATTTTTCTTCAATCTAATCTTTTTCTAGATTAATCTACTATCTCTTCACATTTATTTCAATGAGATAGCTTACATAGTTTATAATTAATTCAATTTCAATATCATTATCAGCCAGAAATTTTCAATGGCATTCAAAAAGTTTTTTTTCACTAATTAATTAAGTAATCTTTTTTATTTTAGATTTGTTTTATTAAGATTTATTTTTGAACATTTATTCTTTTAACTTATTTTTAATTTATAAAAAGGAGAGTGAGTTTTAAAGATTTTATTTCTAATTATTTTTCCCATCCTGTTTTCAATAAAAAGCTTTATTCCCTTTTAAAAGAAAATATGAAGCAATCTTTTTATTTTATTACAATTTAAAAATTTACATAGCTATCCTTTCATATAAATTTGATCATATATATTTAACTGCTTTGTTATTGAACTCTCACACACTGGTTTTGAATTTTAAAATTTGCAATATCTGGTTTCAGTTTAAAATTTCTGGAAATCTATGCAGTCTGCACATGCATTTTTTACATCCTTGTTCCCATCTTTTTTTCTAGTTTCAGAAAATGTAAGTTTTATTTTTCTGTGATAAAATTGATAATTTTATGAAAATTTTTATAATCAACTAATTTGATTTTTTTTGTGTTTTTCTCAGGTGTTTTATTTTTAATGGAATTGTGTTTACCCTGAAATTTATAATGGAAAAAATGCAAGATTTTACCAATTCTAGAAAAGGCAGCAATTTTCCTATAAGTGAGCCATGGAACTTGGATGCTTCTTGTAGCAGTTCTTTTGATGAATTGTCTGCCAATGATTTAGAATTAGATGTAGTACCAGAAAAAAGAAGACTAAACAAAAATGTGTGAATACAAATGCTGCAGCTCTGCCTACTTCAGGCCCATCTTCTTAATCAGATCTATATAAGTTGCTAATAAACATTATCAGGTCAAATTTTACTAAGTCTTTCAGACTCAAGCTTTCCACCACTGGTGAGTATACTAGATTTTTAAAAATTATTACTTAATAAACATATGAAAAAATATTATTGAAACTAACAAATACACTGAACAAAAAAATGCTCACAGTTGGATAACTTGCTCACAGTTGGATAACTTTGTCATATCATGAATTATCTGCATTTTTGGCATGATAGTGGACATTTCTGATATGAGACTAAGACAATCATATTTTGCAAATACTATGACCTGATTTAGATTTTATTCAACATTGTCTTGCCAAATACTAAATATAGAGATTTTGACAGAGTATATAAACTTAGGCTGATTATAGACTACTGCAATGTAAATTTTAAAGCTGCATATCAAATGCATAGAGAGATAGCAGTTGACAAAGCTATTACTAAATTTACTGGTCACAGTAGCATGAAGCAATATAAGCCCTCAAAACTTATAAAGTGAAGATTCAATTGGTGGATGTGTGCAGATAGCCCTAATGGATGTGTCCCATATGGAGTTGTATACAGGTAAAGATACAATTTCAGATGCTGGCAATGTCTGGTTACTGTAGCTATTTGTCACAATGAAAGTGTGATAGATAACACATCTCAAACATCACAACACTTCTGCAGGAATGTCAAATAGCATGCTAATTTGGCCAAGATCTTTCCATGAAGATTTTCATCAGTAGCTCTAATCAGAAAGTTATATTAGCATTTGGTTATAGTATTATTTTAATTGTAAGCTATCATTTTGTATTTAATCACTTGATTTTATATTTTAGATAAATTCTATCTAACAAAATGAAGTGTTTGTCATAAGCTGACAGGTAGGATAAACAATACTACATTGCACTGACTCTAAACCATTAACTTATATACCTTAAGTTTATATCTATAATGAATTTAGCATTTCATTCACTTTTTATTTTGTTTTATTATTTTATTTGGTATATAGTGACTATTTTAGTAGTAATTTTTAATAAATTACAAACATTATAGAAGTTCTTTATTATAATATTCAAATTATACCAATTATTGATCAATATTAACTACTTGCTATTAGGAATGACATATTTGTTGCAAACCCCTGTATGAAAAAAACACTTTGAAGGGCTACTAGGAAAAATGAAAGGTATTAATTATCTTTATTTTATGAAGTGTTCTTATGATGTATTACCTTAGGTAAGTGTTATTATATATCACTTTATTGGAAATTTAATGATGAATGCAAATAATTTATTAACAAAAGTATAGTCTTCAAATTAATGCATGAAAATTTAGAATTTATGAAACAGTATTAAAATAATTTTTAGAAATATTAAAATTTTGTTCTTTTTTATTACTTTGAATATCAATGGCTATATTTTTTCAGCTTCATTACATTCCTTGGTGTTTTATGTTTCAAACAATATATATTACATCATTTTTGAATAATACAAACTTAAGTTATTATAAAATTTGTGGCTTAACATAATTTTTTAAATATTTAATATGGCTGCTTCAACAGTGAATTAAATTATGAAATATGTAATGCTATTATATGTGTTTTATAACATATATCTCACTATCATTACAATATATTGTAACTGGACCGCCATACAACCCTTTTATTACGTCAGTTGTAACAATTTTCTGATGAGCATGCTGTAGGAAGGAACTATCAATTGACATTCCTAATGCAGATGTTAATGCCTCCTACAACAATATTTCCTGCTCATCAGAGGATGTAGTTTTATAGAGACTGGAAACATCTAAATATTTCTATGTTTGGTTTCCCAAAAAAGCGCCATTAGAGTTCCATCTCACTACAACCTGACTGGCCTAGGTCAAGTTATGTCAGACGTAGCTCAGAGAACATGAGATTCTCATGAACCAGTGCTATAACTGATGAGTGATGCATTAAAACAAAACAGAATTGGATAACTGGACAACCAATTTAATTTTTAGTAACAAAAATATTTATTAAACAACAATTAATTTGCAATTTCAACAATAGTTCATTAATTCCTCTATGAGAATAAGCTTGGAAACATTCTAATTCAATAATAGTTCATTTTGAATTCATTTATGGGAAGAAGCTTGTGAATATTCTAATTCAACAATAGTTCATTAATTCCTTTATGAGAAGAAGTTTGGGATTATTCTGATTCATCAATAGTTCATTTCGAATTCATTTAATAGTTAATTTTGAATTCATTTAAGAGAAGAACCTTAGAAGCAGTAAAGTATTTATGGTTTATACAATAATTCATTTTGAATTCATTTAAGAGAAGAGCCTTTGAAGCAGTAAAGTATTTATGGTTTATACAATAATTCATTTTGAATTCATTTAAGAGAAGAGCCATAGAAGCAGTCGAGCATTCATGGTTTATCCAATAATTCATTTTGAATTCATTTATGTGTAGAAGCTTAGAAGCAGTAAAGCATTTATGATTTATACAATAATTCATTTTGGATTCATTTATGTGTAGAGGCTTAGAAGCAGTAAAGCATTTATGATTTATACAACATTTCGTTATTTTATGAATCATTACTGATTGGTAAATATTTGAACTCAACAATTCTTGGTTTGTAGAGCATTTATCATTTGATAATTGAGGCATTTATAATTTAGCCAAACATAAAGCTATAATAAAGGTGTCTTAATATTTTATTAAACAAAACGTATGCAACCGTTTTGTAAATTCATTTCATAACATATGATAAATATGTTTTAGTATTTTATAAAAATTACCTTCCAGTTTTGCAGTCCAGTTTATTCAAGAAGAAGGCGGATTATTTCATTTATGGAAAGTCATGGCATAGTGTGGAGAGAGTGGAGCTTCTAATTTATTCCATTTTTATTATAATTCCTCTAGTAAAACCTTTTTTTTTCATTTTCACATTTTGTTAAAGCTCTCTGCGTAAGACGAGAGAGAGAAGTTCTTTTCTTCCCACAACGTATCTAATTTGAATACTGCCTCAGTTTTAACTCAAGTATCTTTTTTCTTTCTTTTTAATGATTGGATAATTAATTTCTCTTTTTTTTATTGAGACAGATAAAAAAAAATAAAATAAGACGACATAACATTTTATTTAAATCCATCAATACTAAAAATCAAAAATATGATTTTATTTTTCATTTTTAACGAATCACAACACTATCGCGTTTCCAATTAGACTGAATCACGCTAGATATTTTTGAATGGGGGGGGGGTCTTTTGAATATTTATATGAGGAACAGCATTCCTGTTTCATTACCCCTCACCAATTTTTGGGATGAAATCGCCTGGAAGTACGATTTCATTCCATATACTATATATATTATTTCTCAGTACTGGTCTTAGATATGCTGATGAATGGGTAAGATGAGCTGGAAAAGTGAATACATGAACCATAGCCTCCAATGCCAGGATAAGTAGACGGCCAAGCACAAACCACCAGCACACACCGCCTCATGACGTCACGAGAAAATATCTCATTTTTAAGCACTACCTCTCTTGTACCTAGAAGCATCATCCAATCAAGAGTAGGAGCCAGAGAAAAAAAATCAATTTGGCACTCAGCCAACCCTGCTCAGCTCCGGTGAGTCTTAGGGGCTATCATTTGGTCTATCCATGAGACCAAGGCCTATCCATGAGACCTATATATACACACTGCTGGACTACTCTTGAAGCACAACATCCAGGTCTGGATAGTGCCGAGCATATACTTCGGAGCATCATAACACAATGCATCCAAGCAGCTCTGCTCAATCGTCCACCATCTCAACATGAAAAACACAAGTTCATGCATCACTACATCACACTCACAAACTTTTTTCCATCAGCTATCTCTATTTTATTCTGAATCATAACTGCAACCTGGTTTGGAGAGACTGAGGATCATGATCAGTTCTCCTATAGTCCTCTTTTATATTATGAGGTGACATACTTCTGGATCGTCTCTTTGTTGAAAATTTATCATGTTCAACATTACTGTGGTGTCTTGCTTCTTCATTTCTGTATTCTCTTTGGAGATCATTGTTACTGTTTGATCTTCTAATTATACGTGTCCGATATGGACCATGAACACCATCTGTGAATTTTCTCCTATTCCTCTTCCATGGTGGTATTTCATTTTTACATAAAAGTTTATTTTTAAATGGTTCTTCTGCCATAGTAATTATTTTTTTGGTATTTGCAAAGGTTTCTTGTTGTTTAATTTCTTTCACACTGATAAATCCCGAGTTTTCAGATTCCTTTTTGGTGTCTTTTCCTGCGCAAGCAACTATATTTTTAATAACTGTCTTTATATATTTTTTTTCTGTACTCAATTTTTGATTTGAGTTTATTAAGCTTTTGTTTATAATTTTTATATATGGTTGAGGACTAACACACTTTTCTTTCCATTTTATGGTTTCTTTCTCTATCTCCTTTACTATTTCATAGCATATATCAGAGAATTTTTCTGAAACATTTTCTTCTATATTGGACAGTCCCTTTGTTATATTTTGATTATGTTCATTTTCACGTTTTTCATCTTCTTGAAGATCAGAAGATTTTAATTTTGCTTTATTAGATTCATTTTCATCCATTTGAAACTCTTTTACTGTATTTGATACAATTTCATTCTCAGCTTCTGTATATACTGTTTCTTTATTTTCAATTTTAGAGGTATATTCCACAATCAGAAGTTTTCCTGAAGGTAGATTGACAATTTCAAGATCACTCTTTGTAATTTCAGTTTCTTCCTTTTTAACAATCTCAAATTTTGCTTCATCAGTAATAGGATATTCAATTTGTGATTCCTTTAAAATATCTTTGGTTGGAAATTTCAAAGTCTCCTCCTCATCCAATTTTTTAGACTGAGTTATTTTTTTCATTAACTGGTTGAACTTTTCATTCTGTTTTTCCACTGCTTCCATAATTTGTTTTTTATCTTTTTCTCTCTGTTTGATATCTTCTTCTCTTTGCTTATCTCTTTTTTGATATCTTCTTCTCTTTGTTTGATATCTTCTTCTCTTTGTTTGTCTCCTTTCTTTTGGCCTGCTTTTATAATTTCCAATAACTGGGCTAATGTAGACGTCTCCCCTGTTTTCTCTGATTCCTCATCTGCTTTAGCTTCTTGTTTATCTTCTTTCTCAGGAGGATCCTCTATGCTTTCTGTATTCATCATTTTTTTTTATTTTGATCTGGTTTTCATCAATATTTTATTCTAGTTTAATGGTATTTTTTTAATTTCAACTTTAATAAGCTTCTCTCTCCATCCACACCATGACTTTACTCCATCTTCTTTGAAATGCCTATTTCATTCTTTATGCCATTCATTTTGTGTTTTTCTTTTAGACTTTTATTTTTTTTGTCCTTCCTGAACAAATTACATCACTACATCATATGCTCTGTTCATATCACAGAATCGTGATCTGCTTATGCCTATGAGTAGGCTAGCTAGATAAGGCTTCACAGTAGGGTGGCAAATTAATAGGTGTCTATGGTTAGGCTAGCTGGATAAAGTCTCACAATTGGACGACAAATGTAGCCGGTGCCTATGCCAGATAAGGCCTCATGTTACGGCACCAAATGTAACCGGAGTCTATAGGTCGGTTAGCCAGGTAAAGCCTCACGTTAAGGCGCCAAATGTAACCGGACCGCCATACAACCCTTTTATTACGTCAGTTGTAACAATTTTCTGATGAGCATGCTGTAGAAAGGAACTATCAATTGACATTCCTAATGCAGATGTTAATGCCTCCTACAACAATATTTCCTGCTCATCAGAGGATGTAGTTTTATAGAGACTGGAAACATCTAAATATTTCTATGTTTGGTTTCCCAAAAAAGCGCCATTAGAGTTCCATCTCACTACAACCTGACTGGCCTAGGTCAAGTTATGTCAGACGTAGCTCAGAGAACATGAGATTCTCATGAACCAGTGCTATAACTGATGAGTGATGCATTAAAACAAAACAGAATTGGATAACTGGACAACCAATTTAATTTTTAGTAACAAAAATATTTATTAAACAACAATTAATTTGCAATTTCAACAATAGTTCATTAATTCCTCTATGAGAATAAGCTTGGAAACATTCTAATTCAATAATAGTTCATTTTGAATTCATTTATGGGAAGAAGCTTGTGAATATTCTAATTCAACAATAGTTCATTAATTCCTTTATGAGAAGAAGTTTGGGATTATTCTGATTCATCAATAGTTCATTTCGAATTCATTTAATAGTTAATTTTGAATTTATTTAAGAGAAGAACCTTAGAAGCAGTAAAGTATTTATGGTTTAAACAATAATTCATTTTGAATTCATTTAAGAGAAGAGCCTTTGAAGCAGTAAAGTATTTATGGTTTATACAATAATTCATTTTGAATTCATTTAAGAGAAGAGCCATAGAAGCAGTCGAGCATTCATGGTTTATCCAATAATTCATTTTGAATTCATTTATGTGTAGAAGCTTAGAAGCAGTAAAGCATTTATGATTTATACAATAATTCATTTTGGATTCATTTATGTGTAGAGGCTTAGAAGCAGTAAAGCATTTATGATTTATACAATAATTCATTTTGGATTCATTTATGTGTAGAGGCTTAGAAGCAGTAAAGCATTTATGATTTATACAACATTTCGTTATTTTATGAATCATTACTGATTGGTAAATATTTGAACTCAACAATTCTTGGTTTGTAGAGCATTTATCATTTGATAATTGAGGCATTTATAATTTAGCCAAACATAAAGCTATAATAAAGGTGTCTTAATATTTTATTAAACAAAACGTATGCAACCGTTTTGTAAATTCATTTCATAACATATGATAAATATGTTTTAGTATTTTATAAAAATTACCTTCCAGTTTTGCAGTCCAGTTTATTCAAGAAGAAGGCGGATTATTTCATTTATGGAAAGTCATGGCATAGTGTGGAGAGAGTGGAGCTTCTAATTTATTCCATTTTTATTATAATTTCTCTAGTAAAACCTTTTTTTTTCATTTTCACGTTTTGTTAAAGCTCTCTGTGTAAGACGAGAGAGAGAAGTTCTTTTCTTCCCACAACGTGTCTAATTTGAATACTGCCTCAGTTTTAACTCAAGTATCTTTTTTCTTTCTTTTTAATGATTGGATAATTAATTTCTCTTTTTTTTATTGAGACAGATAAAAAAAAATAAAATAAGACGACATAACATTTTATTTAAATCCATCAATACTAAAAATCAAAAATATGATTTTATTTTTCATTTTTAACGAATCACAACACTATCGCGTTTCCAATTAGACTGAATCACACTAGACATTTTTGAATGGGGGGGGTCTTTTGAATATTTATATGAGGAACAGCATATTCTATATATTGCAGAAACAAACTCAACATGCAATATCAGATACATAATTTTTTTTTAAATAGCTGTGTATAATAGCACATTAATACTGTTTGTTAAACTATAATAAGTACAATAAAAACTGATTAACAAAATGAATTTTATCTGTTTTTAACCAATCAAAAAAAGGAACAAACTAATTAAAAAATAAACATAACTTTCTTTATGAATGTATTAATCAATTAAGAAATATCTGTATTAACAATTCATAAGTGTGTATTATGATAACAAACAGATTTCCTAATATGAAGGTCTGATCCATATACCATTCTTATATTTCCACACAAGTGATAATCAATCTTGCACAAAGTTCCAAATAGTACTAATCATGTTAGATTTTTTTGTGAAGGATAATATTTATAAAAATAATGTGAATATGTTTTGGTGACACAATCTATGAAATTGAGAAATTGGTTTACTTAATTCTCTATAACTGTTTCTTTAAGTATAAGATATTCTTTTGCAATATTGTGATTTTATGATTATAAATAAATTTCTTACAGATATCATATATACCAATGGAAAATAAGTTAGAATATTTTTGCCTTCTTGATGTGGAACACTCATATAAAAAAGATTACAGAATACTGATATTATTATTTCCAAAAATGTTATCACTTGTTAAAATATGGTAATGAGGCATTTAATAGTGGTAGTACTGCTGGCTCTATATGGTTATATATTTTAAATGTATAAGTATGATTTGTAAAGAATTGGAGTACTACTCTATCATTAGTTTATTATTATGTAATTAGTTGGTGCCATCTGAAGAACAGCAATTTGTAATGTGATGCATAGCCTACATGCGGACTAATAAAATTGAATTGAAATGTATTAGGATAAAGATATCTGTTGGAAGTTAGAGACATGATATTAGACACAATATTAGAAGCAGAAATTAACCTCCAGGATAGATTAATAAAAGAAGTGTAAGGATAGAGTTGTCTGTTAGATTTCATTTCTTTGCTATTGCATGTTGAGAGACAATTATTCTTTTTTAGATACAATAGGAGTGTGGAAAACCTTGGATAGATTTTATAGTATTAGATCCTTGAAATACAAAGTAAAATTTTATATATACATATACATAAAAATACATATTTAGCTATTTTAATTTTTCTTTAGTGTACTAACTTAGTATTAGAGACTATGATTGATACTAATGACTAAGTGTCAGGGGGTGTAAAACTGAAGATATAGGCAACCCAAATGTTTAAATAATCATTTTAGAGACACTAAAGTAATTAAAAAATGAAATAAATATACTAATTTGGCCAAACTAGATGCCATCTCTAAGCCGCTAAATGCAAAAATAGATCTCAACTCTAAGTTTTAAAGGAGATGAGCTCAAAAAAATTTAAAAAGCTAGAAGCTAAAGTCACCAAAAAATTAAAAGAAGATAAAACTGAAGTCACTGCATTCAGAATAGAGTATAATGCATTGAACAAAGAAATAATAAGTGATATAGATGAAACTATAAAAAAATTAAAGCCTGTAACCCAAGCAATATTGAATAGTGGATTTGAATTTGAAGAATCCCAAGATGATGATGAGATAGAAGTAGAGGATATAGATTATTCTGAATTGCAGGCTAGTAAAACTACTGATCTTGAGATCACTAATAGTGGTGAAACAAAGTTTTCTTAGTGGGTGAACTTATCTACAGGAAAACATATAGTAATAAGAGATATGATAAATAATATTTCTGAGGATAAAGATGTTATAATTGATGATAGTTTAGTGAAAGAGAATAATGGTTATTTCAGGTCCCAAATTAGCAAAAATACTATACATTTCAATGAGTTAGGCATAACAGACCTCTCACATGGAGGAATATAATCACCAAAAATTATTTGAAAGGCAAGTGTATAAAGATTTGAATAATGTTATTCTAGGACTGATGATGATCAAACAAATAAAAGGTTTTTATTTCATGGTAATATTGATTTAAAATCATGTGTTATTGGAGCAATAGGAAATGTGTAAATAGATATGGATACAACCATAAATCTTTGGATAATGGTAATAATTTTATCTGTTATAAGGAAACCATATTTCTAGATAGCTTTAAGAATGAATGTGTTAATGGAAATTCATACTACTTGCATGATGTTGTTAACTTATTTTGTAAGTATTTGAGAGAAAATATGATGTTAGGATATAAAAAGAAAAAAGAGTTAAAGTCAGTTGTCACTAGCACAGATTTTATATGATACCAAGAATTCATAATTTTAAATATATTGGAGATTAGCTATACTATTCAAGATTTTTATAAATTGTGCCCTAGTCAAAATTTATTTTATAAGTATCCAGTGAAAATGATTAAATTATAATGCTTCTGCCAATAATCTTCAGTCTTGTCAAAATTTATATCTATATGTTTCAAGATCTTAATTGTTAGGAAAGGATCTTATAATTCTATGAGTACTGCACCTATTATATTTTTATGAATCAAATCAGTTTATTTATGGGAATCATTTGATTTGGTTATGGCCCATTTAAATTTGGTAGGATAAAATGTATATATATATATCATTAGAAATCACCAGTAACCACATAAACATTCATGATAAGAATAGTAATCAATATTTTTCACTGTTGTCAAGGCAACCTTCTCACCTTTTAATAGCAAAAATGGAAATCCACTCTTACTAATGGTCCATTGAATATATATGGACACTTAAAGATTGCAACTTGACTACAGAATATGAAATATTGATACAATAAAGTTTAAATAAACCTCTTTAAACATGAAATAAACATGTCACTGTAATGCAGATTAATAAGTAGTCAATTATAACATTATAAACCTCAATAATTTTAAATTGCTCATGTATTATTTAAATAATAAGTGAAATAATGCTTAAAGCTATTTGGGATAATTAGTAACCATTAGAAACCACCAGTAACCACATAAACATTCACAATAAGAATAGTAATCAATATTTATATATGTAAATTAAATAGATTAAATTGAATCTTATGTTAGTAACCCACAGGAACACCAATACAAGAAGTTTTACAACTTACATGAAGGACTCCATAGGATACAGAAAAAATTGGAGAAAATGTCTATATGATTGATACAACAGATGGGCTGAGAGGGACTTACAATGCCCAAAGCCTTAGACTGACATATGCACTAGTTTGTCTGTATACTTAGTAGTATTTAATTTTTTTTTATAGCTTATTATCTGAGTAAAGTTTGTTGTTTTAACATGTAAATAGTGAAATATACAATTAGTTATTCAGATTATGTATATTTATTAGTGATGCTGACTTTTTGTTTATTTGTTTGTTAGGAAAAGGGTGTTGCAAGGATTGAAACAGGCCAATGCTTACTCTCAATTGTTATCAAAAAAATATGTTTATGAAAGATTTCAGAAATTTTAGTATCAAGTTATATTTATCATTACAAGTATTCCTCCTTTCTTTTTTGACATTTATAAAATTAATCTTTTATCTAAGAATAATGAAGAGGCAATAGTAACAATAACAAAAAAGGGGAATGAAGACAAAAGAAAACATGAATTGTATTGAAATGGAATAAAAATAATAATAACCAAAATTAGAAATATACTGTACTGCCAATGAATATATGGATTTAAAACACACATATATCAGCATTACATATGAAGTTATTTAGTAATCAATGATCAAATTTATGCAAAAGAAATGATTAAGTTTTAATAAAAGTGAAATATAAATTATAATATGTTTTAAAGAAATTTTTTTTGAAACGCTAACTTGCAAAAATAAAGTATTGTGTCATATTGTTGTTTAAAAAAAAATAAAAGTTTTAGTATTAAAGAGTGAGTAGGAAGGGGGAGGGGGATTAATTCTAAGTAAAAAGTGGAAATTAGCTTTTCCTTTTTATAAATTAAAAAAAAAAAATGTAAAAATGAAACTGAACTAAAAATATAATTTGTAAAAAGAAAAACTTTTAAATTTGCTATTCATTAAATATTACTTGAACAATTTTAAAAAAAGAAATAATAACTCACATTTGTACTAATTAAAGAAACAAAGAAAACAACTATGGACATTATCTTATCAAAATATTAGATTAATCTAAGCAAGAAATTAGATTAAAATGGAATGCAAATTTAATTAAGGAAACATAAAATTAATTAAACTAGGTCAAAAGATAATAAATAAAAACAGTGAGAAAGAGGTATATAAAAGAAATGAATGACTCATTAATTCATTCATTTTCATTATTATTGCCAGTTAGATTATTTCAGATGAAGCAAAATTATCATTCAACATTTCTGTCATATAAAAATTCTTAAAGAAGAGAAGATGGGAAAAAGCCATCAATACTTCCAGCATGTGGGTGCATCTACCTAGATTCACTGAAGGCCAACCTAACAATATGCAGTGCTAAACAACTGAAGGGTGCGGCTAGCCTTCGATCCCAGTCCTTAGTACTGCCAGATGTTTTCCATCAGGAACTCATACCTGCCTTATGATCTGTGAACTACTGAAATCTTTCTCTCCTTCATTGTAAAAAAAACCTAGCCATTGATGAACCAAATGCCAACTGGTTGGTAATTAACAAATCAGGAATAAGCAAGAAACTATATCCATGTGAGTATTACATTCTATCCAAAAAATTCTAGGTAAATATAATACTTATTATCCCATTCTAAAGATTTAAACATTTATTTGAATGAAAGATTTTAATGAACTTTAATAACTACAGTTAAAGTAATCTTTGATATCGCTTCCATAAATTCTTATATTGTATTATAACTATGCATATGCATATATGTAAATTTTTATTATAATGTGTTATAAGGATGAGTGTGTGTAAATAAAATATTTGTTTGCTTAATTATTGCTGATTGATTCTCTCTCTTGTAGCTGTATAAGTATTGTGCAAGTATTTCAGAGATTTTCCCTCACAATTGAGAAATAGAGCTAACTTGGGATATATCAAGTGCCGGTTGTGTGACCTATAGTCTGGGCATATTAACTATATAACCTGTGGTTAGTTGGTGCCTGAGATTAAGTTTCAAAACAAATAAAATGCTTTGGATGGCAGGCTTTGAATCTAGCAGCCAAAAAGGGCTATAGCTTGGAAATGTGATCATAGGTTATACTTTGTATAGCCTTAGTCTGATTATAAGTACCATTGGTGTTTTATCTATTTGTAGTATTGTACTTCTCTGCTTAAAGTGTCGGTCTGCTGCAATAGTGAAAGTGCAGCCAGAGTTAAAATTGAGATCTATATAAAGAAAGTGATCAGAGTGATTTTCTTCTACCTGGTTCAATTGGCTTTCCAACATGGGTGCTGAACTGCTGTAAATTACCAGAGTAATTGTAAACATAATTGAAGTTAAAATTAAAAATATCAAAACTAATGTTTTAAAACACTAAATTGCATTGTTGTAAAAATGAAATCAGTGAGCTGTATAAGAAGAGAATAGACCAAAGCAAACAAATTATAATGTTAAGTAGTAAAATGTAAATAAAAGAAGAGATTCTAGAGAGATAAATATTTTATACAGATTAGGGGTATTGATGGTAAAGTGAGAATAAAAAAAAATAAGGAGTTGGAGGTGGTCGTATACTTCATTCGAGCAAAATATTTAAAATAGAAATAAGTTAAAATTTGTGTATAAAGAAAAATAAAAGTGAGTAATGCACACCTGGGCAAAAGCAAAAATGGTGGTACAAAATAATACAGAAGAAATGATAGAGACACTAAGAAAATAAATAGAATGATGGGTGCTGGAAATGAGGATAGCATGATGAGAGGATAGGGAAGTACTAGACAGGATAAAACAGATATAGATAAGGTAGTAAAGAGAGTAAATAGATTGGAAAGTAAATGGAAAAAGCTTAAAAAGGAAAAGGGAAGATCAGATATAAGTAAATCAATAGAAGAAATTGTAGTAAAACTAAAAAGCGAGAAAAATACAGAGAAATTAGTAGCAAACAGGAAAGTTTAAATAAAGACTATCAGATAAATAGCCAAAATATTGCAAATTAGGAATAAACTAGAAAATAAATATAATTTTGAACAAAAATGTAAGTCTAAACCAGAAAATAAGCCTGACTCAGAAATTAAGCCAGAATCAGAAAACATTGTTGACTCAAACGATAACCTTGGATGTGGAAATAAATGTGTCAGAAATAAAACATAGCAAAAAGGGAGTAGAAATAATAGAAATAGAGAAGAGTAAGTTATAAAATAGTGTAAATATTGACAGTATAAAACAGAAAAATGCAGGGATGTATGTGCATTTGAAGAATAGTCCTGGCTAATATTGAAAGAGAGGAAAATATAAATATGGTAAATCACAGCCATGATAATAATGATTGGGGTAAAAATAATAGATGTAGATTATCATATAGCTTTAAAATAAGGAGGGTTTCTAAACATAATAGATACACTTGCTGGAAATCAAAAATAAACCACACAGAACACCAAACCAGGCTTGGAAGTGGGTTAAGATCTCCTGGTCCAAGTGAGGATGGTAGAAATAAAAAGGAACCACCTGAAAAAGATTAAGTGAGTTTGATTTAAAAAAATGGGACAGATTTTTAGGTAGTGGAAAATAAATAAATACCTGGATTACATGAAAATAGAAAAAATGTTAATAAAATAATTTTTTTTTTGGGAAAAGTTAATGGAAATAAAGTAGGATAAATGATAGAATCTTTTGGGAGAATTAATATGGAAGGGAAGTAAGATAAAGGAATTGTTTTTTTTTTATTTATTAAAATCCATATATGAAAACAATGTTAAATAAATGAACTAAAATAATGTTTTGGGAATTAATATGTGATAATAGAAATGAATAAATAAAATAAAATGTTTTTTTTTTTTAAGAATTAATAATGGAAGTGAAATAAAGTAAAAGAATTCTTTCATAGAATCAATATACATTAATAAAAACAAAGTTAAATAAACTAAAATAATGTTTTTGAGAGCTAATATATAATAATAGAAATAAATAAATTACAATAAAATATTTTTGTGAGAATTAATAATGGAAATAAAACAAAGTAAAGGTTTTTTTAAAAAAATAATATACGATAATAATAATAAAGTTAAAGAAATAAAATAAACAGAATTTTGTATAAAGAATAAGTAAAACTCTAGAATAAAAATAATTTTTAGTATAAGTGCAGATTATAAAATGGATTGGAGTTGTACAGGGGGGGGGGTGGAGTGAGAAAGTGTAGTGAGAAAGTGGAGATTAAGGATGGTATAATAAGTGTAGGTCACCACACTGTGAAAATAGTACCTGTAATGGACTAAACAGAGGGATAGTTCTCAGGGTGAGGATCCAGTAGAGAGATTCTTGGGTCTATCCAAATTTCACTGAGAGAAATAGTCCCAATTCTATATCTCAAATATTCACACTGGAAAAGTACCAGCATAAACTGCAAGTCAGTTCTTTGGGGGAAAGTACCCCACATGTCATAATAAATATTGTTAATAGCATAAGCAAATGGACAGTTGATGAATCCTGCCATTTGCAGTGACCCCATTTTATATTTCTAGGATGCAGATCCATTAGAGAAAGTCATGGACTCTTTCAATCAGCTGGTAGATAAATCCCAGCATAGAAAGTAAAGTTTTTTAGTGCATAAGTTGGATATAAGTCAGACATATTCTGTGATCCATGGCATTCATACCCCTGTACGCATCAGAAAGATGTGTGTTGCCCCTTGTGGTCATCACAGATAACATAATTGTTGGGATCAACGTTGATTAAAGTCTGAAAATAATAGTGTGAGAAATATCACTCTCTATACTTTACCCATCTTAGCATCTCTAAAACTTATTTGATAGAAAAGAACATAAATAAATAGAAGGTAGAATCTGTAACATGTAAGACAAAATAATAAGCAATAATGAAAAAGGGAAAAAATGAAGGACAGTTATAAGTAAATTATTAAAGATAAAATGGTCGATTTGATATATTTTCCCTCTCAAACTGTGTGTGTATGATGTATCATCAATGAATATATGGGTTTAAAACACACATTATGCATTACATATGAAATCATTTAGTAATAAATGGTCAAATTGATGCAAAAGAAATGATTAAGTTTTAATAAAAGTGAAATATAAATTATAATATTTTTTTTAAATGCTAGCTTGCAAAAATAAAGTATGCATCATCTTGTCATTTAAAAAAAAATAAAAGAAACTTTTAATATTAAACAGTGAGTAGGAAGGAGGGGGAATTAATTCTAACTAAAAAGTGGAAATTAGCTCTTCCTTTTCTGATTTTTTTTTTTTAAAGTAAAATGAAACAACTAAAAATATAATTTGTAAAAAGAAAAAAATTTAAATTTGCAATTCATTAAAGATTACTTGGCTGATAAAAAAAAGAAATAATAACTTCTTTAATTAAAGAAGCAAAGAAAAAGACTACATACATTATCATATCAAAATATTAGATTAATCCAAGCAAGAAATTAGATTAAAGTGGAATACAAATTTAATTAAGGAAATATAAAATTAATTAGACTAGATTGAAGGACAATTAATAGAAACAATGAAAAAGAAGCATATAAAAGAAACAAGTGATTCATTCATTCATTAACATTATTATTGTGTTAGATTATTTCAGATGCAGCAAAATTATCATTCAACATTGCTGTCTTATAAAAATTCTTAAAGAAGAGAAGACAGTGAAAAGCCATCAACATTTCCAACATGTGGATACATCTACCTAGATTCACTGAAGGCCAATCTAGCAACATATAGTGCTAAACAACAACTGAAGTGTATGGTTAGCCTTCAATCCCAGTCCTTAGTACCATCAGATGTTTTCCATCTGGAACTCACACCTGTCTCATGATTTGTGAACTACTGAAAATCTCTCTCTCCTTCATTGTACACTGGAAAGTCAATAAGAAGTCAAAACATCGATGGAAATCAAAGGCCAAATGGTTGGTAATCAACAAATCAGGAACAAGCAAGGAACTATATTCACAAAAGTGTGATATGCTATCCAAAAAATTCTATGTAAATATAATTTTTATTATCACATTCTAAAGCTTTGAACATTTATTTGAATGAAAGACTTTAATGAACTTTAATAGCTACAACCAAATTAATCTTTAATATTGTTTCCATAAATTCTTATTATATTGTATTATAACTAGGCATGTACGTATATGTACATTTTTATTATAATGTGTTATAATGATGAGTGTCTGTTAATACAATATTTGCTTGCTTAATTATTGACTCATTAATTTTTTCTTTTGTAACTGCATCACTAATGGGTTAAGTTATAGTTAACTATAAGTACTGGGCAAGTTTTGTCTGAGATTTTCTCTCACAATTGAGAAAAGGAGCTAGCTTAGGATATATCAAGCATTGGATTGTGTACCTGTAGTCCAGGAATGCTGACTATATAACATGTGGTTAGCTGGCACCTGATGTTAAGTCTCAAAACAAATAAAGTGCTTTGGGTGGCAGGGATTTGAATCTAGCACCCAAAAAGTGCTATAGCCTGGAAATGAGATTGTAGGTTATATTTTATATAGCCTCACTCTAGTTATAGATACCGTTGGTGTTTCATCTATCTGTGGTATTGTACTTCCCCGGTTGAAGGGCTGGTCTGCTGCAATAGTGAAAGTGCAGCCAGAGTTAAAATCAAGATCTATGAAGAATCTGATCAGAGCAATTTTCTCCTACCTGGTTCAATATATATGTATTGTTAATGTTTTCTTGAAGGTTTGTGATAATGGTGTTCTAGTTGTATTTTTATATTGGACTATTTCCATCATTTAATATGAGTATTGAATGTCTTTAGAAAAATTTAACTTTATTTAAAAATTCCAAATACATTCAACTATCAGTAATAGCACATCAAACAGATTAGTATATGCACAATGTTTCGAGAGATATTATTCTCCTCTCTTCTTTAGGTGTTGTTGCTGCTCACATGACAATGGCAAAAAATCCCATAAGCCAACCTAGTGTGACTATACATAAGGTATGGTAACCACTAATCAACTTTGCTCTTTGGAAAAAGTGGAGAAATTGGGAGGAACCTCATAGATAAGTATAAGAAATTTCTGACTGTTGTTGCCTGTGGCAGGATAGCTCAGTTGGTTAGAGTGTTACCTAAAAATTCAATATTCAAGAATCTAAGGGTCCAGGTTCGAATCTCATGCTAGTACTTTCACTGGACAGGCCAACAACACCTGAAAAAGACAAGAGAATAATACCTCTCAAAACATTGTGCATATACTAACCTGTTTTATGTGCTATTACTAACAGTTGAATGTATTTAGAATATTTAAATAAAGTTAAATTTTTCTAAAGACATTCAATACTCATATTAGATGATGAAAATAGTCGAATATAAGAATACAAATATGTATTGTTAGTTGTTTACATTTAATTTTCTTTTACATATATATAATCATTTTAAAGTATTATAGTATAATCCTTATGCCATTGTTTTCATTTTCGTCAACAATAAAAGGTTAGAAAACATATGAGGCTCATGAAAATTATATATATATAATAACAAAATAAAACAAAACAAAAAAAGAATAACAATTTCTTGTTTTGTTTTATCAAATGAAAAATTATCAAATTTTTTTTTGCCCTATTAATTTTATTCTTAGCAACGGAAAGATACATCTTCATTTATGTCTTGCATAATTGACAAAATACACTAGAAAGCAAATCATCTATCTAAGATTTTTTCCATTCTCCCATCTATATGTTCCATCTACATCAATAGAACACCATGTACATGAACATGTATAGCTAATGAAGGAAATCATATGTTTAATCAATTCATCCCAATCTGGAGAAGACAGAGACAAATATTTGAAACTTGAGAAACAACTGTGAAAAAAAAAAGGAAAATAATTTGGCCAATCATTTGAATCATATTGTCATTCAGCAAAGATGATATTTAAGCAAAGTAATAATAAAAACTGTTCTAAACTCAAGTGACTTCTTAACTACTTTAGAAAATACTAGTCTAAACATTGAATCGAGGAGAAGGAACTGTTAAAGAAAATTAATGTTTGATCGTATCAAATAACAAAGAATAAAAAAAAGGGAAATCTATATATGTAATTTGTAAAACATGATTAATCAATCATAAGTTAATTAACCAAAGTATAAACAAGATTTTAACAGTTTTATTGTTTTACTATATAATATATGAATTTTGTGCCCACAGACAGAACAGGTAGCTATTATCATTATTATTTTACGGTATTATAAGACAATACACACCAATCGATTTATTATTAATTTTTAAAAAAGAGAGATATTTACTCTATATTACATTAGCATTTATGTTAAAATGAAGACTAATAATTTTTTACTTGCTTTTATCATTTTGTCATTAATACAAATTTGTTATAGTGTTATTATTTATAACTTTGCATTATTTAAGCACATAATATACTGCCTTCATTTTAATACCCACATACTTAATAAACCTTTAAATAATAAGTATTATCATCAATTTTGTGAGTTCCTGAAAGCTGAAGTAAATAAATAACCTTTCCACTATATCACAATAAAAGATGAAGTAAATGCTTTATTCAAAATTTAACTTTGTTTGATTTTTTTTTTTTTTTAATGTTATAAATTTATTTAACAACTCTTTCATATTTGCACTTTGGGTCATGACACAGCATATAAATTTATTAATACCCTGAGAATATTTAAATGCTTATGATCATTTGTCTAAGATTTGGAATTACCCATAACCCACACATATAAGTAGTCATAATGAATTAAAACCCCACATATATATATATCTATTTCATCAAAGGTACTCTTCATTTCTGGAATATACAGTGAACAAGTGATCTTGAGTCTTAGTTAGTTTATTTAATTGTATATTATTATAAAGGCTAGTACGAGCACAGATCATTTATAACTATGAATTTATCATGGGAATTAAGCACATTTAAAGGAATCTACTAACAGATTCCATACAGTTATAATATATATATAGAGAGAAGTGCAGGTTCGGTCTATTTAAGCACATTCTTTACAAAATAATTAAATATTTAAACTTATTTATTGATAATGAATTTTATATTTATTTTATTTAAATTGTTAAGTTATCTGAAAGCTATGATTTTTGTTCTTTGCATATTTTATAGCTATTGGTTGCATAAAATCTAAATATTTGTTGAAAGTTGTAAAAAAAGATTGAATATTGATTCAATAAAATTAGATTATGTTTATATTTAAATAAAATTTCTATCATCATTATTTATAATAGATATTACTCATTTAATAATTGTTTTTAATTCTATATATTTTAATAAATATATTAATTTTAAGTTGGAATATAGATATATAACAAAATGTGCTTGATGCTAATCTGATTATAAAGTAATCAAAACACCCACTCACTTCACAGGTAATATATTCCTAGATCACATTAAAATAACCAGACAATCTGTTCTTGCTGTACAAGTGCTTCACATAATAACCGTTGTTTTTCAGCTGCTTTATAAATCTATTGCTTAGTTCCTTCAACATAAATATCAAACCCAAGAGTCATTAGATTTTAAAATGTGAAATAATCATAGCATACTTTTTTCAAATATTAAACATAAAAGCATTATAAAAAAGATTTTGTGCATTAAGCTGAAAACCTAAGCTTTTAGTTCATAAAGTAGCTGAAAAACAATGTTTATTCCAAAAAATAATTATACTATGAGAATTGATTGCTGGGTTATTTTACTAATGAATTGATTGGAATAGTTAACTAATATTATTACCAGTTTAGCATTTTGAATATATGATTTATGATACAATAGATTATTAATTATTAATAATTAATGTTTAAGATGATAATGTGTATTGTTTTCAATTTAATTTTAGCTTAATTTTCCATAATCTTTAAATGCTTAAAATTAAAAGAAAACCTTCTGTGTATTATTTTATACTGTAAATTCCAATTAGTTTTGAATATAATAATTCTATAGAAAGACAAGGTAGATTATGTCAACTGAAAAATATTGTTTATTCTATGAAACGATTGAACTACAAGAGCTGATTGACTGCTTATTATTTTAATGAGATGACAAAGTTAATGAAAATATGTCACAAGAAAATTTATTGGCTAGTTTGTTTAAATACACACCTATCACCATTTGTATAATTTTTAGAAAGTGATCAATTCTCTAGTTCTATTTATTTTAAATTTAATTAAACATCTTACTTTGTCATTCAGTCACAAAGTAGATGAAAATCAAATCTAATTTCAACATATGTGGAGATTTTATCACATCCTCAAAATTATATATTAATTGATGCTGTTTAATTATATTATTATTTGTATATAATGCTTTGAAATTAATTCTGTAACTACTGGTTTATTAAGTAAATAAAATACTCTCAATCCAAAGCATAAGGCAATATAATTATTAGAGAAGAGATCAGACCATCTTTTCTCTTTATCTTATTTTCTTATATAGAAGTTTGTCTGAAATGTTTTTGAAAGACAGCATGAATTTTAAATCATTCATATTATTTTTTGAAAACATTTTAAATTGATTTATATTATTTAATTGGCATCTATGAGATTTGTCTCAATACATTGTCAATAGCGATTCAAAGAATGACATATGTAAATATATCTCCAGTCATTAATATTATGTAGATGGTTCTCTTAACTTTCTAAATCTAATATTGGAACATATATGTTAATAATATAACAAAGGTATCTCTGTACAAATCATGGTTTAAATTATTAGCCTGTAATTGATATATCTAGGCATCCCCCCAAAATAAGATATATTAAATCTCATAATGAATCTAATATCACACAGTCGTCTTTCACTGAATGATATTCCCTTATAAAAAACAACTTGTAGAAATCTACATATTCAATAAAACTTCTTTTTATGATAAATTAATTTAATCAAAAGCAAATATATAAATATCTTTTGATAGTTTCTTAACATATTCAGATTTTGAATAGTTTGCATCAAGTAGTGTTCGTATTTCATATACATACATTTAAAAAGATAAAATTAAAATACTGACTTTTATTATTACAAACTACTTTCTACTTTGTGACTATTAACATTATTTATTTTACAACTTTTTTTCATTTTAATGAGTATTCCATCAATGGCAACCTTATCAGACTGTATGAGACAGACTATTTTTAGACTATCATTATTCAATCATTTTGTTTTATACCACATCAAAGATCTTTCTACTGACATAAAGAAAGAGCTAATTCATTGAATCATAATTCATTGACTCAGACTTTGTAGTAAGAAGAGAATCATTAAATTAAGCTTTTCACACATACAACATTTAAGTTGAAACTATTATACCCAATTCAGTTTCAACAAGACTCATTAGTAATTATACCACCTCATGCAAAGATCACAGATAACAATTATCAGTCTATTAAACTCACCCCCATCATAATTTTCTCAACCCTGAGGGATTATATAAAATAAGATTGAAATAAATAATTGGAATGAAATTGCTGATAATATAGTTCAATAATAAAATATATGATTGTGTAATCACAAAATTTCATTGAAATTTTATAGTGCTAAGCAATAAGGTATATTATTGTTGGGCATTGTTTTATTTTTTAGTTATTCATAATTGGTCTTCATATCTGAAGTTTTCTATACACATAGTTTTACAGGTATTTACAACTGGATGACTTCTATATGGCTGGGTCAGTCTATTTTCTATTAAAGAGAGCAATCACATCTTAGTTAATAATTTGAAGGTCTATGCTTTAAGAACAAAGTTGTAAATTTTATATTATATGTAAGTATATACTTTAAGTAATTATTAAAATATAAGTTTTATGACTATTAAAAACTTTTGTAGCAAAAGTAATTGGAATCAAGCATTATTATTATGTAATTTGCTATCACTTTTTACCAAATCTTAACAAAAGATATTAATTATAGCAATCTATGGTCAGAATTGATTTGGAAGAAATAATATTGTGAAATAAATAATTTCAAGTTTTTTTAAATAAGATATTCCTACTAAAAGCTTTATAATTTTAATATTTTAACAAACAGAAGTTTTTTTTATATAAATTGGAAACATAGTAAAATTATTGGAGCATAATCTTTCTTGGCTTACAGAAGATGAAGTTGAAACTAGATTGTGAGATTTAAAATAGCTATATTAACCAAATTAAAAAACAGTAAAACTTATTGATGAAAGATGATTATACATTAAGAAAGCTATAGAAAAATATAAAAAAAATGGAGAAAAATGCAATTTAGATATCAAACAATGTCAAAGGAAATTTAAATTATATATGAAGAGAATTGTAATGTAATTTCATTTACATAGACTATATGAGAATTTTTGGAGCAGTTTTTCACAATTATTGAATTATGTGCATATCCAATTTAATATTTAATAAGATCTACTTACAAAACATTGATATCTAAACACCCCTTCTTTGAAAAGACTGATTTTGAAAACATGAACAAAAATACAAAAAATATTCAATTAATAAACAAAGAATTTATGTATATGTATATATTTGAAATCTTAGTGAATATTCTTCTTCTTTAAACCCCAATGAATAAAATCATCAGAAAAAGTAAAATGATCTCCAATATTGCATTTCTCACAAATAAATTCTGTCAATTGACCCACATGATCGAATTCTTTTAAATATTTTCATTGCTTATCATATTTTGTTATGACTTAATCTACAATTATGCAAATCTTTTACAACCTTTAGGATAATTTATCATATTTTAGAAAAATATTAGTGCTATTAATAATCATTCATTATCCTGGAGATTGTTATATTATTACAAGCTTAATTATAAACATTATATTTAATTAAAAGTCAATATACCTATTATAAACTTTTAATCATGTTTCTATTTTTCAGACATGCATACTATTAAATATATAAATATTTGAAAATCTTTTGACACATACTCTTTAAACGTAAAAAAATGGATAAAATTACATTAAAAAAAAGAACCCCAGTATCATTAGCCCAGATCATTAAGAAAGTTGTACACTTGTGATTAAATTGGAACAAAATGCAAAGATAAATAATGTCAATATTTATGAGAGTTTGATGAACTTGGCTAATTGACAAAATTAGATAATCAGATTGCATCTTGGGAATTATTTGCTTTTTTTATGATGTCTTTATTTATTTGTTAATAAGAAAATAATATTTAATAGAGCATTTCCATATATATATATGTTTAGTAATATGTATATGTGAAAAGAAGAAAGGAAGTTAAAGTAATGCCAAGTATAAATTGGATTTTATAATACTTTAATTAAAATTAAAGTCTATATCTGAGGCAATAATAATATAACAATATCGAACATGATAAATAGTTATTAATAATTTTTGCCATTTTTTCAATAAATAAAGGCTATCAAAGTTGTACAAGAATTATATACATTTATAGATTTTATTAAAATCATATTTTGCTTTCTGTACTTTTTGTTTCATCAACTACAAAATTAAAACAAGTATTTCCAGTAATGGCTTTTTTTTTCACTGAACAATTAACAAAATGTTTTCTTCAACTTTAAAAATAATAAAAGTTAATGTTAGCCAAATATTGGAAAGGAATTTTTTAAAAGTAAACACACTGTTTTATTATTATAAAAATTAACTTAAATTCGAAATCTTTAAAATTTATATATTTTTTAATTATTATTAGCAATGTTGTGTTGTAAATATTATGTTGTAAGGATATTTATTTTGTAAAATTTGATAAATATAATTTTTAATGACATGAAAAGGCATAAAAATTTAAAATCACAAATAAATAAATTCTTAAAATAAATTATTGAGCTCAATGAATTAGTAGACATTTCTAAACCATAGAAATTTTTTTTAATAACTTTTAGGCATAATTATTTATCTGTTACAATCTTAAATTTTATAAAGTCAGAAAATTCTTATTTCATTAAATAGTGATACTTAGATTTTTGCAGTTTCTTAACTTTTGCTATACATGCAAAATTATTATCAAAATGTTTAATACTTATTAAAATTATATTTATCAATTTTAGCTTAAGTAGAATTTATTAAATTTCTTATAATTTTAACAAATGTTTACTAAATAAATATTTGCAAAAAATAGTTGCTTATTAAATTAAAGCTACAGTTTAAAAAGAAGCTTATAAGAAACAAAGATTTGGATGATTAGAAAAAGATAAAAAAAAAAAAAAAGAGGCTAATGAGATGTTAATTTGAAAAAAAAAAAAAAAATAGAAAAGATGATTTGAAAAGATAATGTTTTGAAATAATGAAGAGAATAATTTGTAAAAAATTATTAAGAAAATTATGAATTGAAAAAGAAATTGCATAATTATAAATTAAAAATCAGAAAAATTATGAAGATTATTTAGAAAAAATATGTGGGAAAGAAAAATAAAAGAAAAAAGAGGTTAATTGAGGTATGATATTTCTGTAGTGTAATTTTGACAATATCTCTCTCAAGCAAGGTTTCTATCCACTTTTAACACTGTGTGAAGAAATGTGATCATAAACATATAATTAAAATCTTGTGAAAAAGATCTATTATCCCCAAAATGCACATTTCATGCTGAATCAGCACTCATCAGTTTGGCATGTGCTAGTTCAGCATAAAATGTGCATTTTGGGGATAAAAGATCTTTTTCACATGACTTTGATTATATGTTTATGATCACATCCTTTCACAAGGTGTTAAAAGTGAATAGAAACCAGTCCCTACCTTGCACGAGAGTGATATTGTCGAAATTACACTACAGAAATATTATACATTTAATTTTTAATCTAATGAATGACTAATAAAAATTAGGTTAATTGAAGATCTAAATGAAATAGTTATAAGCATTAGAGGAGTAAAGAACAGAATGATTTGAAAACAATTAAGCTGATATGCAGAATATTTAATGAGGAACTTTATATAAAATAGAAAAATTTCATTACAAATATGGCCAATTAAAAAAACTGTTCATTTAAAAAAAAAAAAAAGGAATGTTAAAAACAATATTGTAGTAATTATATATTTATAAATTTTAGTAATTAATGAATTTACTCACAGAAAAGGTTTTTTTTTTTAATATTTAGCTTTATTATTGACTAGCATGCTTTCAATACATTTACTATATCATATTCATAACATATAGCAGTGTGATTATATCAGTATTAATTGATTAGACACTGATATAATGAACCATTTAATTACACCACTATATGCCATGAATATGATATAGTAAATATATTGAAAGCATGCTAGTAGTAATAAAGCTAAATATTAAAAAAAACTATATTTTCTGTAAGTATATTCATTAATTACCAGATATTATGTTGGCTCAGAAAAGAAGAAAGTTAATAACAATTGAATTTGTAAGTTTTGTTTATTTTTTAATATTGCAATGTTATTTCTTTTCTTTTTAATAAAAATATTTTAATTTATGTTTAATTTAAATTTATTATGAATTAATATTACATTGATATATTAAAACATTATCAAATGTGAATTTTTTTTCTATAGTACAGGCTTTTTCGTACCTGCACTTCTATATATAGTATATTGGGGATTTGAACTCAGACTTTCACACGACCCTCAACTATCCATGCTATCTCATACTGCTGATAAACTTGATCACACACATGTCGAGTAAAATAGGTCATTCACTTAAAATAATGTAAGCAAAAACTGTTAGTTTATACAACTTTAAATGTTTGCTATTCTACTTGCAATTTGTTATTTCACTTTTCGATAACCATCTTAAATAAACAAATGAATGAGAAATATATGTTTAGTTAAACATGAATTTTAAGTTTATATTAGCTTTTATTGTTGCTTGTAAAAATAAGCACACATTGAAATAAGTGGATACCAATAGATAGAGAAGAAAAAAAATCATTAATTTTCTATTTGAAATATAAAGACATTACAATATGTATGCATACGTGTGTGTGTGTGTGTGTGTGTAGTTTATATCTTCATAGATGTTATTTTTTATTATAAGTAATTCAGTAAACATTACTGAGTCATAAAATATGACAATCAATCTGAATAATTTGTTACAAAAAGAAATAATATAATACTTTGGAATTAACTAAGTTGCACGATATTTATCTAATAATAACTAGAAACTAATTTACTCACAAATGTTAATTTACATATTAAAACATAGTGTGTTAAAGGTCTGCCCATCCTTCGCATATGTATGTAAATGGATTATTTTCCAGTACACGAGGGGTCAGAATGACTAAATGGTCAACATGGATAGGATGACAACATTAGCACTAACGAGGGCTTTGAACACTCCATCATCAGATTTTCAATGAAATGGATGGCTGAAGAGTTGTGAGTTGGAGTAGTTTGAAGCCTGTCCATTAAAGTATGAAGATTGGCTATCTTAATATAAAGCTGAACACTGATTGTATATATGTGTGGAGATAGTAATCTGAACCAACTGATGATTGCTGGTTTAGCATGAAATATGTATATTGGTGATTATTTATCTTTTCAACATGTGTATGATCAGTTGGGTCATCAATATGAGATGGCATGGAGAGTTGAGGGTCGTGTGAACGTTTGAGTTCGAATCCCTTATATATTATATATGTGCAAGTGTGTGTAAGCCTGTACAGTGTATTAATCCACAAATGTTAGATGATTTTTTGAGATGGCTATATAAAAATGTCTTGAATCATTTTGGTTTTGTTTAGTTACTTAATTTTTTTTTTAGCGTTTCTTTGTAATTTAGGTTAATATATTAACTAAATGTTTTATACTATTACTTTTTATAATGCATCTATGTTTTTAATCAAAAAAATTTAAGCTGTTTCTTTAGGATTTACTAAATAATATTTGCCATTAAGTAATCTTTAATTTTTTTATTTATTTCAAAATATATTTATAAACATATATGGATTTTCAGGAATATTAAATTAAAAAATCACAATTACTATTGTTTCTTTATATTACAATTATCAATTATGAAAGTAAAAAAAAATCCTTTATCTATCTATGTTTATTTTTTATTTTTACCTGCATATATGTCTGTTTATAATCTATCTGTCCATACAATCATTCACCTGCTTTATCACCCACCAAACATATATATATATTGTAATGAATAAAGGCAGCTATAGCTGCCTGATCCAGAAATGAATACAGTATTGGGCAACCAAAAATATAATGGATAATTATGGAGATGAAAAGCAGTTTCTCCAATTGCCAAAAATGTGATGGATAAGAACTAACTGTTAAATAAGTGCCCCATAAATTTGGGTAACCATAAAGTATAATGAATAAGTGATAAATTTGGACATACCCAAAATATAACTAGTAGATAGATAAATGAATAGGTTAATCCACAAATGGATTTATAATAATTTAGGTCTACATTATAATGAACTCATGAATTTGTAAGGCACCAATGAATTCAAAGATAAGTGTTTTTCTCAGCAAAGAAATGAAATTCAATAAATAATAATTTACTTGCTTATGAGTATGATATGGGATGTACAATTGAATATCTTAATAATAAAATAAATTGTGTAATAAAAATGATTTTGTGTAATAGAATAATTTGAGCAATAGATTCATCAAATGATGCCTAGATTAATAATAATAAAATATAAGTTTATTAAGGTAGACATTAACTCACTGAGATGACTAAGGCAAATAATATTACTTTGATCCTAATAATTGTGATATAATATCACTCACTGTATATTTATAACTTATCCCTGACAGATTGCAAGATATGATCTATAACTAAAAAATCATTAACGTGCACAGTCACAAAAGGATTAAATACATAATCTTGCATGCAATAAACAATTTAATATTTTTTTATTTTTTTAAAAAAAAAATATCTCAGATCCTAAATCAAGCAATGCTTTTATAATAACAGTCATTTTATGATTTAAACTAAATCTTACAAAATATTAGTTATGTTTTAAATCTTGATTTGTTTTCTAAAGATAATGTCAATAATTAAGTCTTACTTGATTTTATTATTTATATGTGTATTAAATGACAATAGACTGCATTAATAATTAAAATTATTAAAGAAAGAAGAAATTTTGATAGATATCTATCAGTGTGTGCTATTATTCCATGGATTATTATTAATAAATTTACCTTAATAACGTTGATAACTTTAAGCTCATTTAAATCTTCCAATTCAATTTAGATATTCAAATGCAAAATCAATGTATTTTAAAAAAATATTTTATGAATGTAAATTCAAAAGAATTGTTTTAAAAACAAGTGCTAAAGACTATTATAAATCTTTTGATATTTTCTTATAAATTCAGAATTATGTACTTAATTTCAAATGCAATTATTATTAGTAGTGTTATTTAAATACAACAATAACATTTTTGTGAATTATTAAGTATAGCTCTAATAATTATGTACATATGTTTGTAACAATTAAATTTGAAGATTTTTAAATTTTTTTTATTATATTGTTAATTTATTTTGAAATATGAATCCTTATATTTTAACCAAGCTAGATTGGTCATATATATGTATGTAGAAGAAAATAAACCATACAAGAGAATCTGGTAAATTGGTGTTTTTCTAAGCTTAATAAAAAGTGATGGATATTATTGTATGTCTGATAGATGGCTTAGCACATACACAATGTTGTATGACTAAGAATGTCATAGATATACAGCGCAAAAAGCACATATGATAGAAATAGAAATATTTGTCATTTAATCACAGATAAACAGTGAATGCATTCCCCTCTGATTTTATTTAGATTGTTGAAATCAATATTGTTGTTAGAACTTTGGATGATTGCTAATCATCATCACATTTGGCCTCACTATCTTCGGTCAAATATATTTATTTTTCTGCTATTGTCTGTATTTAAGCACATATAGAATGATGCAGGGAAGCTATGGTTATTATATTTAATCATATGATCCTCCTGATACTTTCTCATCATATTTATTCTATTACACTGATATATTCTTAAACAGCTGAGTATATACGTTCATTATCATCCTTTGTATTTCTTTATATTTTTATCATTATATATAGTATTATTCTTATATTTTCTCCTTTACTTTTTTTGCATTTCTTCATATCTTTACCAGAGCTACAACATTTAAACATATAATCATATAATCATTAATATACATATAAAATACATATTTTATATTATTAATCATAATCATATTTTATTTTTAACTCTATACCTTTACTCCCTCTTTTTTCTAATAATCATTTTTTCATTATTTTTTTACTGTTTCTACTTTCTTTTTACTTTTTTTCCCTATCTATCATTCTCCATTTCTAATATATTTATCATCTTTTTATTTTACTTTTAACACCTATAAATCTAATGCCTTTCCTTTCTTTCTTATCTTTATCCATATTTATTCTTTTATTAATAATCTTTATTCCTATTCCTATCTTTATTCCCTTTTATAATTCACTTATTCATTTTACTCACCACTTGTATAACCTTCCTTTTATTTTTAAATTTATAACTGATTTTTTCAAATCCTTAGACTCTTTTTCATATACTCCTTTCAAACAACTCCCTCTATTATCAATTTCTTTAACTATTTATTCTATGTTTAAACTTTATTTTAAAAAACTCTTTATATATATACATTTTCTCTATCATTATTAATATTCCTATAAAAATGTCTTTATCCCCTATCTAAAACCAACTTTGAATAGAGATAGAGAGGGGGTAAAGACATTATTTTTATAGGAATATTAATAATGATAGAAAAAATGTAAATATAGAGAGTTTTGTAAAATAAAGTTTAAGCATAGGATAAATAGTAAAAGAAATTGATAATAGAGGGAGTTGTATGAAAGCAGTGTATGAAAAAGAATCTAAGGATTTTGAAAAAAAAGTCAGTTATAAATTTAAAAGGAAGAGGAAGGTTGTGCAAGTGGTGAATAAAACAAATAAGTGAATTATAAAATGAAATAAAGATGGGAATAGGAATAAATATTATTAATAAAAGAATAAGTATGGATAAAGATTAGAAAGGAAGGAAAGGAATTAAATTTATAGATGTTAAAAGTAAAATAAGAAGATGATAAATATAATAGACAGTAATGGAGAATGATAGGAAAGAAAAGTAAAAAATAAAAAGTAAAAAGAAAGTAGAAACAGTAAAGAAATAATGAAAAAATAATTATTAGAAAAGAATAGGGAGTAAAGGTATAGAGTTAAGAATAAAATATGATTATGAATAACAATGTAAAATATGTATTTTTATATGTATATTAATGTTTCTATGATTATATGTTTAAATGTTGTAGCTCTGATGAAGACTGCAGGACAGTCAAAACAGTTAGGAAATTAAAGGAAGTATATAAAAAATTTGCATTAAAGTGTATATGTGGAGATTGATTATAGGTAATATATATATCATTATATATATATAATAACAAATAATAAATATAACAGTAATTAAATATAAATATAGTCTTTCAATCTGCAGAAGTACTTTTAGTTAATTCCTTAACTCTCCTTAACGAATTAACTGAAAGTACTTCAGTGGATTGAAAGTCTGTATATTTATATTTAATTGCCATTATATTTATTATTTATATTGTTATTACAATATTTTTAGATTAATGAACCTTAATGAACATATGTATATATCAATTTATCTTACAAGGACCACATTTCCAGCATACATTCAATAACTATTACAATTTTAATAAGTACAGATATGAATATCAATCATTTATTACAATCATCGCCACTGCCACCGCCACCACCACTGCCGCCACCGCCACCACCACCACCACCACTTTTAAAATATATATTTTATTGGCAATTTATTTAGTTACACTGTAAAAAAATGGAAATAAGTACAATAAAAGAAAGTTGTATAACTTATAATTAAAAAAAAGGTACAAGATTAATAATATTGGTAAACTAAAATGATATTAGAACACCAAGTATTGATTACATACATATATGGTTGAATTGTTCTTCTTCTTCTTCTTCTTCTTCTTCTTCTTCTTCTTCTTCTTCTTCTTCTTCTTCTTCTTCTTCTTCTTCTTCTTCTTCTTCTTCTTCTTCTTCTTCTTCTTCTTCTTCTTCTTCTTCTTCTTCTTCTTCTTCTTCTTCTTCTTCTTCTTCTTCTTCTTCTTCTTCTTCTTCTTCTTCTTCTTCTTCTTCTTCTTCTTCTTCTTCTTCTTCTTCTTCTTCTTCTTCTTCTTCTTCTTCTTCTTCTTCTTCTTCTTCTTCTTCTTCTTCTTCTTCTTCTTCTTCTTCTTCTTCTTCTTCTTCTTCTTCTTCTTCTTCTTCTTCTTCTTCTTCTTCTCTTCTTCCTTCTTCTTCTTCTTCTTCTTCTTCTTCTTCTTCTTCTTCTTCTTCTTCTTCTTCTTCTTCTTCTTCTTCTTCTTCTTCTTCTTCTTCTTCTTCTTCTTCTTCTTTCTTCTTCTTCTTCTTCTTTCTTCTTCTTCTTCTTCTTCTTTCTTCTTCTTCTTCTTCTTCTTCTTCTTATTATTATTATTATTATTCTTATTATTATTATTCTTATTATTATTATTATTATTATTATTATTATTATTATTATTATTATTATTATTATTATTATTATTTTTTTTGATTTTGTTCAATTGTGATTCAGTGATAATAAAATTATAATACAAAAATGGAAAAGACAGCAATTTTGAAGATGAAAAGATACAACAATAATAAAAAAAATATCCATAAATCACAGTGGAGTGGGTAATGTAATACGATTCCATGTAACTGCAAATATGTCTGCGGGTGCCAAGGCTTGATCCCTGAGCTTAATTTTGCCTAATTAGTTAATGAAGAGAGATTTGAGTTTTCGAGATGTGGGGTTGAAACAGAAATGACATCTCAGAAACCATAGGATAAAGAGAAGGAAAGTTGTAATTCTGATAGAAGGAAATAGACCTCTTTGGATGCTGTTAATGAGCATTTGAAGAGAGGTAATGTGAGATTTTGTGATAGAAGCTATTTCTATATGGTTGAAGTGCTATTCATGAGAGTTTAGGCCCCTTGTGTTAATTTCAGTACTGCTAATAACCATAGTGAATATTTTGTGTTTGTGTGTGTGTAGAAGTAATTGTGCAAGTGTAAAGCTATATATGAAAAAAGTAGATTAGTAGTGTGACCTATTGGATATACTTTTGCATAGTCTTGCATTAAGACTTTTTCCATTTATTTTTGAAAGGAGGGGAATGATAAATAATACATGGTGGTGCTTTAACTGTGAGGGGATTTTGTTCAGATGCCATGTTGGATGTGGCATGATTAGTTTGTAAATAATTATAGTCTGTGGATTTCTTGGTAGTTCTTCTATTGATGTCCACTCCTGAAAAAAACTTTTTTGTTCTGGAGTGAGGATGGCACCATCCAAGAGTAATTGTCTAGTCCAGTCACATTTTGTTGTGATTTCAGTTGGAGAAGTGTTGGGATTAGTAGCTTTTAGTTTCTTTTTTAATGGGGTAGTAGGTTTATTTCTGTCTGTATTGTGAATGGCTTTGTAGTTTTCAGAAGGCATTTGTTGGTCAGCTGCTTTTGTACTGCTGCCATTGATTTTTCTTTTTTTTCATTATTTAACCTTATTTTTGTTGGCTATTTGGAAGGGTATATTGTCATCTGAGGTGTTCCCATGATGTTCTGATGATGATGTGGTACTACTAGTACTGCTACTGCTACTGCTAATACATATTTTAAAGTTAAACATTAAAAAATTAAGTATATACTTATTTCTTAAAGGATATATAGTACTATTTTTCTTTTTAAGATTTGAATTTATTTTATTTATTTGCAAAATTAAACTGAAGAACTAATGCACTTTCATGTAAGCTACTTTTTATTGGAGATAGGGATGGTATATAATGTTGATTAATAAGTCTAAAGGGTAATGAAGTATTGAAAATCTTTTTAGTGAAAGAAGAATTAGCATAATCTTCATTAGTGTTCAATGATTCAAAAAAATCAATATCAGAGGCAAAACTTTCTTTACAGTAATGCCACCAAATTCAAGCCAGAGTAATCAATGGATTCAAGAAGATTTGTGCTTAAAATCCCTTTTCTCATTCAATATCTCCAGACTAGTTTCTGGCTATGGATTTCATCAGTGAGGAGTCTTGGATCTGAAAGTACTGCACCTAGATCTTTGAATCCAATACAACCATCCAGCTTTCACTTAACTATTTAGTTAACTATAAAGCTATCAGTCCACAATGAATACACAATAATGTTTTTAATTCAAGCTCATTGCCTTGTATAGTCATATAGATTTTAACCCAGTTCAGCATCTATATATTTTGGTGTCTTTAATTTTTTTAATAACCACAGTCATTATTAACTCATTGGACAAGATTGGTATTACTAAAATATCACATGATCACATTTGCCTCTGTTTTAACAGCTTGTGTAAGCATAAGAAATGATGATCATGTGGTGTTTTAATGGTTTTTAGGTCAATATCTTTGTAAAAATTGTTTTACTTTAGAAATTTTAAACATTTAGGCTGTCCAGTGAATGAACAAGTAACACAAAGTGATAATAAATATTTTGAACAACATACATATATAAATGTAAACATTATTATTATTATTATTATCATTATTATTATTATTATTATTATTATTATTATTATTATTATTATTATTATTATTATTATTATTATTATTATTATTATTATTATTATTATTATTATTATTATTATTATTATTATTATTATTATTATTATTATTATTATTATTATTATTATTATTATTATTATTATTATTATTATTATTATTATTATTATTATTAAATTTACAATTATTAACATTAAGTACATCCAATCATGTTCAGGATAGAGTTAAAATTGATAGAGTTTCCAATTTTATTTATCATAGTTAACCCTGTAATGTAAGCAGTCAAATTTAGAATGATATAGTAGTTTTTTTAAATTGGAAAGTGTGAATACTTCTGGGCATAGTATAGTATAAAGCAAGGTTTCAGCATAATCCAAAATTGCTTTTTTTAACATACACTTTCCACATGTTTTCTTTTGCAAAAATCACATAGTGCATTGTTATATTGATTCTTTTTTGATATGTCATATGTAGCATGAGTCACAAAAACAATAATTCTAAAATGTGAAAAAGTCATTCTATTTTTTTTGGGATGTGGGATACAAAAATTAGAATTAGAATACATTTCAGTAGACTGAGTAATGATTTGTAATTTTTTGTATCTTACATTTAGGTACATCAAGCAGTAGGCTCTATTATATTTTCACATCTCTCATATTTGCAGTTCTTTAGAAATTAATCAGTATATAAATTTATTTCTCTAACAATAGTTTATAGTAATGCTTCAATAAAAAATAATTTAAAGTATTTTATTACTTTGGTATCTATGTCTATCTTTTTATTGATACCTGACTTCTCACTAAAGATAAGCTTTAGGAATTTGGTAGTGGAAACCATGCCCTGGCATTATAAACAAATTTAATCCCCTTGTTATTTGTTTCCACATTCATACTTATCAAAACCTTTTTGCATATGCTAAAATCACTGTCAAGATCAGTATATTGAGATTAGAACTAGTTATTTATGCTTATTCCAGACAGGGCCTTATTAATATTCGATGATGCAGAAGATGGTCATTTTCTCTAACAGAGAGAAAAAAATTGCATTGTGGAATCTAATATATATTCAATGGGAAAGCTAAAATATTTCAAAATTATAATTTTAAACATAATATGTATAAAATATAGGTAATGTTGGAAGCCTATATAAAATATTTATAATAATTTTTAAAATAGAAATCTTTCAATATAAAAAATGTAAAATATGCTATTAGCCTATTTTTCAATTTACAAACAGTTACTAAATACAGTATAGGAGATTTGAACTCAGATCTTCAAGCAATCTTCAAATATTCACACTATCTCATACTACTGATACATGTGACCACACACATGTAGAAAAGATAAATAATCACTGACGTACATATTTCGTGCTGAACCAACACTCATCAGTTGGTCCAGATTATCATCTCCCACACACTCACATACACACACACATATATATATAATCATTGCTCAGTTTTTATTAAGATAGTAAATCTTTATACTTTAATGGACAGACTTTAATCTATTCTAACCTCCAACTCTTCAGCTATCCACACCCTTGAAAATCTGATGACAGAATACCCAAATCCCATGCTGATGCCACTATTGTTGTCATGCCCATATTGATCTCAAGTCACTCTGACCCCTCATGTATAGGACAGTATCCATTTAAATACATAGAAGAGGAATGGGCAGATTGCAGGCTTAATGTGTAAGATTTAAAATACAGGCATTTTTATACCCTGGAACTTAATTGTAAATATGGGTGATTTGAACTCAGACTTTCAAGCAACCTAGATAGTATGATTAGTGAAAGGTTTCTTGAAAATCTGAGTTCAAATTCCCTATATTTACAATTAAGTTCCAGGTATAAGAATGCTTGCATTCTGCCCATCCCTCTTTTATGTATTTAAATGGATACTGTCCTATACATGAGGAATCAGAGTGACTTGAGGTCAACATGGGCATGACAAAAATATTGGCATCAGCATGGGATTTGGGCATTCTATCATCAGATTTTCAATGATATGGATAGCTGAAGAGATTGAAGCCTGTCAATTAAAGTATAAATATTTGCTATCTTAATACAAACTGAGCACTGATTATATATATGTGTGTGTGAGAGATGATAATATGGACCATCAGCATGAAATATGAATATTGATGATTATTTATCTTTTCTACATGGGTGTGGTCATGTGTATCAATAGTATGAGATAGTGTGAATAGTTGAAGGTTGCTTGAAAGTCTGAGTTCAAATTCCCTATATTTACAATTGAGTTCCAGGTATAAGAATGCCTGTATTTCAAATCTTAAACATAGGTACTATATATTTATGTACAGTTTAAATCTGTATAACTAATTACTGAATAATCAATATTTGTACTATTAAATGAAATTATTCTACACAAAATTATTATACAGTCATGTTATCTATAATTCTATAACATTTAATTTTACTTTTCTTGTGCCAATTGTAATATTTATGACTTACCTCAAGTATAATTAATATTTGATTGTCATTATATTATTAAACAAACACATTTTTATACATTTAATTCATGTCCAAATATTCAACTAAATAATTTAACTTACTGATTCCCTCTAACAATTTTCAATTTTTTTAAAAAGTTCTACTCTAATTATTTTATTTTTAATATCTATCTGTCTGTATGCCTGCCTATCTATCTAATTATCTGTCTGTATGTCTCCTTGTCTGTCTGATTACCTATCTATCTATCTATCTATCTATCTATCTATCTATCTATCTATCTATCTATCTATCTATCTATCTATCTATCTATCTATCTATCTATCTATCTATCTATCTGTCTGTCTGTCTGTCTGTCTGTCCGTCCGTCCGTCCGTCCGTCCGTCCGTCCGTCCGTCCGTCCGTCCATCCATCCATCCATCCATCCATCCATCCATCCATCCATCCATCCATCCATCCATCCATCTATCCATCTATCTATCTATCTATCTATCTATCTATCTATCTATCTATCTATCTATCTATCTATCTATCTATCTATCTATCTATCTATCTATCTATCTATCTATCTATCTATCTATCTTGTCTGTCCATCTATCTATTTATATATCAATCTGTTTATGACTTTCTGTCTATATATCCATCTATCTATTTATGTCTGTTTATCTGTCTATATTATGTCTACCTGTCTGTCTTTTAGTCTATCTAACTATCTATATACCTACCTATTTATATATCTATATTCCTCTTTACCTACCTACCTACCTACATTCCTACATAAGCACTCATGATCCTGCCTATGAAACTTCCTATCTGTCTGCTCACTTGCCTGTCTGCATATCTACATACACCCCTACCTATATATTAAAAGAAACGTTTGAAATAGGTTAATATAAAATCATATTTTTTTAAAAACTCACCTAGCATATTATCTAATTAGATAGACTTTTCTGAAGAATATTTTCTGATATATTGTTACAAAATATCAGTATAATTTTCTCTAAAAAAATTATTAAAAGAAATCAGATTTATATCTACATAGATATTAAGTAATATAATCTCTAAATAGCTCTCTTGAGGACAAAGACCACTCTAAACATGTCTCTAAAAAGGTACAGGAAAAAAAGGCATTTCTCATTGGAATATCTGTTAGGTAGTAAATATTTCTGTGCTTTTTATTCCCGCTTTACTCTCTGAATAAGAGTAGCTAAATACTCATTTATTGAGAAATTTCAAATGTCTAATTAGATTACTTATGATCTAACTACTTTAAAAAACAACCAAATTGGAACCTAAAAAAAATCTAAGTTATATCTAACTTTGACTCAAACCGATTTGAACTCTGGGTTGTTCGTATTTCAGTTTGATACACTAACTATTATTGCACAAGGTCCTTCCTATTTATATGCACACATATACATCTATATATTAATTTACATAATTGTTATTATCAATATCTATTAATATTTTAAAATTATTTCTACAAATTTTGAAAATTAGACTACTTTAGTCAATACGCAATTTTTTATGAAGAAAACAAAATAAAAAGCGAAGTCACATTTGATAATCATAAAATTATTGACTGGTGTTACGATTTTGATAATTTCATTCTCTTCGATGTAAACACCTGAAATGATTCTATCAGAACATAAATTTCTGTTAACTATTGACACCCAGGGATTTTTAAGGAATTTTAACAACTTTTATTTTTTACCTATATCTTGAACAAGTAATTTCCCACATTTGTAAACTATTCTAATGTTGATACATGTACTCATTCTGCTATGAAAAGAATATATATATTCATTTTTTTTTTTTTTTTGTTAATCATAGGAATCTTAGACTTCATTTTTCTTAATCTTTAGAAGCTTTCATTTTTTCTGCATTGAAGCTTTCATTTTTTCTGCATTGACTTTTTCATAACATCTTTGGGATGCATCCTCAACAATGCAACCAATAGAACAGCTTCTAACAATTTCATCACTGTCTTTTAATTTCAGAGCCATGGAAAATTCTTTTATTTGATTAGCAATGCCAACTATCATATTAAAACTCATAATTCCATCATGTTTAATATTTATTAATTTGATTCTTTTAAAGTTTTAAAAATAAGAGCTGCTGCAAAGTCTAGGCACTAGAGACTGCTTAACAATTTAGGATTATCAATTAAATTGTAATTTTTTAAACATTTTCAATCTTATTGAATATTTTAGTGGATAATCTTAGTTTTTTAATACTATTAAAACTTGAACAGATAATTACACTTTTTTTATAATAATGATGTTAAAAAGAATAATGAAAAAAGAATAAACTTGAGAAAAAAAAAGAAATGCAGTTATCATATAAAGTAAAATAAACGAAAGTTGAAATACAAAAGGCGTCATTGGTATTTGTATTTATACGTTGGACTATTTCCATCATCTAACATGAGTATTGAATGTCTTTAGAAAAATTTAATTTTATTTAAATATTGCAAATACATTCATCTATCAGTAATAGCACACAGGTATTATTTCCCCTCTTCTTCAGGGGCCAGTGACAGTACTAACATGGGAATCGAACCTGGGCCCTTTGATTCTTGAGTATTAAATTATAAGGTAATACTCTAACCAACTAAACCATCCTGCCAAAGGCAACAATCAGTAGAAATTTCATATACTTATCTATGAGGTTCCTCCTGATTTCTCCATTCTTTTCTAAGAGAAAAGTTGATAAGTCATTTCCATACATTATGTATGGTAACACTAGGTTGACTTATGTGATTGGTTGCCATTGTCATGTGAGCAGCTTCTTTAAATTTTCTTTTTTGTACCTTTTTTTCTCTATCCAATATTTTTGTATTTTCCCAATTAAATATATGTTCATTGGCACATACATGGTCTGCTACCTTAGACACATCTGTTTTCTCTCTTCTAATCATCAGTTTGTGTTCTTGCAAGCATATTTTAATGGTATGGCTAGTCTCACCAATATACATTCTTCCACATTCACATAGTATTTCATAGATGCAGTTTTTTCTTTTCAGCATTTGAAGTTTAGGTTTTGTAGATGTTAGAATTCCATATAGTGTGGTGTTGCTCTAGAAAGCTGTTCTGATGTTATACTGATTGCAGATTTTTTTAAATTTGTTTGCTATTTTTGGTATGTATAAGTTCACTACAGTACCAATATTTTTTTCTTTTGATGGTTCTTTTTGTTGTCTATTTAAGATTTTATTAATAACAGCTGATGGATAACTATTTTTCAGAAGTTTGTTTTATATAGATGTTTTCTTTTTTCAAATCATTTGTTTCTGAACATTGCTCTGTTCCATAGTGATAGTATAACTTTATGTTTTGTGTTTATGATATGATTGGATGCATAGGCTAAGTATTTTCTTGTATGTGTGGTTTTCAGTAAATAGTTTTGATTTTGCCATGAGGGAATCATGTTACAGAAGCATCTACAAATGCCAATTTTTGTTCTTTTTCTGATTCTATTGTGAATTTAATTGAAGGGAATATGTTGTTGATGTATTTCCAGAAAGTTTTTAGAATTGCTTCACTATATGGCAATGCAAAAAATGTATCATCTACATAGTGAAGCCAAACTTTAGGTCAATATGAAGTTTTTGTGGCTGAGGTTTCAAGTTCTTCTATGTAAATATTGCTAATCAAGGGTGACAATGGTGAGTCCATAGCCATTCCTTGATTTTTCTGGAAGAATTCTGTGTTATATTGAAAGTAGGTTGTTTTTATGTAGAATGTTAATAGTTCTTTTATACTATCAATAGGAAGAGTTGTTCCAGTTTGTAAGCTATTTATCACCATTTAATCTTTTCCTTACAATAGACAATGCTTTTTCACACAGTATATTCATGAATAAACTTTTCACATCAAAGCTTATTAGTAAGTCAGTTCTTTCAATTTTAATGTTCTTGATTAATTTTACAAAGTGTCTAGAATCCCTGACAAAGGACTGGGTCTTGAATGCCAAAGGACTTAGAACTTTGAGAAGAAACTGTGACAAATTTTAGCAAGGTGAATTTCTAGAATTAACAATAGGTCTTAATGGAACATGATCCTTATGGATTTTAGGTAGATTATAAAAATGAGGAATTTTGCTGAAATATGATGTTATTTTACTTTTTTCTGAATGGGAAGAATGTAGTTGTCCCATTAAAAAGCACTTGCAAGAACACAAATAGATGATTAAAAAAAAGAAAACATATGTCTAATATAGCAGACCATATATGTACCAATGAACATATATATGTTCAATTGGGAAAATACAAAAATATTGAATAGAGAATAAAAGGTACAAAAATTTTTTTTAAAGAAGCTGCTCACATAACAATGACAATCCCATAAAGTCATCCTAGTATGACTATATATAAAGTATGGAAAGCACTAATCAACTCTGCTCTTAGAAAACAGTGGAGAAATCAGGAGAAACCTCATAGATAAGTATATGAAATTTTTACTGGCTATTGCCTTTGGCAGGATGGCTCAGTTGGTTAGAGCATTACCTTAAAACTCAATACTCAAGAATCTAAGAATCCAGGTTAAATTCTCATGCTAGAACTGTCACTGGCCAGGACAGCAACACCTGAAGAAGAGGGGAGAATAATACCTCTCGAAACATGGTGTATATACTAATCAATGTGCTATAAATAACAGATGAATGTATTTGGAATATTTAAATAAAGTTAAATTTTTCTATAGGCATTCAATACTCATATTAGATCTTGGAAATAGTCCACCATATAAATACAACTGATACATCATCATCACAAACCCTTCAGGAATATCAAGGATTATCAAAATAAAATATATATATATATATATATGATACAGTTGATCCTACTAAGTTATAAAATGTTTTTAGAAATGAGACTATAAGTTATAGTTAATATGAAACAAAAACAGAGTTGAATATTTGTGCCTGACCTTTTCAACTTATGTACTAAATATGATAAGGGAAAATATAAAAGACTAAGACACAGATGAATTCAAGATTAATGGAAGAACAGCAATACCGTAGATATGATGATGATGACACAGTTATGATGAAAAATGATGAACAACTCATGATTCATATCAAGACTTAAATAAATAACAGAATAAAATAATATGATTATAAAAAAGATGAATGGATATAGCTGATTTCAAAATTGATGATAAAGACAAAAAATACTGAATTTTTCCTTCTTTGGATTATTTATTAATAATAAAGAATACAACAGTTAAGGATTCTTTGTAGGCTAGAAAAGAGAAGGGTTGAAATGAATATTAAAATTGTCTAAAAAAGTATTAAAGCTTTTGAATTGTTGTTTTGGTAAAGATATTCAAAAACATTATAGGCAGCAAAGAATATGAACAAATAGAATCTTGCTCAGATTAAATCTGAACTTTCACTTAAAGTATAATTGATTTACCTAAAATTATATGTGTTTGATTTTATTATGATTCAATCTGTTACTGTAGGCCCTAGTCATCATGATAATCTCATATCTTTAGACATCTCTCTATACTAATTGTGAAAATGAGATTGTTTGTGCAATCACAATTTTATCCATACAAAATTTCTGACATCATCCTCCCCCCCCTTTTTTTTAAACTTAAATTCTCCCAAATTAAGAGTGGACTGTCTCATACAATCTGACTAGGTTATCACACCTTTGGATTACTCAATAATATCAGTAACAATGGTAAAGTAAGAGGCAGCAGTAGTACTAAAGATAAATATTATAAATCTATTTATTTCTAAATATACACTGAAAGTGCTTATATGGTATAAATTTATTAAAACCAGAGTGAACAACTGCATTGTTAAAAGATCTGTCAAAATTTAATATTGATACAACTGTTGTGCTTAATGAAACTTGTCTCCCAGATAGAAAGCATATTTAAAGAACAATTAGATGGATATAAGTTTTCTTAAAAAATGAAATCAATAAAGAAGAATTGATGGTGTTGAATTTGCTGCAAAAACTAATTTACTATCTTCTATTATTGATATTCCTCCTATCATTGAAAGGTTAATGATGTTAAACCCACCATGCACAATGGTACTAATGCTCATTTTATTAATGCTTATGCTAAACTTTAGATTCAGAGAATTCAGAAAAGGAAAATTTTTATTTCTTGTTGTATAGCATTATTATAGTATACCAAGCCAAAGAGTTATTTTTTCTTCTTGAAATCTTTAATGCATGTATTGGTGTAAATAGCAGACTTTATCCAAAAGTTATTAGAAATAAAGGTATTGGTACTATAAATTCAAATAGTATATTATTATTGATTTTTTTCACAACACATGGATTATCACAAACAATTTTTAGGCAGAAAAAACACTATAAAAAACTTTTAAGTATTCACACCAATAGCAAAAGTTTTTAATAGATTACATTATAATTAAAAGTCAGGCCACAAGAGAAGTTCACATTATGTGAAAACTTACAAGTGCAAATTATTGAATAAATCATAGACTAGTACACTCCAAGATCAAAATAATTGTTGCATTAAAAATAGATATTCAATCATATTCACAAAAAATTGATGTTTGTGACTTAGAAGAAATTTACTATATGTATTGCATTTCAAGAGCTATTGAACACTAAAATTTCTAATTAAAACTTCAGACTGTCATATTCCTGAACAAGAGAATTGTTTTAAAAAGTGTGTTATGAATACAAGCAAATATATTATTGGGTTTATTTAAATAGTAGAATCATGTTTGGTTCTCTGGCAATGATCTTATTACTAGAAAATTGATTAAAACAAAATAAGATTATTTTCTATTTGGAAGAATAATAGACTAAATGTGGAACTTCATAATAAATATAAAGATCAGAAGGCAGAAATTCATTGACTTACAAAAAGAGTTAAAAATGATTGGTAGGTTAAAACTGCAAAGAAGATACAGATGAGTGCTGATTAAGATAATTTCTAGATCTTTTTGGGTGGGTAGAAAGCAACATATGGATCTAAGAATTCAGCAATGACACATTCTTTTATAATGATAATAATATTTTGACTAGGAAAAAGTATTTCAATCTTCTTTTTAATATTAATACCAAGAATTGAAACGGAGACTTTTAATGATATAAACAATTTTTCTACTCATTAGATTTGGGCAAAAATATCCAGTTTAGTGAAGTCAAAACATTCTTTATAATCTTTAAAATGGAAAGGCTGTAGGTTCTGATGAAATACTTGGAGAAGTTTCAAAATATGGTAATATGTTAGCTTCAAATCGACTCAGGAAGTTTTGCCAACTGATCTTAAAGATGATTTTATTCTTCCTTTTTTTAAAATCAATGAAAAATAACTAAGATTTTAATGTGGACTATCATTATTATTCAATACAGCAAAGGTATTTTCAAAAAAATTGCTTAATAGGTTCATCATAGATGAATGATTATCAGAGACTCGATGTGGTTTCAGAGAATCAAAAAGCACTATAGACACATTTTTTGCTAGCAAGCAAATGAAGAAAAGTCTCAGTAATAAAGAAATAATATATATTGTTTTTATTGATTTGGTCAAGCTATTTGATTCAGTCAATAGGACAGCTCTATGGAATTATTTGAATTAGTTGGTCATCTGTCAAAATTTCTTTTATTATACAGTTTCTACATTATGGAACAAGACAAATGGTTTTTATTACAGGTGGAAAATATGAGGTATTTGAAATAAAAACTGTTGTTAAACAAGAGTGTGTACCTGCTCCAACTCTGTTTTCAATTTTTGTGTCAATGGTCTTTAGAATTGTTTTTAGGTGGCTTAATGAAACAGAAATCAATAAATATAGTGTTGAAGGTAGAATGTTTAATTTGAATTAATTATAAGTGAATATAAGGATTATGGATTTACAATATACTGATAATTGTGTTATTTTACCAATTAAAAAGACAAGCTACAAAATGCATATAATGTTTTAAATGCTACATATAGAAAGAATTTGGTTTATTAATTAATGTTTGAAAAAAAACCTCAAAGTTCTTTATCAGTCAGTGATGAAAACAAAAAAATCCCCAACAATTTTTAGTTTGAATGATTATTAACTTGAGAATGAAAACCAGTTTAAGAACCTTGGGAATTTTATAAGTAGAAGGATGGGTTTAGATATTGAGGTATAGCACAAACTCCAATGTACTTACTGCTTGCTGTTATTTTACTTCATTTATTGTATGGAAGTAGTGAAACTTGAACAATGAATTGGTGTAATATAGAGGTATTAGAGAAGCTTTATTTAAGGAGACTCCATAAAATTTCAAAAATACAATGTAAAAATCATAAAACCATTCAATATATTCTTCATCTTACTGTATCTGATACTATAGAATTTACTATTATCATTTTCATTGATTGGAAATTTAAAATGAATAAACAATGCAAGACTATCAAGAAAGGTGTTTTATAGTGAACTTAAGGATGGTTTTAATAGGAAAAGTAGACCTCATCAAATTATAAGTATTATCTTAAAGACATTCTGAAGAAGTTTAATATCAGTTGTCTTCATTAGTAACATAGCATTGGGGTGCTATAGTTAGACATGATATGAAGTATTTTAGTTTTCTGCAGAAAAAATTTAAAGGCAACACCATAAAGTAGGAAGTAGATAGAAAAATGGACTAGCATATTCAATATATAGATATATCTGTGGTTCATAGATTAGTTTATAAAATCATTGCAAAACTCATTTCCTACAGCAGATTTTCTTCTTTCTCTATTCTTGGAGTTAGAATAAGCATATTTGTTTGGGAGTTGCTAATTATTAATATTATCATATGAATTTCATTATCACATTTCAAATGTACCTTTGAAAAGCTTGAAAAATTAAATAGATAATAGGTCATTTAAAAAAACAGTTATTTATAAGATTACTAGGAATAAATATAGCTTGATAACAACTAATAACAATAATACATCTGAGCCATGTTTAAGATGAGAACAACTGTTTACATTTAAATAAAATAAAATGCAATATATATTAGAAGATTTCAGTGTTGATTCGATGTAGTTGTTATGTTTATGGGGTTGCCTTCTAATGTCATTTAAAGTAATTTCGGAATTGATTTTTAATATAAAAACAAAGAAGATCAAGAAGATAATTATCAACAAGATTGTAGGGATGTTTCGTCTATAGAAGTGATGGGTCCTTTATAAATTGCTGCAATTTTAGAAAGTATTTTAGCATAGTCTTTTTTTTTTAAAATATTAATCTTTCTCTTTTCATCATTTCCACAAGTTATAAATCAATAATTTTTTAATAAATTAAATTTGAAATTTCAGTAATTATTATCAAAAATATTTGTATTCATTAAAAATGTGCTCTATTTTTTTTTTCAACAGTTGTCAGATGGTTAACTTATCTTTGAAAGAGTGAATTTAAAATAAAAGCTATAAACCAATAGTGATTAAGAAAAAAATGAACGCGAATACATTTAATCAATAAAAAAAAATAATCGCAAAAATAATAAATTGAACTAAGAAAATAACATTTTATACGCTTCGTTTCTTCACGTAGAAAAAATATATACAATATATCATCAGTTATCTATTTTCCATATCACCAAACGCTATCGTAAACAAGACAATTATTGATTTATAAAGAGGAATAAAAAGATTGCTGACTTCTCTTCGTATATCTCACTCATTCACATTTTTCAATGATCGATGGGAAATTCTTTTTATTTCTCAATAATATATATATATTTTAAATAGACTAAGCCCAATTTTTCTTAAAGTTGATCTTTTGAACTGCCGTACAATAATGCTGAAGTATTTCAATTTCTTCATATCACTTTGAAATTCTGAAAGCGTTCTTATCTTACTTTGCTCGTTACAAAGGAAGATTTCCAAAGGTCACCGTCGTAATGTTTCCGGCGATATGGAAAAGTTATAGGAAGAGTCGATTCGTCTTAATAAGGTAACTTTCGACAAAAAAATAAAGTGAATTAGAGAAAATGGAATTTTTCAATTGAAATTTTATTCGAAATGCCAAAATAATCAAACGAATATAAAATAATTCATAAACATGCATACCTTTCTATCATATATATATATTCTATTATTAAATATTAAATGCTTAATTCTGATACTTTTGGAATTTTCTCGATAGAAGAAGACGAAGATTATGATATTTTATTTAAAATGTCATATATCAAAGTTAATAAAAAACACTTCAGTCTAAAAATCAAAAAAAGAAAAGTAAAATTCAGAAAAGATGAAGAAAATAAAGACAAGCATTTATACTGACTGAATTATTATAATACATTGTGAAAGATATCATTGTAAAAAATGCTGGAAAGAAGTCCTAACTATATGAAATGTAAGAGTTTTAAAGAAATACTAAGAATGGCTAAAAAAAAAAAAAAGAAAGAAAACCATAAACATTAGAAAAAAAAATTCTTCAAAAAACAATGAACATAGACGATAAGAAAGAAGCAAGCAAATAACCAAGAATTAAACAACAATATGAATGCATTGAATTGAAGCATTGACTTTCTATAAAATTGACATAAAAATGGGGTAATTTTTTAACATATAATTTTATTTATTGTAGAGTTATATCATATTTTTTAATGATTTATTGAAATTTTTAGTTTTCAATAGCATACATAATATATATAGTTTGATTGTATAGATAGTTTGATTATATAGACCCTGAACAAATATCATAGTTTAATATTAATATTTTTTCACATGCTATTTTATAATATTAGTTTGGTGTAAATTGAGGAAAACAATACTTTTTTAAATAAAATGTCTTTTATTTGCTGCCAATATATCAACATAATAAGTAATGAAAGAATGGATCAAGATCATTTTCAGTATGCCAAGATTTCATATTTTATTATTTAGTTTCATAATAACAATTCATCTATAATAACTATCATCACATATGGCATTCTTATCATATTTCACATTTGTTTTTTGTAATATTTTTTATTTACTTAAAAAATTATTCCATTTCTTTAAACAAACTTATATACATACAGAAAGGTAAATAAAATGAAACAATTAAATTTCCTATTTCAAGACAAATATCTCTCTACCAGTGCTTCAGAAAGAATTAGTGAAGAGGAAGGCTTTTCTTACCAAGGTGAAAGTTTGGAGTGATTTTCCATCTCCATTTTACATTCTAGCTAAGAGTAACTGGATATTTTTTTTACCATAGAATAATGAATAGTAATTTAGTTTGACTAGGAAACAGATATTTGAAAAAAATCACAATATTATTAAAAATCTGAATTTTGTAATTTTATTGAACCTAAATTTAAATTCAGGGTGTGCTATTACTTCACAATTAGATAGTGGAATGAATAATTAATTACCTATGCATCAAAAAGCTTACTGAATACTAACTCTGACATAATATACTTTCATTCTATAACTAAAAACTCATCTTTTGTACTAAATTCTAATGTTGAAAAAAGCGCCAATAGTGTTAAACATATATTTTTGATCTCTGATTGATAAATCATTCAGTTTTTTTTATCATTTATATATGTGTATAAACTTATAAGGTTGTGGACTCATTCTAATATATAATGCAATTGATCAATGAGATTACAATCAAAGTAAATAAATAGCCAATGGATTAAACAGAACAACTGGGAAGCTAGTCAGTAAATCCCATTGTTTTTAGTAAGGAAGAGGATCTAGATATATTATATTTGAGGTCCATTTGAGAGGCTAGTTAGAATACTTTAGACAATTGTCAGATATCAGAGAGCTTATCCACTATTTAATAGAATGCAATGTGATATGCTCAAACTTGGAACAAGAAACTGCTAGGTACTGACATCATATCTACATGAAGCAAACCAGCCATGACTTGGAAGTGACAAAATTTAAAAAGAAAGTCACAGAATTTCTTATCAAGGACTAGTAGTACTATTATCAGGACTACCACATGTGAGTGTGCAGGTTTTGTGAATCATAAAGATGCTCCACTACTGGGGCAAAAAGATGTTTCACTACTGATGCTCCACTACTGGGACACCAAGATAATTAATAAAATTTATATATAAATAAAATTGTTTACATTTTCGAATCATTTCATTATTAGAAATACATTCTGAGTGTCAATATTTTTTATTTAAATATAAGAAGAATAATTCTTTACACTTATTTCTGACAATTATTCGGGCTTTGAATTTCTAGGTATGAGCTCAAAATATACTTCATATATATTCATTATGTTAAACCGAACAGACTGATGCCATTTTGTTGTGATATTTAATAAAACTTATATGTAAATGTTTAGATTTCTGGATCACTTTATTCATATTCTGATTGTAAATATTTATTATTTGAACATAAGAGGAATATTTTTTTACTTAAACTTATTGTGGCAGTTACTCTAGCCTCAAAAAATATTTTATATATACTCTATCATTGCACGAAACTGAACAGATCAATGCCCTTTCATCACTATAATTAATAAACTTTATATGTAAATAAAAATGTTTAAATTCCCCATCATTTTTATTAAAATATCCTAATTTATATAAAAAGTAACATATTATTATTAATAATTTATTTAAAAATAAAACTTATTTTAAAAATATTGTTTCATAATTACAAGGGATTTGAACTCAGACTTTCACTCACAACCCTCAACTCTCCATGCCATCTCATATTGCTGACCCACCTGATCATACACATGTTGAAAATATAAATAATCACCAATATACATATTTCATGCTAAACCAGCAATCATCAATTGGTCCAGATTACTATCCTCACACATATATACAATCAGTGCTCAGCTTTATATTAAGATAGCCAAATCTTCATACTTTAATGGACAGGCTTCAAACTACTTCAACCCACAACTCTTCAGCCATCCATTTCATTGAAAGTCTGATGATGGAATGTTCAAAGCCCATGTTAGTGTCGAGGTTGTCATCCAGCCCATGTTGACTGTTTAGTCATTCTGACCCCTCATGTTGTACTGGAGAAAAATCCATTTACATACATATGCGAGAGATGGGCAGACCCTTAACACACTATGTTTTAAATATTAAATCAATACACTGTACAGACTTACACACACCTGTTCATATATAATGTAATATAAGGAATTCAAACTCAAACTTTCACACAGTCCTTAACTCTCCATGCCATCTCATATTGCTGACCCACCTGATCATATACATGTTGAAAAGATAAATAATCACCAATATACATATTTCATGATAAACCAGCAATCATCAGTTGGTTCAGATTACTATCATCACACATATATACAATCAGTGCTCAGCTTTATATTAAGATAGCCAATCTTCATACTTTAATGGACAGACTTCAAACTACCCCAACCCACAACTCTTCAACCATCCATTTCATTGAAAATCTTCGAATCCCTTATATTACATTATATATGTGCAGGAAGGTGTAAGCCTATACAATGTATTAATTTACTCATAATTACAATAATTCTGCATATGATGAAATTTTCTTTATCAATTTTTAATTGTATTAACTTTCTCTTTTGTGTTATTATTGTCCTGTATTATCTTTTTACATGCTTTACTAAATAGCTTTTCATATTTTTAATAATCCATATTATCTTTTTTTTAAATTCAGTATTAGCTTTTTCCTTGTTCTCTAGCTAAAAACTCATAATTGATTCATAATCCACTCTATGATGCAAATCTAAGCAAAACAAAATATTTAATTTTTAACAAGTATCATGATGTAATCTATGAATAAAAAAAAATAAAACGCAAGAGTTTTAAAAATATATTGAATAAACAATCTAAATAAGAAAATTTAAAATTTTTTTTTGGTTAAATATCTAATTGTCAAACTATACAATAAACTGTATAATATGACTTAGTTATTAATAAGTGTAACTGAACAGGAAGTAACTGAAGTTTCCAATGAGTTATATTATGCTTGGGAGCCAATTATAACTATTCATCAGCCCCAAAATCAGTGGATGGTTGTGATTGGGTTGCAAGCATGACATAACTCATTGGAAACTTCACTTACTTCCTGTTCAGTTACATATAATCTGAGTTAATTACTTATTTATTAATGTGTTAAAAATACAATTATACAGAAAGTAAAAATACTTTATTGAACGAAAATAAGTGAAATTATTATTTTTTTAAATAAAAAAACATAAAAAAAAAATTCTATGAATTAAAAATAATGACAGGATTTTAAAAACAAAATGTTTTAACAAGAAAATGTAAATGGGATAAAAAATAACGAAATGATATTTAAATAAAGAATGTTTTAACAAGAAGGTACAAATGGAATGTAAGAGTTTTGTCAGTTGGGTTATTTAAAATTGGCCTACTTTGGCCGGTTTTAATAAAATATTAGTTATGTAATCAATAAACAATGCAAGTATAAAAATTTAAAATATTGGAATATATAAATTGAAGGAATATAATTTTGATAATAAACAATGTGAATAAGTCTATGCATGACAAACAAATTTTAATGAGTTACTGACCAGCAAGCATTCCAAAGAATCATATTCTGGATGTATATACAATTTGGTAAATAACTTATATATTATTTAATTACTTATATAATATCAGAGCTGGTCTGAGAAGGGGAGGGGAGCAGTGCAAAATTGTCTTATTTGCAGATATTTCTTTTCTGTACTAGCATTTTTACAGGATTGTCCAAAAAATATGAAAACTTTTGAAACAAAAACAATTTCAAATTTACTAAATAAATATTCAAGTAACTAGAAGGATTTGGACTTAGGATTTTTCAGTTTATATTCATCCTATGCTCCATCTCAAGCAACTGACACACACGACCACATGCTTTGGCTGCTTGAGATGGCAGAGGATGAATATAGACTGAAAAATTCTAAGTTCAAATCCCTCTAGTTATTTATATAAAAACATTCAATACACTGAATGAATAGGTTAATTAAATATTCTGGTTTTAAGATATTATTTAATTATTATTTCAAAAATTATTTTTTTTAAACATTAATATGTTATATTTTAGCATATGTTTTATTCCTTGTGTTTATTTTATAGAAATAAATGAATAAAACATGGTATTTACTGAACACATTGAATGACTAAAGCTATATTTTCAAGTTTTTTTTGCAAAAGCACTGGAAAAAATATCTTTTAATTTAAAATTTTTATTCCATAGAATGGGTGGGGGGAGTGCTAAAATTTACCTTGCATAAAGGCACTTTTTACTCATACAATGAACCTGATTATTATTAACTAAATATTCACACTTCAAAACATAATAGAAGCAAACCTCTTTATTTAAACTGTTGTATATATCTTGTTATATCTTAACATTTATTTATTGGAATCAGTATTATTAGTGAATATCAGAGTATTATTCTGGCAGAAATACAGATATAAACCCAAGAGAATTTTCATAGAATAGAATCTACTCTCAATGGTTGATTAAATTTTTGTCATCACTTTTTTTTTAAAATAATGAATAACCAAACTTTCTTTTTTAGTACAGCCAAAAAAGAAGAATAAAATTGCTTTCCTGGAAGATTTCAATCAAAGAAATCCAGAAAATTAGCCAACATTTGGGATCTAAAGTTCTCTTCTTTCTTATGCCAAATCAAATCAAAAAGTCAGAGTTAAAATTAATAACATTTATTAAATATTTGCAGTTCTCTCATTTTTGAAATCATATGTTTTCACTCAGCTCCTACACCTTCTACTGTGTTAGATGTCAATAAACAATATCTCCTGGTTGCTTATTTTTGTGCAAACCCCCTAAATATGTTAGAGATCTAACTTTGATATCTGTTTTCAAGGGAAGGAGAAAAAGGCTTGAAATTTTTATCACAGAACTTAGTAAACTAGTGCTGATTATAATTTTAATAATTTCTTAAGTGAAGGAGTGAGAGACTTTTTCATTTATGAAAAAAAATTATAGACTTAGAATCAAGCTATTAATGAATCCAAATATTTTTGAATCTTCAGTCTCCTGGATGATTCTAGCTGAATCTACAGTAAATCATGTGGCTTCTTCATAGAAAGATATCCCAGTATTTGAGTTTCAGTCAGAGATTTAAGTTTATCAGCTGATTCAAACAAAAATAGGATGCTTTCAGCTAAAAGTATTAAAAATTACCAAAATAAATTGGCAAATATAACAACAAAAGTTTGTTATAGATAAAATAAGCCACAACATGCACACACTGAATATTTACATAGATATACAATTTGAAGATGTTGTACTCACTTCAAGCATATTAACGTACATGCTTAAAAAAGAAAAAACAACAAGACAATCAGAAAAAAATAGGAGAATCTATTTTAAATGCCCAAAGAGTAAAATAAAATCCTACAAAATCAATATCTGTACAAATAATGTGAAAGGCACTAATTTAGTTCTCAAAGCCTAATTACAATTAATGATATGACAATAACAATGGAACTGAATACTGGACTTGCAGGGTATTTGGGCTGTCATTAAAAATAATTATAAACTGCTACATAGCAATCATCTGATTATCAATTGCCAAGATAATCAAATTTCACTCTTGGCTGCAGCAAAAGAAAAGTTACAATGTCTAATAAAAAATATTTATTTTCCTCTTATAGCAACAATCGTGAGAATATCAATTTATTAGGTTATGTCTGGAACAATTATTTGGGCTACACAGTAATTATCCAAGTCACAAATACAACAAATTTTTTAAAAAGGATTATCTAATGTGTTTGATGACAACTAAGTCTATCTAGGATAGTCTATCCTGTACTGTTAAATACATAAATCCAATAAGTTGTCATTGCAGAGATTTGCTATTAATTAGTCTTGGGTACTAAAGTAGAAGCTAATCAGGATATATAGCCAGTCAAATTTTCACTGAACCACTTGTCAGAATGGAAAACACCAAGTATACCTTCATAAAAGTTAAGGGTGATAAAAGAATCTGTTGTGATTATCAATGCATAATCAAAAACTGTCAGTTGATATTTATCCTCTATTCCCAGTCAATTACAAACTCTCCATACTGTCTATGAGGAGGGCTTGTATAAAAATTGACCTAAAGCATGTGTATTTGCAGCAGCCAAATAAAGATCAGTTATTATTCACAAAGGTTACTTAAAATGAACAACCATTTTTTTGGAATATCAGTCATCCTGGTATATTCCAATGAATAGTCTTCCCATTTGCTATCAGAATACTTGAAGTATTACCATAACAAAAATCTATCAAGTGTTGGTGGTCAAGAGATCAGTACAGCTACTTTACAAGCAGTTGTCCCAGATTAGTGGGTTCACTTCCTGGCTGATGCTATGACACATGGAAAAAAAAAATCTGTTAAATAAGTTTGAAGACTCAGGTATTAAGATATATATGTAAAAACGTACATCTGAGATCAAAAAGCTTGAATTTCTGGAATATAAAATATATGCTAAAGGCATCCATCTAACAAAGCAAAAAGTTAAAGCAATTAAGGTGATAGGGACTTCTATGAACAAAAAAGAACTCCAATTATTTTTAAACCTCATTAATTATTAAGAGAGTTTTCTCTACCATAAAAGAGAGGCTGCTAAGCCACTGTTAGATTAAAAAAGAGTCTGGAAGTATGAAGTCAAGCATCACATAATTTTTTAAAAAATTAAAAAGTTTTGTTGTTGAATTCAATAGTGCTGCTACACTTTGATTAAAAAAAGATGCTGATTCTAAGTTCTGATGCTTTACCTGTGGGGACCAAGGCAGTGTTGTAAAAATAATGATGAGCCACAATTTTATTTGCTTAACAATACTTATCTAAAGCTGAGAAAAAGTGGCAAACTGAACACTCAAAGTGCATAGTAATAAGGTTATAGCCTTAAATATATATGTACTTATTACATTTATGAAACAAAAATAGATTTTCTATTAACAAAAATATAGTGCACACACATAAAGATATTTATAGCTATGATTTTAATGTTCATGGAGTTCTTTCTATATTCCAGTTTTCTTTACAACTGAGTTTCTTGAAGGATTCTTAACATGGGCATGGTTAAGTCCATTTGGTTTTCATCTTGAATCTTCAGGTAGACAGATGTAGGCAGAGACTCATGTTCTTGTTTGAAAGCATGGTTGCAAATTGCTTAAAGGGGTTTTATCTTCCCTACATTTTCATCCAGTGAAGTTAGGTTACATAGAGGAAGGTGATGTCTAGCTTTTAGCTGAACTTAGCACATGGTTTTTGTTGTACAAATCACTTTTAGTGCTAAACTCATACTATGCTAAAAGGTGGATTAAAAACTTCTACTATTATATTCAATAACTTGGTTAAAATTCCTGCTGTATTATGCCACATCTTGATAAATGCTTCTTTCTTTTAAGCATCTGGATTAAAACTTCACTGCTTTCTTTTTATTCTACTATCTTTTTCAGCAACAGAATTAAGATTTGACTCCTTTCTTCAACAGTTGTTAGCAATAATTTCTTTTATATTTTTTCAGCCACAGGATTAAGATTTGACTGTTCATCTCTTCAATAGTTAAATTAGGAATATTTCTCCCACTCTTTTTCAGCAACAGGATCAAGATTTGACTGTTCTCTCTTCAACAGTTAAGTTAGGAATAATTTTTTCTATGATCTCATTTTAGACTGCTGTCTTCAACAGTTAAGTTAGCAATAATTTATTCTATACTTTTTTAGCAACAGAATTAAGATTTGACTGATCTCTTCAACAGCTACGTTAGAAATAAAGCTCTCCAAAAACTTGGGTATTATCTCTTATTCCCACTCCTACATATAGTTTTATCTAGAACAATCTTGCCCACAAGCCAATTACAATCTGTCTCTTACATGATAATTTTCATGAGAACCAATTATATAAAAATTTATAACTACAATTATTCAGAGAATTCTCTCCTTAATCATAGAGATTGAAAACAAGTCAAAAACTTAAATTTAACATCATAAAATTCTTGATATTTCTTTATAATTAAAAACCAAATCTTGCAAAAAAAAATAGCAAGATAATCTGTTAATTGCACTGTTTTGATTTTTCTTTTTCATTAAATAGAGGTAAAGAAAAGAAAACAACTCTGATTAATTAAAAATAAAATTTACAAAGTATTAAACTCTTATTTTGTTCTTCCCCTTCTTTTATAAAAAATACTCTTAAATATATTTAATATTTGATAATTCTCATATTATAACTATGGGGATTTTTACAATTATTGAGTTAAATAATGACCCCTTAAAAATAGATCCAAGCAAATTGAAATATTTCCCCCATTAATAAAATATCTTTTTATTCTCAAATCTGAGGAACTTTCTGCCAACCATCTAATTATTTTTTATAGTACAGTTATGTAACCAACTGGTTGCATTACCCCAGTCTTATATGGGAAATGAAATTAGAGTTGAACCCATTTCTTGATATTTTAGTTTGATTCAGCCAATTTCATTTTCACTACAACAAAAATTTACATTAGTCATGCTTTGCTATGCATTAACACTTACACAAACTCACAAGTTGAGATATAATTTAATTTTAATTAAGCCACGTTATGCTATTTGGTTACTGGTAACTGTCTCATTTACTTGATCTATTGTTAATCATGCTTTACTGTACATTAACACTTACACTGACTTACAAGCTGGGATATAATTTTTTTTAATTAAGCCATGTTAGGGTATTTGGTCACTGGTAACTGTCTAATTTATTTGATCTATTTTTATTTCTGGAGATGGAGTGATTATTGGTCTATGCATGCCTGCCTCCAGCATCATGATGAACAAAAACCTTATCACAGAATACAAGTTTGCAATGTAACATGAGCACCATAAAAGCTATATCAGTTTAAGCACAAAGACAACTTACTATGCAAAGGGCACACTGAGAGAAAAAAAAATTGACCTAAGGAATATTTGGCCATGTGGAATAGTTCTGTGCCTGGTAGACAATTCAGTATTCTATTGATAGAAAGCCTAGCTCCTTTGAGGGGCTTATTCAAAAAATACATAAACATTAGGTAAGTGCACTGCACAGATAAGACATTGGATCATCATGAACAGACTGCATCCCTATGTGTATAAGAATATCACTATCCATCATCAGCACTTAAGGTAATGCTATAATGCTTCCTAATATTTAACCTCAATTTCTTCAAAGTATCTTATTTCCTCAATTTCAGTTTTCTCATTTTGCTTTTTTTTGTTTTCTTGGTCAGAAGTATAACTGCACCCTAGAAACTGAGGATTATGATCAGTTCTCTGATAATATCTCTGTGTTGAGAGGTGATCCACTCCTGGTTTGTCTAATTATTTTTCTGTCAGGGGATGGTGAATCATATTCATGATGAATATTCCATTCATGAATGTTTGATCCACTTCTGGATCTCCTAACTATTCAGGGTTTTGATATGACTATTTATGTTATCAGTAGATTTTTTCTGCTTTCTCTTCCATGGTGGCACTTCATTTCTTTTATCCTGATAACATGGTGGGATCTTGATTGTTGTTCCCCATATTGGATAGCATTCATATGTGATTATCTCCTTTGTATGTTGATTTAGTTGGAGATTTAAATCCTTCTTTCTTTTCTGCATATGCAGGTTTGTTGCTATCAAATGCATTTAACAGTTCAATTACCTGCAAAATTGTATGCCCATCAGTGCCAATCAACATCCTTTCAATATGGCTTGGGAAGCTATGTTTTAATATTATTATTTATAATTCTGAAAGAGGATCTGCAGTGAGTGCTCTCAATTTTGTTACTTGCTATCAAAAAAATGGAGTGTAGGGCTCATCAGGGGGACACTTCTTTTGGAATACTTTCTGTTTAATCCCTTTCTAGTAAACCTTATTCTAGTAGAATTTCATGATTGCCTGCTTGAACTCAATAAAATTATGAGAATAGTAAATAGTGAATTCCACCATGACTGGGATGCACTTGATGATGGCTACAAACTATTGTTATCTTTGCATCTTCAGTCATGACATTAATGCTAAAATATCTTTCCAGACTATTGACAAATTCAAAAGGTGCCTCACCAGCATTTCCTGAAAAAGTTCTTATTTTAAGCAACTAGTTTACAATTCCAGGCATTTGGTTTGTATTTTGACTCTCTATCTTTACTTCCTCTACCTTTATATTTTCCAATTTTCTACTTTTTTTTAATGTATACATGGTGGTTCTGCATTTCGTTTGACCATCTTGTCTATGGTTATCCTCCAATTGTTTTACTATTTTTCAAATTCTATTATCATCTCTGACCTGCAGGAATTTAATTTGATTAGCCAGGTTCCCTCCAGGCTTTGCTGTCTCATTATTCACAGATTCTATTACTTCCTGCACTTGACTAATTTTATTATTTATTACTTCTGTATCTCTTTTATTTTCATATCCTGTTCTTCTTTGTTTTGTCTCACTTCATTCAGAACTTCTTCTTTAATTTGTTTGATTCTGTCTGCAATTTCATTAGGTATATTTTTACTGTTTTCATTAAATATCAACATTTCTTGTTATTTTCCTACTTTTTCCTTCTCTTGTTGATTCTTTATATTATCCTCTTCTTTTTCTTGGTCTCTCTTTTTATCCTCTTCTTCTCTTTGTTAATTTCTCTTTTTAATATCTTCTTTAAACATTTCTTATAATTGGGATAATATGGAAACCTCCTCTATTCTCCGAATTCCTTTCATTGGTTACTGATCATCTTTTGGATCATATTCTTGCACCTTTTTCACTTTTCCTCTTGTCGGCATATATGTTTCTATTATAGACTTTTATTTTTAAAAAAAAACTATTGAATTATTTTTTACACAAGAACTATAAATTTGAACTTTTTAAAAAATATCTCATAAAATAAGCTTGACATCACCTCCTCTTCCATGCAACTATATTTCACCTAAACTATCATGATTACTATATTATAATTACTATTGTCTCAATCACTGGCTTTATTTTATTAATTTATTTCCCTTGCTTTATTCTCCAATTCTACCCTGTTCATGTACATGTGACTGATTTGTATTTTTTATTATAAGTACATATGCATGTACAACCCAAGTTCATGTTAAGAACCATTTATCAAAACTCTTCTTAGAGATCTGATGAGAATCTGACAGCAAAATAATGCATAGTGACTTGCAATTTTAGGATAGATACAGAATCCAATCACTGGACTATAAGTATACACTGCAGCATGAACTCCCAAAGGTCTACCTCAATTTAGACACTATGATCTATTACAACACTTGATATGGAATAAAAATGCAAAAATCTTTGTAAAGCCCTACTTCTTTGAGTCTTAGGGGCTGGAAAATATAAACTATGCCTTCCTGTCTTTCTTGGAGACTTAGAGGCTGGGGATCATGGCAGGACTATGATAATTGGACCATGCTAAATATTCAAGAGAAAATCTGAAGCTTGAAGCAATGTCTGAGAAAAAACACTCTGTGAAGTTGCATGAAAAAACCCTGCATCCTCAAGCCATCAACAAAATACTCTATTCATTACCAAAAAACTGAAAGTATATCAAAACAAATTTCAACAGTCAAAAATATAATCCCATCTTCAAAATCATGTCTTTATTATCTGTTCAACTTTAAATATGAACATCTTAAACAAACGTTAATATTTCTATTTTGTCATTTATAATTGAATTATAACAATCATCCACTATACTATTGTCACATTTTACAGTAATATGTTTAAATTAATTCTGCATCAAAATACAGAAATTTTGTTTTTCAGGTGTATTTCTGAGATTCAAGTTATATTGTCTCTGGCTATCAGAACCTGATAATCATTGTGCACACAGATGGGTCACCATTTGTAATGCTACAGGGAAATACAGGTAGTACTTGGGGTTATGGTCACCAGTATGTGAACATCAACTACCCTAAATTGGTTAGCCATTTGTAACTCTATAGAAAATTGGGATTTTAAATCTTGAGGGATCTGAGGAATGGTATTTTTATCCTCAAGTTAAAAAAATAAAATAAAATTTAATCTTAAAAGGGAAGAGCATAATAGGTCACTCTGACAGATGAGAATAGCGAACTATAATTTCACCAGCACTTTCCGAGGGTAATAATCATTCATCATCATGAATGATCTATCAAAATAAATCAATAGTCAATCTTGTGACTGGATTTGAAATGGGTCTCCTATAGACCAGGCTAACTATTGAGTCTTTGTCAGCTTGGGAAATTATTTAAGCCATAGTTTGGATGCTCAAACTTAAGTGCTAATCCATAAGAACACAATGAAAAAAATGCTGGAATATTAAAACATGCTGATCACCATCAATGCTCTGGCCACTTAGTTACCATTAATGTACTGGCAACTATAAACTTAATTTCTAATAGAGACCAAACTAAACAAAATGTAGTGCATGGACATTGAAGAATATCCTCTTTGTGCCAACCCAGGAATCATTATCATCATCTGGATGCCCATATACTAAATATAAACCCCATATACTATATAGCTGTTATGCACAAATCTAGCTCAGGAAGCAAGAACTCTATAATTTATTTCTGTGAGCAAAAGGGAAATAAATAAATAAATTAGCTTATTATAAATAATCTTAAGCAATTCAGGGGCTTCCCCTACTTATAAATAACTAATTTTATTGCGATCAGCAAGAATAAAACAAAATCCTAGAATATAAGCTGTCATAATATAATGTCACAAACATATTGCACTTCATGAAACAGGAATTGGATAGAATGAAGTATTTAAAATTAAAAAGAATATTTTTTAAAAAACAATCTAATTAATAAAAACAAAAAATAACATGATATTAGATAATTTCAAACATCCATTTCATCATAAAAAATAAATAAATATACAATTTGATAAAATTATATTAACTTATCAATTAATTTTTATTGATGAATTAATTTTAAATTCATTAGGTTCTTTCTTTAAAAAATAACTAAGAATTTGTTTAAACATTTTCAAAAATCAAAGATAGCAATCTTTGATTCTACCCAGAGGACAAATTGAGAGAGAATAAAAAACATTACATTTATGAAACAAAGACAGATTTTCTATTAATAAAAATATAGTATGTACACATAAAAATACTGATAGCCATGGTTTTAATATTCATGGAGTCCTTTCTATTATCAATTTTGAGTTTTCTTTATAATTGAGCTTCTCATTGAAGCTTCTTAATATGGGTCTGGTTAAATTTGTCTTTTCCTGGATCTGTAAGAATTCCAGGTAAGTGAAAAAATAGCATATTTTTGTCCATTTGGTTTTCCTCTTGAATTTTCAGGTGAGACAGATGTAGGCAGAGACTCATGTTCTTGGTTAAAAGCAAGGTTGCAGAGTGCTTAAAGGGTTATTCCCTATATTTTCATCCAGTGAAGATAGGTTACATGGAGGAAAGTGATTCCTAGCTTTTAGCTGAAGTTAGCACATGGTTTTTATTGTACAAATTATTTTTAGTGCTAAACTCATAGTATGCTAAAAGCTGGATTAAAAACTTCTGCTATTATATTCAATAGCTTGATTAAGATTCCTGCTGTATTATGCCACAGTTTGGTAAATGCTTTTGATTCTTTCTTTTCAGCAGCTGGATTAAAACTTCACTGCTTTCTTTTCAATTAGCTAAGTTAGGAATACTTTCTTCTACTATCTTTTTCAGTAGAATTAAGATTTGACTGCTGTCTTCAATAATTGTTAGCAATAATTTCTTCTATATATTTTTTTAGTCACAGGATTAAGATTGGACTGCTTTCTTCAACAGTTAAGTTAGAAATATTTCTCCTACTGTCTTTTTCAGCAGCAGGATCAAGATTTGTCTGTCCTCTCTTCAACAGTTAAGTTAGGAATATTTCTCATACTGTCTTTTTCAGCAGAAGGATCAAGATTTGACTGCTCTCTCTTCAACAGTTAAGTTAGGAATAATTTCTTTTAGAATCTTTTTTAGCAGTAGAATTAAGATTTGACTGCTTTCTTCAACATATAAGTTGGCAATAATTTCTTCTATATTTTTTATCAGTCACAGGATTAAGATTTGGCTGCTTTCTTTAACAGTTATGTTAGCAATAAATCTCCAGATACTTGGACATTATTACTTATTCACACCCCTTCATCTATTACAAGCCAATTACAATCTGTCTTTTATATAATAATTTTCATGACAATCAATTATATAAAATTTTATAACTACAATTATTCAGGGAATCCTCTTCTTAATCATAGAGATTGAAAATAAGTCAAGAACTTAAATTTAACAATATAAAATTCTTGACATTTTTTTATAATTAAAAACCAAATCTTGCAAAAAAACCCCCCCCAAGATAATCTGTTAATTGCATTGATTTGATTTTTCTTTTTCATTAAATAGAGGTAAAGAAAGGAAAACAACTCTGATTAGTTAAAAATAAAATTTACAAAGTCATTAAAATCTTATTTTGTTCTTCTCCCTTTTTTATATATATAAAATACTCTTAAATTTATTTAATGTTTGAGAATTTTCTTACTATCACATGGGGATTTTACAATTATTGAGTGAACTTTTTTAGCGTTGTTAGTGCTGCGAGCGCACCTCAGGCATTTTCAGATGATGTTTTGTTTTCTTTCTTTACTGACGTAAAATGTATAAGCGTGATGTAGATCAAAATATGATTTTTCAAGCTTTCACATGGCTTTCAGAAAATGTTTATTTAAAAAAAATCGGTTAAAATTTGAATTTTTGGCAGAAGTTTTAATTGACCACAATATTTAATTTTTTTTTTTTTTTGATAATTTTTGTACTTATCACGAAGCAATAAAAGACAAAAATAATTTACAGGCTGCAAATGATATTTTCTCCGGTGCTATTCACAGAGAAGGCCGACATTAGATGTTCAACGTAATGCTGTAAGTAACATTTATTTATTTTTTTAATCTTTTTTATTAATTTTAGTTTGTAATTAGTGTGTGTTAGTTATTTATGCTCATATAGAATTCATATCTAATGTAATTTTCTAATGTTCTACTTACACTATTATAAAAATAATGTTTTTCAAAAAGTATAATTTATTACGAAAATCATTAATTATGTTTATATAATATGGTTTATAAATAATTTGTTATAAAACTAATAATTAAATGTATACAAACATACAATCAAATTCTTATTCTTGTTTACGTTTTTCAAGTCTATAGCTAACAAATGATCTGTATGCAAATAAATTATATATATATGTGGTACAATAAATATAACAAGATAGCATCACTTCTGTGCATAAAGAATATCATAAAGAATATAAACTTACAAACATAATCACATTCTGATCTTGTTTATGTTTTTGTTTACTCTTGTTCATGCTTTGTTTTTGCTATATGTTTCATAACATTATTTTCAAGTCTATAGCTAACAAGTACACTATATGCAAATAAATTATATCTATGTGGTACAATAAATATAATAAGATAGCATCACTTCTGTGCATAAAGAATATAAACATCACTGGTGTCCATAAAGAATATAAACATCACTAATGTATACAAAAAAATATAAAATGAAGAGATGAAACTCATTTTATCAGTGATATAGACAGTAGCCTACAATTTCTAGTTTTAGATGGATAAGAAGCCAATTGCTATGATGATTTCTTTTATATCTTTTATTAGGATGAATCTTTTTCTTTATAGACACCTTTGACATTTAGAACATTTGGGGTACAAGATAAAAATGAAGAAGTCATATCCAAATTTTTTTGGAGATTGTGAAGCTGTGGATTAACTCAGGTAAGACATGTTATACATGTTTAGAAAGATAATTTTGTGAGGAATATAAAGAAATTATCACTGAAGATGTATTTTCAATTTTAGTTAATGTTACTTATCAAATTATGATGAAACAATAAAATAATAATTATTTTGGATGTGAAAATTTCTTTTTTCCTTATTTTTTATATAGTTATCACTATTTATTTTATGTTTATTGTTTTACTTAATGTTTCTAGTTTCTAGAAATGTAATTGTTTTTGCTCTAACATAATTAAAACTGAAGTTATTGTGAAAATTGTGTGTCAGGCCAGTATTTTAAAAAGTTACATATGGCGGCTTGAAGCTGAAACAGTTAAATAATGACTCCTTAAAAAATAGGTCCAAGAAAATTTAAATATTTTCCCCTATTAATAAAATACTTTTTTATTCTCAAACCCAAAGAACCTGTTGCCAACTATCTATTTATTTATTTATTTTTTTCTAGTGCAGTTATGTAACCAACTGGTTGCAATATATAAGTTCTCCTGTATCTGTGATTTCCATATCTATAATTAAAAAAAAAAAAGAAAACAGAAAAGATAATAGAAATTAAAGAAAAAAACAAAATTTTCTTTTTTAGTTTACAATGCAACTTCTAGGCACTGCATTAATAAAACATCACAATTCTCAATACAAATCTCTCTTTTTTAATTTCCTTTAAAAAAAGTACTCAAACTCTGCTGAAAATGTAAATAAATATTAAGTTTACTCTTTTTTATTATGGATATATGTAAATCATTTCTGTCCAAAATATATATTTTATTTATTAATAATAATATCAACTTTTAAAATATTATATGTGTGTTGTAGTATTTTTTTTTTTTACTTTCTTATTTATAATATATACATCAAACTTATTCAGTAATTTCCTTTTTTATTTTTTTAATTTAAGACTTAAAAAAAATCTATTCTGTTTTTGATAGTGACTTCTTTCTCCTTTAGTAATATAGAGCTATTTGAACTAAGATATATAAAAAAGGCAAAATAAGAAGTCCATTATATTTATTAATTTATAGATATTTTTGAATTTGTGTTTTTCTAATTTTATTTTTAACCTTCTTAATATTAAACACAAGTATTTTATGGTGATTCTGCTATAGCATCTCATGTGAAAGACAAGGTACTCCATGATCGTCATATTTACACCAATATATTTACATAATTTGTTTAAACTTTAGTTATATTTTTATGCAATAAGTGGAGCTTCTATTCTTTAAAAAGATAAATTTATACAATAAAAAAGATAATTATATGAGACAAAAAAAAAAAAAGCTTCAGAATTCAAATCATAATTAAATATTTGCTGCAAAATGAGCTAAATCTATGAAGTATTTTGTTAAATTTAAGATGTTATAGATGTAATATTTAATAACTATACTAGATTTAGATACAAATTTAAATTGTTTTTATATGTATTTGAGATTTTATTCAAGATTTATAAATCACATTTTTTGTTTTTTAGTAGTAAAATTGCAAAAATATTTATCTATGACATTTCAAATAATGCAATGCCATATATATTGCATATTTTCTTAAGCACAATTGCTTCATAAAAGCTAAAGGGTTAAATATGCATATTACTAATTATTTACTAATAAAAAATTATATATATATATATCATATATGAGGGGGTATCCAAAAATAATCAAAATTATTTTCTGGAGGGCAAGCATGTTGTAGTTTCTGCTTCTTGCTGCTATATGCCTCTTGAGAAAAGTTCCCTGCATCAATCTGCCTACTGCATTTTTGGGTGAAATCATGTTACAGCATAATAAATGTTTTTGTTAAGTGCATCTCACTTATTTGTCAATTTGTATAATGGCTAAAAAGTTGGAACAACATGAAATTCTGTTTTCTAATAGGGAACACAGCAGGGAAAATAGTTCTATTGTGTAAAACTGCTCACAATCAAGTGTCTCTGGTAAAACACAAATGCAGGAGTGGTTTAATAGAAATGTCAAATACATCATGTCCCAAAAAAGCATGATATTTTTTGGGTACAAATGACATTGTTCATAATGATCAGGCATTTAAAGCCTATAAGTTCTGAAAATTTTACATAATGTGTAAAATAAAAATGTTTGTCCCATTTTTGGTTTAATGAAAAATGCAAACTTTACAACAACAACATGCTAGCACCCAAAGCCTTAAGTGTGAAACAATTTTAATTAAATTCAGCATAACCCAGATTATCCATCAGCTATATTCCCTCAATATCACTATGTAGGACTCCTTTTTAGTTTTTCAAATGAAAAAAATATCTTAATTTTTTTTTTTTGCAGACTTAGAAGTGGTGGAAAAAATGTTGCAGGCATTAAAAGGTATAACTTTGCCAGAGTTTTTGGATTACTTTGAAAAGTTAAAATCAGATTTAAAACAGTGCATTGCATTAAATTGACTGTACATTGAAAAGAATTTAATTTGTAACACCTAAAAATAAATACACAATTTTTTATTACAAAATTCAGTTATTTGTAGGTTCCCCCCTCATATACAAATTGAAAACAACTGTTCTCTTTAAAAAGATAATAATAGATGGGCAATTAAAATCTTAAACTGGATTCCAAGAGATTGTAAAAGACCCAGAAAGAGACCGCATGTTAGATGGATGGATGAAATAAGAAAGTGTGCAGGGGTGATGTGGAGAAGAGAAGCTAAAGATCAGAGAAGATGGATTGAACTTGGAGAGACCTTCATTCTGCAGTGGATTGATAATGGTTGTTGTTGATGATGATGATTTCAAAGTGTATTATAAATAGCTTATTATTATCTGCAAACTTCAAAATTGCATCCAGTCTTGGAACTTCAATGTCTAATATGATTGGAATACTGAATATATATAATTGTGAATAAAAAGATTTTGTCACAATTTTTAATCACAAGAGATTTAATAATTAGGGATATAAATTGTGTTCTACTTAAACAATTTTATGTAGTACTAAACTCTTTGTAAAAAAAATATGTAATATTATATTTCATTATTATTTTAAATAAATAACTTTGAAAAAACACATAGAAACACAATCTACCATCAAGTGGAATATATAGATAAATCATCAAAATACTTGCATATTAGATTAAAATGGGATAAAATAATAATATAATAACTTTTCAACTTCTAATGCATTTTTTATTGGAATCACCAGGATGAAAGAATTTATGATATTAATTCTTAGAACGTAGAAAATCATTAAAAAAATTATTAGTGCTATATAAGATTTATATGTCTTATAAGTGGAATTTAAAATGCATCGTGTTTAGTGATTTCCTATCTTTCTTCAGAAATGTACACACACCCATATAAATTATCAATTAGTCATAAATGAATATATCATTATGAAAAAATATTTTATCCAATTTTAAGAAATACGAGGGCTGCTTAAAAACAAAAGATTTATCAGAGAACCATATCCAAAATAAATTTGTATATATAGATTAAATTATTTGGAAAGTCCTATTTTTAGTTAGATTTAGAAAATACTAAAATTTCATAAATAAAGTCACAGTAGTATATAACCCTTCTCCAGATCTTTTTTTGATTTGAAAAACAATATCGTCACCAAGATATTGCAAATCTAGAAATGATCATGTTCTTGTTATATAGAAAGAGAGGGGGAGGGGGAAGCAACAACATAACATATTTTTATTTCGTTGCCCATATTGAGATTGTTAAACATTGCAAATACTTTTACACTGGTTTAAATTCTCAGATGAATTTGTTAATTATATACAGGATTAAATGTTATTAAAGAAAATGAAGAGTACTGTACTTTTATTAATATGATTAATATCTGGTTAAAACTGAACTTATATGCTATATTACCAAAAGAGGGAACGAGACGTAACAACAGCAAATACCGAAAGACATTCTAAAGTAAATATTATATATGTATGTGTATATGTATTTAACTTGTAAAAAAACATATTTTAATCGATATTATTATTATTATTTCCTCGTTTAATGTAGCAGATAATCAAAGCTATAATTACTAATGAATAAAGCATTATTAACATTACTAAACACTTATTAGTTATTAGGGAAGATTACTTTTAACGGCGAGATTTAAGCAGCGTGGAAAAACTAATGGAATAAGATGGAATAAAATCGTCATTAGAGTTTTTAATTACACGACACACTACCGTTCAGAGGAAATTTTTATCATTAAATCACTTTCAGTAACAAATAATCTATACTTAAAAGCAAAGACTTTGCCTAACCGTAATACAGCAAAAAGTTAAAAAGTCAATTTTATAAATTTTAATTAGCCATTATTTGTCTGTAGTAGATCGTATTTTATTTTAATGATATTCTACATTATAATATGAACTAAAGTTTCAATAAGAATTAAAAAATTATGAAGCAAATTTTTAATAGTCAATGTTTACGTATTGTTTGATGAATGCTTTTATTTCCACGTTATTTATTTGAATATGTTGCCAACAGTTAAAAAAACAACTAATAAACTGTAATAATGGAAATAATATCTTTGAATAAATTATTTTCCAGAATAAATTATCTGAACATGCTTGATTTTTTATTGACATTATTACTCATATATATTCTTTATTTAAATAAGAATGACCTCTATTATAGGTTAAATCACTCATATTTTCATTTAAGTAATTTTTGTTTCGGAAAAAAAAAAAAATTATTTAAGTAAAGCTTTTATTTTGTTCCAAATATATATTCCTTATACAATAGATAATGTGTCCTAATTACAAAAGAGAGAAATTTGCCTGGTGAAAATAACCAAAGACCTGCTTTAATGAAACATGATGAGCTTTAGAACTCTGATGTTCGTGGATCCCAGCTCAACTCTGTCACATATGGTGCAACTTTTGAACAATAATCCATCAGATTATTTTTATATTCATTACATTGATTTACAATATAACAAATGCCCTATGAAGCTTAGGGCACGTGTAGAGTGATAGACTCAATATCCAAACGTTTCTAATCAAGCTTAACCGGGGAATTCTGATGCTTTAATGTCATATGTCATCCAGAGCAACAACACATTGATTATTTATATAATAAATTACACCCAAAACCTATCAAGTTTTGCACATTATATTAACCCTTGGTAGCTTATTTATTTAATGAATCTTGTCTAAGAAAAGATTGGCCTGTGGCATTTCTTCAGGGTTGTGATGATCTGCATGCTGGTGATAACTTAAAAGCATGGAGGATTGTCATAGTTTATGGTCATGCTTGATAGCATACATATTTTAAACCACAATATTGTATTTTATTTTTTAAAATATATTTTCTATGGCAAAAATATATGACCATATATTTTTCAGTGTATAAAGTAAAACTAGAGCAATGCGTGAACTAACATTTTTTAAGTCTGGTTATAAAATAATTATAGCATCATAATTATCCAAAATAACTACAGGTTTTATCAAGAGTGAGCAGAATTTTTCAGGTCAGAGTTTTAGAGCAAATTGAAGAAGCATGAGATGTGGGAAATATTCCTTATTATTGTAAACAAATATAATGAAAAAGGTATATTATCTCAGAGATCATTGAAAACAAGTTTACGATAATGTTGGATCAGTGTAATGGGATGGAGAAAAGTTCAGTGCATGAAGTATCTAATTTAAATTTTAAAAATGTACCATATGTAGGAAGATATAATATTTAAGGGATTTAAAGAGAGTTGAATAAATTTGTGATTAATACTTAATAAAAAGTAACAGTATTTCCAACTGAAGTCTTCTTCAAGAATATGATTCCAGGTAATTGGAGAATTTTTCACAGAGTTTTTTAAAAACTGCAATTATTTCCTTAAATGATTATATTGCAAAAATATGACACACACAAGTGCTGTAGAAAACAATATCGTAATAAATTTTTATATCTATTACTGAAATATTTTTATGATAATTAGGTAATTAGTAATATAAGAATACCATGAATAGAATTTAGAATACATAATAAAGTTTTAGGAAGATTTTTATTTGTCACTATTCAGTTTTAATATTTTAAATACCTAGCTACAAATAGTGGGGAAAAAAACATTCTAATGTTTTCCTAAAAGTTTGTGATGATGGTATTTGACTTATATTTATATATTGTACTATTTCCATCATTTAATATAATTATTAAATGTCTTTAGAAAAAAATAACTTTATTTAAATATTTCAGATAAATTCAACTGTTAGTAATAACACACAGATTAGTATATGCATAGTGTTTCAAGAGGTATTATTTTCCTTTTTTCTTTAGATGTTTCTGACCTGTGCAATGACAGTACTAGCATGAGAATTGAACTTGGACATGCACATTCTTGAATATTGAATTTTAAAATAATGCTCTAACTAACTGAACTATGCTACCAAAGGCAATATCCAGTAGAAATTTCATATATTTATCTATACGGTTTCTGCTGATTTCTTTACTTTTTCATAAAAGCAAAGTTGATTAATGGTTTTCATAAATTATGTGTAGTCACACTAGGTTGATTTATGGGGTTGTCTACTATTGTCATATGAGTAACTTCTTTAAATTTTTGTCTTTGTACTTTTCTCTAGCCAATATTTTTGTATTTTCTCAATTGAACATATATTCATTGGTACATACATGGTATGCTACCTTAGACACATCTGTTGTCTCTCTTATAATCATCAGTTTGTGTTTTTGCAATTACCTTGCAATGGGGTGGCTTGTCTCACCAATATACATTTTCCCACATTCACATGATCTTTCATAGATGCAGTTTTTGCTTTTCAGCATTTTGTGTTAACACAAACAAAAATTTAAAGAAGCTGCTGATATGACAATGGGGGACAATCCCATAAGTCAATCTAGTGTGACTATGCATAATGTATGGAAACCACTAATTGTCTTTACTCTTAAGAAAAAGTGGAGAAATCAGAGGAACCTCATAAATAAGTATATGAAATTTTTACTGACTGTTGTTTATGGCAGGATGGCTCAGTTGATTAGAGTATTATTTAAAATTAAATATTGAAGAATCTAAGGGTCCAGGTTCAATTTCTATGTTAGTATTGTCACTGGTCAGGCCAGCACACCTGAAGAAGAGAGGAAAATAATATGTCTCAAATTGTTGTGTGTATACTAATCTGTGTACCATTAATAACAATTGAATGTATTTGAAATATTTAAATAAAGTTAAATTTTGCTAAAGACATTTAATACTTATATTAGATGATGGAAATAGTCCAATGTATAAAAACATTCTAATGGCTCTTAATGATAACAGCTATATGTTTGAAATGTAAGAGTTGACATTAATTATAATGTTGAGAAATATAAGAAAAAATTAGAAGATAGATTTATTATGACTTATGAAAGAATAATATACATATATCTTTGAATTTTATTAAAATCTAGATCTGAAATTGAATAAATTATAATAGTTTTTAACTGAATAATAATAGATGATTAATTATTATCTATGTTTTTACTGAAAGGTGATTGTGAATAAGTGATTGGTGGAAATATGCATCTATAAAGTATATTTATGAGATACACCAGAGTAATATGTTTTAATAAAATATTTGAGTAATTTTTTTCAGTAACAATTTTACAAATATTGATTGTATAAATGTAAGTTTATCTACTTTATGTTTTCTTTTCTAATTTGATTTTTTTCTTGCATTTCTAATTGAAGGGTATTAGTTAGATATCAAGGAATCAAGATTTTCTTAAGCATTTTATTAGAAAATTGATTGTGGAAATGCATTTAATAATAAAAAGTTTTGGTTCAAAGGTATGATCAGCCTCTTAGATAAAATATTAATATGTGTAGCTGAAATTTTGTTCAATTTACTTGGGATTGTAAATCATTCATATTTGTGTGGAAATAGAAGCACACATAATACATGTATAGAATTGTTTAATATATTTTTATCGAAAAACTCAATTTTAATTGATGAAGATTCATAAAGTGGCCCAACAATATTTCCCCAAGTATTGGAAGAATCATCAGCATGTGAAAGTGATTTGCTTCATTAAATTTCACACCTTTTGGGAAATTGCCTGTATCAAAGTTTGATGCTACATGCTTCAAAGATGAATAATGGAAGTATACTAGATTATAGCCATAAAAAAGCAGTACCCGATGGTAGGCTGTTGATTATGGCACTTTATCTGCAAAAAATGTTTTTGTTTAATCATCAATATGATTTTTCATGCATTTATTGGTATAGAATAAAGTTTATTTAATATTATATTTTATTCCAATCTTACAACTTTGGCCATATTTATGATGTTTTATTGCAATACTTTTATTATTTTAAATTGACTGCAAAACTTTTCCATAGACCATGAGTGATCTTTGTAGAAATATAATATTTCTTCAGATAATTTAATGCATGAAGTATAAAACTGGATACCAATAAATTCTCTGAAGCAAACATTGGTAGTCATTAATGTGATTAATCTTCTCAATAGTGTTAAATATAAAAAATGTAAGATTATGATTAATATATTTGGGCTATTTTCACTGAAGGAAATAAATATAATCGAGAATGCAATAACGTGATTGTTGTGACTAATTTCTTCCTCCTGGATAGTCATTATTATTTCATTCAGTTTTCAATTGCATTAGAAATAATTTTTAACATCTTACACTTAATGTAAATTATCGACAGATTTGCTAGAATTTACAATCTAATAAATTCGAATGCATTTTTAAAGACAAAAAATCTTTCGATATTCCCCTCCCCCCATTTTTTCCATTTAGTGAGGCTAAGGGCAGTTTTAAGGTGATTGGAAAGAGGAGATAATAATATCCTCCTCAGACTTGAAAATGTTTATATCAGGAACTGTAGAAATTTATCTAGAAAATTAAATTTTAAATAAAAATCACTGAAAAAAATATAAATAAGCTTAAAGTAGATTTAATTTTAAAGAGCCAATATTAAATTTTTTTTTTTGCAAAATGCAATATATATATATTAAATAAAAAAAAAAATTTGAAATGAAAAATCAAGATTATATTTAAAATGAAGTTTGAGTAAACAATTTTTCAAAGAAATAAATATTGCTGTATTATTTACAAACTGAAACCTTATAGATTTTTATTTATTTATAAGCTGCACATTCTTGTGGGTGTTTATGAGCCTGTCTTTATGCGTGAGCCTTGGAATTTGATTCTGACAGACCTTTGAAAAATTTTCAGGTAACTAGAAGTTTTTAATTACGTCTAGGGATTTTGTAGTAGTTAGCCATGCTTTGATCAATAGATGAATATATAGCTGGAAAATAAAGGTCTCACATTAATTAGCATAGGTTATGAGTATCAACAAGTTGATCATAAAAATAAAAATACAACTGTAATAAAGTGCAATCCCTGATAATAAAAAAATCTTATAGGTGTTAAGCTCTTGACTTATATTTATTATAAATCTGAATTACATGTAAAATATTATATTTCTACAAGTATTAAGCTCATAGTTTACTGTAATGCATGTACAAGGAAGATGTTGTACTCCTATAAATGTTAAGATTATGATTTAATTCATTATCCATCTAAATCACATGTGATCTATCTTACTCCTACAGGTATCAAACCCATGGCTTCTCTATAACATTTCTGTCTAAGCAAAGTTATATGATAAACTACTATTGGTGTATTGTTCACTATATAAAATATCTAATATTATGAATTGAGAATAATTATGAATATAGAATAAATTTCATAAAAAAAGCAGCTCTTGTTTTTGCCTCTTTATTATATATTTTTCTATTATGTTCAACTTGTGTATTACTTTTTATGCTATAGCATATTTTTATATCATTTTTAAATAATATAAAAAACTTTTTAAATTGGAATTCACTCATATAAATATAATGATATTGTAACATAATGCAGTCATATGTTATATGTATAAGCTGGGATTTAAATCTAAACTAAATAAAACATGGAATTATCTCAGGTTCCAAACAAGATTATATTTTTTCAGGTAGTCAGCCTATGACCAAACTAGTTCACCATCTAATATTTGAGCTAATAAGTAAAATATGGATGGAAAGAATAAAATCTTGTCATGTGTAATTAACAGCCTGGAAAGTAGTATTGTCTTTTTTACAGTTGCTCTGAAAAGAATAGAAAGTATACATTATTTAAAAAGCTTTTAAAACTATACACTCACACACACACACACATATATATATATATATGTGTGTATTGTAATAAAATAATTGTTGGCAACAATCATCAACTGAGCCTCACAATAGCACACCAAATGTAATAGTTTGTCTTATCTATGTATGAAAAGATGCACTTGCCTTAAATTGGGCAGCAAAAAGTAATGGAATGTCCATAACCACCAACCAATTAATTAATCGAGCTCACATGTGGTAATAGTATACTTTGCAACCACTAATCAAATAATCAAGCTGCTTGTTGCAAGGTGCCAAAATATAATGGAACATCTGATTGCCCTAATGATTGATAGCAACAAATGTAATAAAAAGCTCCAATTGAGATACCAAATGTAATAAAATATAGTATATGTTTAAATAGAAATGAAATCACTCCAATAATGTGGGTTAATTGAAATAGACAATCCACTTCCACCCTCATGTATCTCAGGTTTTGATTAATTTTTGTTTAAGCATAAATATAATAAAATATAAATAAGTCCAACCAATGAATATGATGTTTAACTTTATTTGAAGAAATTACTCATTTATAAAGTAATTGTTAATAAATTATCTATACTACAGAAAGTATATTACACATGAGTGAATGTACTTTAATCACTACTTACATTATTATTTCGGCTAGCCATATACAAAATAAACCTAGATATTTAAGAGCATTGATTAAGGCATGTTAACTGGTTAATTCTCAGGGTTATTTTAACTAACAATTTGATTATTTACTAAATATAGATTGGAACAAAGGGAATTTTGTTGAATCCAATATATATATATATATATGTTTACAAACAAAATTATATGTGATTTAATATTTCAATTAATGATGGCTTATAAAAACAATTAACTAAAACACAATATTACAATTTAGTTGATGATGAATTTACCAAACAATCTAATAACTGCTTCACTAAAAAGAGAAAAGACAGATATTAATACATTTTAAATAAAAACTCGAAGCCATTTTTTTTATATAAAACAAATGATATAAGCTTTATTCCAAGATTGTGATTTGATTTTCTGAAATAGCATAAATATATATGTGAAAAACACAAAAAATGATTTACTTTTCAAATGTTCAATTTTTTTTTATATAAATCAAATAAAAGATTTATTGATGATAAACATAAATTGAAGTTTATATTTTGCATAGGAATTGTATAAAACTATTGTAAAAATAAATCAATAAAAAAATTAATTAATAGTAGCTTGTTAAACTAATAATTTAGGTTATAGATGTATTTCTTTAAAGTTAGATCGACATACAAGATGATACAAAAGACAATGTAAAAAGTTCTTCCCACTATGCTATGAGGATTTATTTATGCTACTTATTTTGAACCACATCTTTTATTATGAACATCAACTACTTGGGTTTCTTATTAATATAAGGCTTATATCCTAGTCTGCAAAGTTCAATATTTATTTCATAACTTTATCAACTTAAGGCTTTATTAAACACCTAGCACAATTTATATATATATAAGACAACTTCTAAATAACAGACATGTGAGGATGTTAATCTATAACTCTAATATTCATTATTATAACTTGATCCATACCTTTCAAAGTACATCTAACAATATAATTAAAATAATTGAAGAGTTAAGACAATTATTAAATAATGATAGAATTTGTAAATACGATTCTATTATATTGTGCATATTTATATATAACTCCTATGCAAATAAGTGTACTTTACTTATTTTTCAATTTAATCTATACATGACATTTATCATTTGATACATGTAAATATATATATATGTAAAACATGAATCAAATACATCCATTTAATGATATTAAAAAAATATAATTACAATCATTATTTTAACTTGGCATTTACTAATCTGTTGTGCAATTTAACATATAGAATTTCTGACAAAAATTTTAAAATATGTTATATATTATAAATTGACTTTAGTCAAAACATTCAAAAAGAAAATTATAAGCTAGTCTTAGACATCACACACATATATATTGTAACATATTAAAGTGATCAATATGATCCAAGCATATTAAATAAAGTAATCAAAGAGAAATTGTAGCTTTTATTTTATATGAAAGAGAAAAGAATTATTTAACCTGAGTAGTGGCTTTTAAACAAAGAGATCAGACTGAGTTATCAGTCATATTAAGGGTCATTGGATTAAATGAAACATACTCCTGACTAGTAGCTATATAGCAATAAGGTCAAAAATATTAAAATGATGAGTAGGAATAAATTAAACATATTTCTATAATTAGATTTCTCAAGATATCACAATATCAATAATTATAAACAAATTATTAATAACAACTATTATAACTCAGGTATATGGAAATCAAGTGAGGTGAGTACACTAGTAACTCAGGTATACAGACAGTAGATTTTATCCACTTTCATTTCTTGGTTTGATGTTAATTGCATATTTAAACAAATACTAAGTGAATATGGTCTAGCAGGGCGCCACTAGATTATCTGAATCTAGACACAGTTATATCTAATAACCTTTTCACATGTACCAGGTTTGAATCCTGTTTTGGTACTTTCTAATAAAAATGGAGAATTTTGCTTTTTAGAGCCATACCACTGTATGCACTAATATCTAAGTAAACATAAAACATCTTTAAACTAAAGTGGAATTCATTAAACAGAAATCATTTCTTAGATCTTAACATAACAAATGTGTTTTAATATTTTTCTATAAGTTTTACTAGCTCAGATTACTATTAATCTAGAATGGCAATTCACTCATCCTTGCATGAAATAGATGATGGGATGGTGGTTATAATATTACTAAGAAATCGCTAAATACTAGGAAATCAATATTTATTTATGGCCTTTAAACATTTAAACAGCAACGTGATAATGATGATGATGATAATGATAATGACAATGGTTTCAACCACAGCTTTAGAACTAAGCCTAATCATAAAACCTAATTTTTATAAGGAAATTCATAATTATTGTTAATCTTAGCATATTTAATCATATCTTAAACAACTAATATTCAACCATTGATGATGAATGATCACACTTGATAAAGACTACTCTTAATGAAATATATATGCCTCATTTAATAACATAAACTAATATTTATTACTGCATTTCTAACATATACATAAAAATTTCTATATTTACATGAAAATTTATATTAACAATAACAACAACAATCATAATCGACTGTTTTAAAATCATAACATTAAATTTTAAATTCTTCCCTCTTTCCTGTAAATGTATTTCAAAAGTATATTGTATTAAATTGGGTAACCGATTTGTTAATATGTTCCATCCACAAGAAAGGTATTTCATAAAAAAAAAAATATTCACTCATTGGCACACATACTTTATAAATCTAACATGTAAGCAGAATGAATAAAATATATGTTAGTAAAATTGGAAAGAGCAAGTTTTAGAAACAAGTTTTAAATTATTTTCTCCCCCTCTCTTCTAAGCGCTGAAATGCTATATTTTCCTAAAACAAAATAATCTAATATTTTAATACTGCTTATTCACATTCACTCGCAAGTATACACATGTAAAATATTATTATGTATGTGTGCATTTTATCCCCATAATAACAAAAATATTATTTAAAACTAAAATAATAATACAAAAATTATTTTACACATTAATATTTCATAACTGTAAATTAATAAACAAATAATCTTGATACATTCAGAATCATTTATGAAGCTCAAAGTTATTATTAGTAAGAAATTCTTGGTTTTAATCGATCTGAATTGTCTTTAAAAGTTCTTTAAATAAAATATACCACTTTATTACTAAATTTTTTATTAAGACTCTGATTTTTTAAAGAAAATAGATATAAAAAGTCATATTACCGATCCATTGTTTTATGGCGAACTTCCCATGAGTCAAACTTATCTTGTATAATGTCTATATTTCTGCAGCTACCATTTCCATTTTACTTTGGAACAATCTCCTTCTTGAGGTGTATAACTATTTGATGATGATGATTCAAATACGGTTATTTGCTTTAGTGGACAATTTAGAAATTCTTATACTGACTTTAAATTTTTCTGTTCAGCATGATTCTCATCGTGGATGAAATACAGCAGTTCTTTTCCCATTGTAATTTTTCTGGGGTTCAAACTCAGTTACTGGAACAATTAATTGGATTCGATGATTAATATTTATCAGTAGATTAATTCATCTTTCTGATCTCCTTTGAATGCAGATGAATGTTTTCTTTCTTCTATTTAAAACATTTTATCTCTCTCAGTCAGTTGAAAGATGTAGAATATTATTTTTCAGACAAGACATCTTTCCCTTCCTATATGATCTGCGGCTCTGTGACAGTCAGGTAAAAGATGAGACATATATATAATTTTTCTACCCCGCCATTCTTATATTTTTAACATTTAAAACATGATATTAAAAAATAATTTTTAAAAGAAAAAGGTTATCTAGCAGAATTAAAAATGTTTGTCTGCTTTAGTTTCAATAATTTTTTAAAAAGTCTCTCTCACAATATATTATAATAACAATAATCTAGTAGCTCAACTGATTTTCCAGACTGCTTTTATATCCAATTTTTGAGTCAACTCACCCAATTAGAGTGATAGTGTGAATTGCTATTTTTGACCAACATAAAAAATCACACACCTGGTTTTCAGACACTTTTGTCTTAAAAAATAGCTTTAATCCTTTTTTCTTACACCTAGGTAACATTTCAAATTTTGAGCTTCTTTCTTTAGATCTTAAGATGAGACAATTTCAAAATTAGATTTCCCACCAAGTTTAAGCTACAAAATGACAAACAATCATTTACAAAAACAAAATTGCTACAAAAATAGATATCTGATTCAACAGATTTTCTCAACATAAAATTGTAAAAAAAAATAATTTGACAGATTTAACCCTTCTTTTTCTTTCAATATTTCATAAATGTAGATATATTTATGTGATGTAATAAAAAAAAATAATTTAACAGATTTAACCCTTAATTTTCAATATATAATAAATAAAAATGTAGTTTATGTATGCAATGTACTCACACACTCATTCAGATTATTTATAAACTGATATTAAAATAATCTAATTGCTAGCTTAGTAATTATAACCCTATATTTGCAATTAAATCCTTAGCTTTTAAATTCCAATTACAATTATAGAAAAGCAAAATAGAAACAGAATAAGATATTAAAATTGATCAAGCATAGGTTAGTTTTAAAGAAAGTTAAATATCTGAAATATAAAACAATCAATAGCTTACACATACACTGCCTATATGTATGCGTTATAACTTTGCTTTTTAAAGAAAATTTAAAAATTGAATAGTTTAAATGTGTGTATTACCTTTCTATCAACACACCAACAATAGTAATTGTTGACCCACTCTCTTTCTATCTAAAGCTTTTAGAACTGGACCTTGTAGGGTTTAAACTTGGATGCCCTACAACTTCCTTTTATATAAAAATGTGATGATGATTTTGTTTTACATTTTCCTACATGCACATTACTATAAATTTAGCTAGTGACTAAATTGTAATGGCACAATATATATACTCTTGTAAAAATAAATTTTAAAATTTTATAAAAAAAAAAAAAAGTCAACCAATGAATGAATATATTAAATAATTTTAATTACCGCCATAACCGCAAATTCTTCCAATATTTCCAGTCTCTTGTTTACTTGAAAAATATTTGATCTGGGCTCCATTCCATAGTATATTAAATAACTTTAAATATGTATACATATTGACAATGTGTGAATTTATTGATTTTTCTTTTGTTGAAGCAATTAATTCCTGGCATTCTCTTATATTCAGCTGTAGAAATAAATCGATGTGGATATTAAGCTTAGGATCATTAAAAGAAACTTAAAAGTTAAAATAAATGTGAATTTGATGTTAAGATGCATATTTTACTGGCCTCCAATAATGAAATAAGATAGGCAAAAGGGCAGAAATTGCCCTGGAATAGTAAAATTCACTTAGCCAATCATTTTGATGTTATATCTTGGTCAAATAGTTATTATATTGATATCCAAAAGAATAATTTGTGAAATAAACAAAATAAAGTTATGGCTTCTTTCTTTTCTATTTTATAGTGATTATTTTCTATAACCTTTTTTTTTTATTGTTACAACTCATGCACTGACTTAAAAAATCTTTAATACTCTTGATTGTTGATTTTAAAATATTAAGATGAAAAAAATAAAATGCTAATAATAATAACAAACAAAAAAATATTGCAAAAAAATTTATTTTTGCAGTTGACAAAATAAATAAATAAATAACAAACAATAACATTGTATTCCAAATAATTACTAAAAATAATAGATGCTATTGCTTACAATTATTTATATATACATACATATGCGAATTTATATATGTCACCATTGCCATCAAAATCACACTATCGTAAAACAAAGCAAATACCAACAATAAATAAACAAAAATAAAACAAATAACAATAACAACAATAACAACCTATATACTAATCTTTATGTAAAAACCAAATCGAAGAGATTTTTTTAGCCTAAATGGGACTTTAATGGAAAGGGTGGATATTTCCATTCCTTACAATATATATATATTAAAACATAAGTGCCAGAAAGTAATTAGTTATTGTTATATTATGGACAAAAATATTGTTTTAATAATAGTAATTTGTATAAGTTATAAAGCTAGGATTTGTTACTCCAGAAAAAATAGAAAAGAATAGAAACTTAAATATAGAATGATATTGTAAGTTAAAAGCAATGAAAAAAGATTGCTGATAGATAAAAGATATGTGAATAATAATGTCAGAAAAGTTTAATGGATTTAAGCATAGAAAAGGCTAGTAGTGTTTAATTAGAGCATTAAGCTATTTTAAACTAATTAAACAAAAGAATATAAAATGTGTCAGTTTAATCAATATTTGAAAGACTAATTGCAGATGAAATGAATGTATACTGACACAATTAAAAAGCTTGATAATAATTTGTGAAAAGTTGCAGTACTGGGGGGGGGGTTATCTTAATGTAAATAGCTATTACCTTTTATAATAATTAATACTGGATATTAAACTGCAAAAATGTATAGAGTGTGCTGAAAAGAAAACCATTAGAAATAAACACATGAGGGCAGAAAATAATGAATGGAGAAATAGTATTGTTAAAACCAGACAATTTTTGGAATCCAACAACTTGAAATGCATTAAAAAAGATTAAGAAAACAGGTTTGTCATTATGAACAATGAAGAATACCATGAGAAAATTTTGAACCAAATTCTGAGCTTGAGGTTTGAAGAAGAGGCAAATTTCAACTTGAGACTAAATAGAATTAAATTCATCTCCACAATACTCAGGATTCACAAGGACAAAGGCATGATCAGAGCAGAATATTACCATATATATCCATCTGCCACCACACCTCCCAGAATGTTTGAAAATGCCAAAGTTCACAAGGACGGAACACCACTTCACCTTATGTTAGACTTTGGTGGAATGCACTACCAAGAAACTGCAAAACTAATTAACCACTGGTTGGTTGACACTATAGGATTTGGTGATTATGCTATTGCATCATCATTTGAGTTAGTGGACAAAAAATATGCAAATAGATCAAGAGTGTGAAATGGCAGCTCTAGATGTGAAAGAGCTATATGGATCAGTGGACAGAAAGCACTCAATAGACATAGTCAAAACAGAATTAATTAATAAACAATGCCCAGATGATAAATTTAACTTTATTATGGCCTTTTTGGAATGAATAAATGAAAATATTCACACTATTTTTGAAGGAAAATGGTATAAAATGAAGCAGGGATGGCCAATGGGCCTAACCATTAGTGGCATAATGTCCAGCATCTTCTTAAACTACCATGAGAAACAAGTAATACCAATTATACAAGCAGATAACCCCACAATGATATATCTTACATATGTGGATGATGTGTTTATTGCTGCTAAAAGGAGTACAATCTTAAACATCACCAAAGAATTACAGCTGATGTCTAAACTCACACTAAATACCACATGGGAAAATGATCAACACCATCTAAAATATCTGGACCTAGACATACAAAGAGAAGATAAACAATTAATGTACCGCATGACCATCACACCCCTAGAAATTAGAGGATACATGCATCAGAGTGCAATAGTTCCCAACTCACATAAATATGCTGGACTGAATTTGTTTCTACATAGAAATGATTACTTATGTAAATGTAATTCAGACAATAGAGATAACATATTAAAATACACTAGAGAACTAATATCTACAAATATAGACACATAACTAAAAGAATAGCACAATTCCAAGCAAAAATAAACCAGCAAGGCAGAATCAGAGATAATAAGCCATGAATAACTATACCATACATACCCAACATTGCCAAACATCTAACTAAAACATTATCAAAAGAATTTATTATTGGTTTCCATACTTCAGCCAACACCAATAGACTAATAAACAATTCAAAAGATAAACTTGACCCCAAACTAACATCTCAAATGGTGTACCAGATACAATGCCCTCAGGCCGGATGCAGAGCCTCATATTATGGGGAAACAAAAGCTACCATTACAAACAGAGCATCCCAGCACATATACATGTATAAAAGGGCACTGAACAACAAGGAGTCTACATCAGCATCCATGGAACATGAAAAAGCTATTGGACACATATTTGAACCCACCAACCTCAGAATAGTGTGCAAAGAGAGTAACAACCATAGGTGCAAAAATAAAGGAGGCATATTTTATAAATAATGACACTCAATCAATCAATAAAAAAGACACCTGTTTTGCCATTTCAAAAAGATGGACAAACTAATTCAAACAATATTTTAAATAAAATACCGAAACATCTAATTAACATGAATTTGAATACTCCCCCTCATCACTATCAACCACACACATCTATGATTATGAAGCCATAGAGTTTTGAAAGCTCTAAGCTTTAAATAAATTTAATAATATATATAACTTCTTTAACGAGCGTTATAAGCACATAATTATTGATCTTACCCTTCTTGTGATGGTGCTGTTGCTGTTGTGTCATTGGAGTCAGCAAAAAGGATCCAAAGAAAAAGCTGTTGTAAAAGTTGTAGCAACCTTTCTGCTATAAGAGAATTCATCCCAGAGTCCGAGTGCCTGTAGGTGCAAACAACTGGGTAGGGAACTTAAAGAGATTGCATTAGTCTTATTTTTATTTGTGTACACATAATAAGCCCTCGTGAGAACTGTGCAGAGTTGGACTGTGAGTATAAACAATTTTTTTAGTTATTTACTCAAGTCTGAGAATAATGAAGACAGTGATTAATGTTTAACTATAGGAGTATTAGCATTTAGTGGGAAATAATCCTTCAATTCAAGGATTGATTTGATCACATTAATAAATGTAGAACTTTAGGTATATATATGTGTGGGAATAATTGCTGGTGGTCAGTTGTTAGTAGTCATCAGAATTACTGAAGTCATAATTGTATATAATATGTTATGTACATTAATTAAATAAATATATTTTTATTCTTATTTTGATGTTGTTCTTATAATTTTTGTTATTTTGTTGGCATTCAGCTTCATGGTTGAACACATAACAAACTTTTCACAGTCACAGTTGTATTCAAACCTGTAAAATAGGAATTTTAAAAAGTGATCCAGTCACAATAGGGTTTTTTGAATCTTAGAAAAAATGTCATTAGGACAGTCAGTGATATAGGAATTCAGTGTTAGTGATGCTGGTGAATGGGATTAAGGACATTAAAAAAAAGATAGCAGCACTAATGTGTTTATCAGGAAGAAGGATAATATATATATATAAAACCAAACCTGCCTAACACTATACTAGCAAAAATAAAAAACCATATAACAATACAATACTAGATTAAATTCAAAAATTTTACCAAAATCCTTTCACAACCATGGTTTCATCTACTACAAATAGACCTTTTCAAGTGAAAATCAAACTATAAGAAATAACAAATATATATACACAATCAAATTTTCCCATAATTCAGTTCAAACTCCACCTTCCCTTAATATCAAAAGAAGTCTTCATAAGATTGATAGCCTCAGAATCAAGAAGATTTATCATCAAAGTCTCCTTTATTCTTCTTTCTAATTCATTCTTTTCATAAAAAATAACCGAAGCATTGTCAAATAATATTGTATGACCTTTATTTAATTCATGAAAATATAAAGCTGAGTTTAGATATCTATGTTTAACTCTACTTATATGAACCTTAATCCTTTCATTAAGACTAAACTTACTCTGGCCTACATAAAACTTACCACAACTAATTATGGGAAGGTTTGATTGTGTGTATATATTTGTTATTTCTTATAGTTTGATTTTCACTTGAGAAGGTCTATTTGTAGCAGATAAAGCCATGGTTGTGAAAGGATTTTGGTAAAATTTTTGAATTTAATCTAGTATTATATTGTTTTATGGTTTTTCATATATATATATATATATATATAAAGGAGATGGTGTTATATGAAGAGAGTCAAACAATTAAGTGATCATTTTAGCCCAAGAGAGTCTAAACATATAGACAGGTTTGTCTTTAAAAAATAGAAAACAAACTAAAGGTGAAATAGTAAAACAGTACAGCATGGCATTAAAAGAATTAGCAAAAGATTGCTTATGTGGAGATTATGTAGATGAGGTACTATTAAATCATTTATTGTGGTGTCTGGTAGATGATGGACTCAGGCAAAACTTGAGTCAGCTATTAAGAAGTGAGTGGCTCATGAGCTGATAGTAGAGCAAGCAGCACTTATTAAAAATAAAAGTGAAAATGAGAAAATTACAGTTGGAAAAACTGATTGAACGGAATGGGAAGAAAACATTAGCTCAAGCAAAAGAATGAATTGCTTTTGCTGTGGCGAAGCTGGGCACATGAAAAGAGAGTGCAAATTTCAAAATGAAAGGAGCCATAAATGTAAACAGAAAGAGCATTTGGAAAATAAATGTAGGCAAAGTGAAAAAAAAGCTAGTCAGGAGTGGCAGCAAAAAATAAAAACGGAGGGAGTTGCAACAGACAATATTGTGTAATATCAATAATATGAGAATAAATATGCAAAATAAGTTTATGTTACAGTTAGAAGTCTGTAATGAAAAGTTAGAAGTGGAAATTGATAGCAGGTCTGCAATAACAATGATCTCACAGAAGCTATGGAAACAGCTTGGGGGAGAACATACAGATATATCAATTAAAGAGACATCTATCAAAGCTGTAGATGTCAGTGGAAATTAACTGGGAATGATAGGTTATGTGATAGTTCCTATAAAGTACAGAAATAAAAGGGTAAAATTACTTAAATATAGTAAACGAAAAAATCAGTCCATTAATAGGGTGGGACTGGTTTAAAAAGTTCGGAATAACTATTAATGTGAACAATAGGTCAAGTGGACAAGAGATAAAGCAAAGATTTCCAGAATTATTTGCAAATGAATTAGGGCTAATAGTAACAAACCCTGTCCATATTGAGTTAGTGGAAAAATCAAATCATATTATTTATAAAGCCAGAAAAATATCGTTGGCACAAAAAGAAAAAGTAGAGAAAAAAATCAAATCACTTTAACACAGGTTAAGTTGGTGGATTGTGCAACACCAATAGTAGTAATCATTAAGCCAAATGATCAAATTAGCATTTGTGGGGATTATAGAGTCACTATGAAAAAATACCTTAATAAAGGAGCATATTCAGTATTTAATGTAAGAGAAGTGCTCACTGAATTAACAGATGCAAAGTTTTTGGTGAAATTAGATCTGAATTCCGCTTATCATCATATCAAAGTGAAGAAAAAACAGCTCAAATCTTAACTTTAACTATCAGGTTGTTTAGTTGTAATAGACTTCCATTTGGAATCTCCACAGCTACCAACATTTTCCAAGTGAAAATTGACCATATTCTAAATGGATTAACAGGAATCATACCATATTTTGATGATATTCTAATTACTACAGCAATAATAAAAGATTTAAGAGCAGGGTATTAAGAGTTTTCAAAAGACTAAGTAGGGCAGGGGTTAAATTGAATGAGAAAAAAATGTGTCAAATTTAAGAATTAGTTTTTTTTAGGCCACATTATTTTAGGCAGAGAGAAAAAGCCATATCCTGAGAAAATCAAATCAGTAAAAAATACAAACAAACCCCAGAACATAAAACAGCCACAAACATTTTTGGAATTAGTAAACTTTTATGAACTGTTTCTAAACAACAATGCAATGGTAGTTAAACCATTATATGATTTGCTAAGAACATATCCAAAATGGCAGTGCACACACACACAAGAGTCAGTGTTTGAGAAAACAAAGGCCCTGTTAATGTCAGATAAGTTATGGGTGCAATATGATAGTGAGAAAAACTGCAAATAACCACTGATGCATCTGAATATGGGGTAGGGACAATATTAGCACACTTGGAGAAAAGGAAGTATGACCAGTGGTGTACACTTTATGCACTCTCTCAAATGCAAAAAAAAAATTATAGCCAAATCAATAAAGAAGCATTGGCTATTATAGTTGCACTAAAAAAATTTCACCAATATATATGGGGGAAAAATTTTGAAATATTTCCTGATCATAAACCATTATTAGGTATTTTTACCTATGACAAAGTAGCCCGGAACACATAAGTCTGAAAATGTTACACTGGTGGAATATTTTGGCCACATATATTTATCAGTTATATTACAAAAAAAAAGGAAAATATCATACATGCAGATGCTTTATCTAGATGCCCAGACAAACTAGAACCTATAAATTCAGAAACAGAGGTCAATTATATAAATAATATGAAATCAAACATGATAAACAGTGAAACAGTAGAAAAATGGACAAAAGATAATCAGGGATACCAGATATTAACCAAATGGATAACAGAAGGAAGGCCTAAAACAAAACCAAGTTATTTAGATCAAGGGTTTTGGGTAAACAGGGAAAGGTTGACAGTAGGTAAGGAATATATAATAATGGGGAATAAGATAGTAATAACACTTGAAGGTCAAAGTCATGTAACTGTTGATAAAATTTGCCTGTAGATCCTATGAAGACATTATTTTAAACATATCACAAACTTAGAATAATATATCATCAGAGTAATAAGTCATATCATATGTACTAGCAAACTTCAAATCTTAAAAAAAATAAATTGAGAGATATATTCATTATGGAAAAAGAAAAAAATACATTGTGAGATTTTAATATTTTTGTGACTTTATTACAGCATTAAAGGGCTGTCAGGACATCTTTCCCCCCTTCCAGCATAATATGACACTTTGTGCCATCATAAACACCCAGAACATATGATACCAGACTTCAAATCTAAAAAAAAGACATCTTATTTTTGATGATGGAGATATATATTCATTATAGTAAAAAAACAAAATGTGAAAAAGAACCCTGAAACATTATTTAAAAGGCAAGCTCTAACAAAGTTTTAGCTTTACATTTCTTTTTTAATCTAAAAAAAAAAAGGTGAATTGTTAAGATAAAGTTTTAATTTTAGCTAAAAATGGTGAACTGTAAATTTAACATTAGATTTTAAATGTTCTTTTAAAAAAAAACATATATATAAAGTTTTAGCTGTAAATGTATTTTTAAATATAAAACCATATAACTTACAAATGATGCAAGAAATAAAACTTTGTGATTTGTTTTTTTTTTTTTGATTTGAAATTTGGTATTATGTATGCTGGGTATTTATGATAGCATAAAGTGTCAAATTATGCCAGGAGAAGCAAGAATGTTTTTGATGGCATAAAATGCCAAGTCACAAAAAGTACTGTATTAAAAACGCACACCTTTATGTTTTTATTTAGTATTATAATTTTTCCTTTTTTTTTATAATAAATATATCTATCCATTTTGATAGCACAAAATCATTAAAAGTAAAAAGTACAAAATCACACAGGTCAGCAAGTTGGTTATGTGTATATATTTGGCAAGGATTAGTCATGCCAGGATTCTAGGATGGTACAACATCAAAATGGAAGCTTTGAATAATTACTATCGGATGAAAATCTCACTGGAGTAATACATCACAGCAGGAATAATACCAAAGCACCCTTATTATTATAATAAAAACATGTTTCTTTTACTATTTTTTTGGATTAAAAACTTTATTACAAAAATAAAAAAGGTATAGATTGCAAAAAAAAATTGTTTGTTAAAAATTATGAATATGCACTGTAAAAATATTTGCTACATTTGATAATATTTTTACTGAAATGATGATATAAAAATGAGATATAAAATGAAAAGTGTCATTTTGATAATGATGGAGTTAACATTGGAAGTAAAAATGTTTAATGTATCATATGGTGATGATAGAGCAGTATTAGTAAATAATGATAATAAATTTCAACAAAATTTTATATAAGATTGATAGAACTTGTGGAAGAGTTGGAATAAAAATAAATGTAAATAAAACTAAAAAAACCCCAATGAGATAAAACTATTAAAAGAAAGCACTGGACAGAATATTATGCAGTTAGTGCTTTTAAATCTTTGGATAGTTAGAGAATTGAAGATAAAGTAGTCAAGAAATTAGTATGATAATTTTAGTGGATAAATAAGTTTTTAATAAGTAAATATATAAGATTATTTTGTGATTATAGAAATTAAATTTAAGAAAGAGGCTTACTAAATGAGCTGTTTGGGATATCACTTTATATGGAAGGAAGACATAGTCAATTAGAAAAAGAGAAATTCAAGCTTTACATAAAAAATTAAGTTAAAAATAAGAGTGGCAATATTAAAATGGTGACAAAATTTTAAATAAAAAAAAAACACATATTGGGGAAATTATAAAGAGAAAATGAAATTGGATTGAACGTATATTTTTAGCCAAAAAAAAATTATGAAAAATATATTAGTGAAGAGTAAAAATGATGAATAAGTATCAGTGGAGAGGAAAGATTAATAAACTATTTTAAAAAGAAAAGTAATTATACATGTCTGATTTCAATATGTGAGATTTGCCTTTTAGCAAATACATAATAATGAGTTAAAAATTAAATATTATTCTTATAATACATCTTGCTAAAATAAAAATAATTATAGTTAAAAATATATATTTATAAAATACTTATATATATATTAATATTTAAGAATAATGTATTTTAATGAGAAATATTTGATTTTAAATTAAAGTAATTGCATTAAATAATAAATATTTAAGCTAGCAGCAAAATTCTTATTTATTTTTATAGTCAATGCCATTAAATAAGTAAATATATTCAAATTATATTTCATTTTAAGATAGTAATTTTTTTTAAAAAAAAGATAATAAAAATGAATGTTTTGTAATAAAATTCATAGCTATTATCTGTGGAATATAATAGTAACATGTATTTTTGAAGTTGCCAAAGCCAAAAAAAGTCTTTAATTTTAAGAGAATATTTTTCATCTCTTTGAGATCTTAAAATAATTGAGCAAGACAAATTCCTAATATTCACTCCATATATTTTTATCATTGTCATTATGGTATGATTATTCTCATAAACGAATTGTGATGGAATCACTGGATTTAACTTTGAGTTTTAAGTGCAAAATTACAGCATTGGGTTTCTATTTTAAAAATCTAATAGTTTTTATTGAAACATTAGTTCTACTTTTTTAGGACAGGATGAACAGATACATGAGTGCACGAATGCTGAATCAAATTTCATGATAGACAAAAAAAATTATGTTCCTAATTTTTTGGAAACTATAAAGTCATCGATCAAAAAAAACTAGTTGATAATTGAAAGCAATGTTTGCTAGGAATCCATGGTTTTGAAGCCAGACTGTCATTTAATGATGATATTTTAATAAACTACCTACAACTGTAGATCAACTAACAGAAAGGTGCACAAATTGAAAGAAAAACTATGTAATATTAAATGAAAGATTGTGAAATTAGAACTGGTAAAAATTAATTTGAAAAGTAAACATGGATTTTATTATAAAAGCATAAATATTGGAAGCATGTGGGAATAAAATTTATTATCTATAAAATATAAAAAAATAATATTGCAAAGATTAAATGGATAAATAAATAGAAAAAACTAATTAGTTGCTTTAATAGAAAGAACCAAATGCACATAATTCAGGTTTATATTTTTTCAAATTCTCATTCTGTTAAAGAAGTAGAAGATATGTATATATTGTACTGGTTAGAATTGTAGGTTTGTCTAACAAGAGCTAGCATCTAGGCCAAAGTACCTCGAATACAATCATGTGCAAAATACATGAACTCTGCCCTCTTGCCTATTTTCCAGATCTATAACATTACGAATAACATTTCTGATGATAACAAATGAAATTTTATTCATACTTGTCCCTGAGCAACAGCAGAGAAACAAGAGATCTACAGGGAATTATAATACTACAAGGCTTCAAACCCCAGCCCCCAAAATAGCTTAAGATTATAATTAGGCTTTTCATAAAATTCATTAATAAATCTAAAAATTGGCCTAAGGTCAGTGGAAATCAGCTATATATAATGCAATCTAATTAACGATGTGTATGCATAAATCATGAGGCAAAGCAGACTTAAGTAATAATTATATAGTTAATAATTTATTAATATTAATTAGAAAATGAATAAACATATATTTAATTTAACAAACAGTTGCGAATCTATTTATATATAACACTAATAGAATTATAGGTTTCACTTTGATTATTAATGCTGATTTGCGTATTGAAAAATTTATATAATATAAGTTACTGATTAAATATTACGCAAATCTGCGATTGGATATTATGATTCAAAAAAATGTACAGATATTCAAAAGGTGCGGCTTAATATGCTAACAATAGATATCAATTTTACCATATTATATAACGTGGACGCTATGATTATTTTAGGAAAAATGAGTGATTTTAAAACATAAATAGGATATAAGTTACATCAATTTATTATGGTTCATTTGAACCACGTATGAAAATATTTTAGAATTTACATTATTCACTTCAATAATCATTAGACCTTAAAATGTTAAAACAGAAAAGTTATTTGTATTTTATTCTATTCTTTTCTGACTGGAAAAGATTTATTTAACATTATTTGTTAGTGCATTCAATATTGTCTCAATGAGAGGGTGGGTATTAAATAAGCTTTAAAATGACATTACCTGACTTATAATATAAACGAAAATACGAGATGGATTTAGATATCATGGCATTACGCCTTACAGATTTAAAATGGGCAAATATAAAAATATTAAACATGAATCGTGGTGCTGACTAAATCATAATGCTAGAATAGATTGAGTCCATTTTAGGATGAATGCTTCATCAATGATATAAGAATATAAAATGTGCCTGTACACGTGACAGGTCAGCATTTGAAAAGGGTGGTCTCATAGGAATTATCATGGTCTGTTTTCCAATGTTAATCCATGCAGAGCCTAAACGATAACCTGACAATATCCTGGAGCCAGTGCTTCCAAGTCCCATTCACGGATATGCCATTAAGTAAAAGAATCCCGTTTCTCCGGGGTTTAGTTTGACAAAGCAAAGTGAGGTAATTTCGTAACATTATGTAAGCCAAGCAACACTAATAATAAAAATAAATCAGGTTCTTAATAACGCTGATATGTTGATTAAGGCTCTTGTAATTTAATAGAATCTAGCATAATGATATGAAATAATTTGAGCCCCCTCAAAAGGTACGTAAATGACTTTTAATATTAGTTAGGATGTCACAAATAAGAGGGAATATTGCTCCCTTCATTAAACAAATATTAAAACGCCAACTAGTAATTAATTCCATAAATAATTACCATACTAGATGGTGTGATGGGCAACTGATTGATCATATAATAAAGAAACAGCAAAGGTAATATTATTAAGTTTTCTTTAAAATATAATTTGAAAATAAAATCAATAGCGTAAACATGGTAATAAAGTGACATATTAAATGTAGCAGCGAATAATCTGCCACTAAGCAAATAGAATAACTTAAAATATTATTCAATCGAGCAAACTTTTAGTTAGGTAAGAAAGCTTACATTTACGATTTAACATCCCATAATATCTAGGATATCTAATATAAGAAAATTTAGGATCGGTTTACTTAATTGTACTATTAGTATATTAAATTAAATCATACGAAATTTATAATATTAAAAATAAAAGTTTGCTGCATTTAAAATATTAAAAATAAAAATTGTGAAACCTATTAAAGAAATGCATTACAAAAAAATAAAATTATAGATTCGTGCATTAGATTTTTATAACAGAAAGAGAAAGTCATTACGTTATAGAATGGTTACAATTAGTATTACAACATCATGTTTAAATAGAAGGAGAATTACATTATAATTGATTTAGGTTTTGAATTGAAAGTTTTTAAAGAGTTCATATTAGTGGCATGATAAGGATTTATGTTCCCCTTCCTGATGTCTTGACGTACGTATGGATTGAATATGTAAAATTACAAATGAGGAAAACACAGTTAAGCAAGGCAAAGCTTTGAAAAATAATGGCTGGCATCTTGAGATAGTTATTACAGCATTTAAATTAGGCAGTCCGTAAGTGGAGATGGTAGGTTAGCATAGCAGTATGAAAACGATTTTTGGAGAAGAAAAGGGAAGCAAATTTAGTCCCTCTACTCCGGATTCATATTTCAGAATTTAAATTGACATGGGTCTGTTCTGCAACACTATTTAAGATGGCGAACCTAAGAGACAACCTAAAATTTTGGTCTATTTATATGTTTGAAAGACCTTCTTGAATATTCTCTCTTTCCGCTTGACGAGGCCCAGATGCCCATTAAGTAGCCTGAATGCACCTATTGTTTATTTTCAATGATGATGCAACAAGTTCTAAAGAGTATTGTTTTAATCTATTTCAAGAATGGAAACAGATTTAAAAGATATAATTTTCATTAACATTTTGTTTGCTAAGGTATTTTAATTTATTAATTACCCTTTTTAAATTAAATCTAGAAGATTCTTTTATTTATACATTTCTGGGGTTATTTTAATTACTCTCTAGAACTTTCTTTGGTATTGCATCATAAAATAAAATATGTAACTACAAAATAAATATACATAATATTTAATAACGAAAAATATACTTTTATCAATAATGTATTTTTGCAATCTTGAACACATATACATGATTATATAAAGGGACCGGGAATTTAAATATTTCAGACTTAAAATTATTAAATAATCTTTTATAATAAAAATGTTTAACTTATGAATGTAAAAAAAAAATAAAGGAGGGTTTTAAAACTTGTATGTGCATCCTTTCACTCTCTAGTGATTTAACACATATATAGCTGGGTTTAAACCTCTGATTCAAGATTTTGAATCACCAGACAGTGAAGCAAAAATATGTGTAATATATTTTCTGCTTAAATATATATATATATTGTAAATATCGATAAGTCTATCCATATTTTAAAAATTGTCATTTGTTATTAAAAAAAAAATCTCTTTGAGTTGATGTTTACATATGAAGTATTATTATTGTTTATGTTTATTAGGTATAGTTATTGTTTGAAGTTATTATTTTATTTATATGTTGATAGTACATCGTTATGAATATTTAATTATTATAAATAAATAAAGACATATAAATTGTTGATTATATAAAAAAATATTTTATTTGCAGTGATTATTAAAAAAATGCAATATTATTATTTATGTATATTTTTAAAGCTGTCAAATAAATTTTCAATTTAATATTTTTAATATATATATGCTTGATATTTTATATTTTTTTAATGTTAATTGTTTTAAAAGAAAACATGTATAACAAGGGTTTTCAAAACAGCATTTGCTGGCGCGTGGAACAACAACAACAACAATAAAAGAAGCCATTATTATTATTGTTATTGGAATAGTTATAAAACAAACAAGAGGATAAAATTTTGTTGTACTTTATTTCTTTGAAATTACCATTCTTCAGAATATTGGAATAAGAGATATTTTTATGGTAAATATATAAATTATGGCCTGCTAATTGGGATATATATATCACAGCCAAGAGGCTGCCCCATTACTTTCATTTATTCCAAGGCAATTTAAAATGAAACAACTAAGAAAATTTCAATATATGTATTTCATCGCGTCTGGAGCTGTAATTTGATATAGCTATCTGGAATCTATAATGGTCAATCTAATAATAATCTGGAGGTAACTAAAATTAATATATTGGATTCAACATTTCAATTTATTTATTTATTTTTCAAGGAAAGAAATTTTAAAAGAATAAAATATACATATATCCAAGAATTAACAATTTTCTCTAACGTGATAATTTCCTCACCTTCACTAGAATGCATTCTAATAGTAAACGGATAAAGAAATAACCCATGGAATAAATTGACCTTTGAAGGAAAACTAACTAAGTGAACTTTGAAAAGGTAGTTAATAATTTTATATGTATAAATGATATATAAATATATTTTTGAGATTGATATTTTTGTTTACTTTTAATTTTCATTATAAAAATATAACGTTTTATAAATAGCAATTCAGCTCTTGTTTTCTAACGCAATAATTAATGTTTCAAAATTAATACTTAAGTAATTTAAAATTTTAAATATATATTTTGCTGTATGTAATATTTTTTTTTTTTATTTTAAATATCTGAAAAGTATAGTATGGATTTTATTTATATTCATATCTCTTGTTAAGCATAGATATGCTTTATATTTTAATATATATACTTATTGCAAGTATATATGTATGTTTATTATTTGGGTTTGTATTTAAAACATTGATATTATCTAAAATTAAACCTTAATATATAATAATAAAGGATGTACTATTTGTTTTATAAGTAACGTCTTTGTAATTTATTTGAAAGAGCGGTAATATATTATTCTTATTTTTCTTTTAATGCTAGAGTCATTATGAAATTAATTGATTCACATTTATTTATATATAACCGGGATAATTTTGTCTTTCTTCAATTTAAATGGAATGCAGCAAGTAGTTCCATTCATTTGCACAACAGGCTCAAATAAGCTAATTAGGGCTTGAAATACCCCACATACCTGAGAGAGTGTAATATATATATTGATGTGAGATATGTGTTTAAAGAAAGAAAGCATTTTTGTGTGTTTAATTTTTTTATATAAATGGAAATATTTTGCCTTATGTTTAGATGGTGATTGTTCTGTTATTGTATTTTTTAATGATGAAAGATAAATATAGTCATGAAGCGTTAATTTCAATTTAAAATATATTGATGGTGTTAAATTATAGGTAATAATTTTGTCCATATTTGAAAGTTTATGTTGTAGAAAATCTATAATTTTGAAGGTGGATTGGATATTTGATTGTTGGAGTTTGTTGGTTTGTTGCAGTATTGATGTTGGATGGGTTTTTGTCATTGTCTTGAGGTGTGCTTATGTCCTTTGATTGATTGATCTCATTTTTGCTCCCCAAATTTTGATGTTTATTATTATTTATTATAAGCATTACGTTCTCCTATTTTACCTCTAAAACTCCAGAGAGAGTAAGTATATTATTTTGATATATGTATAATATTTGCCTCTAAGTCTCCCAAAGATGACAAGAAATATTTTATAAATACTAGCCCCTAACTTTGATGTAAGGACGAATTGTTTTCAATTTTTGGTTGTAGTACTTGGATGATGAAATTGATGTCTCTTGTTCTCATTTTGCTTTGTATGATTGTCCTTTTTCTTTCAAAATTGTGACTATCAATCTTTTTGTCTTTGTGTCTTTGAGGATAGATATTACTTTTCACCAACTTCTTGTTTTGTTTTGTTTGTAACAATATCTTTCTTGTTTCATTTTGAACAAACATATCATGTTTTTTTTCTTTACCTTTCTTTTCTTTTTGTTCAATTAATGCATAATGCTTTCAGTCAAACCAAACAACATTTGTATGATTGTCATGAGATATTTGAATGATAAAATTGGAACATTTATTGAAATATTAAATAAATTCGATTATGGGAGGAGATACAGTGGTAGAATTTTCAAATGAAGTAAACAGATTATGAATAACATGGAAGCATCTAAAAAAAATTGAATTATATTTTAAATGATAAAAATATACATTTTGGACTATAATGTTCTTAATAGATTTACCACTACAATTGAAACATTGATTAATAAGATAAAAAAATATGTTAGAAATGATATCCCTCACTTTCAGAAATACTCTGATGAATTTAAATTAAATTTGTAAATAATTTTAACGGACATTGAAAATGACTTAAATTTGAATAAAATCATTGTTATGTAGTTGGCATTAAAAAAGACAGTAATTTACCTATAAATTTTTGTAAAAATTATAAAATGTTAAAAATAAAATAGAAAAATATGAATGATGACATAAGAAAATATAACTGTGAAATAAAACATAAAAGGAGCTGCAAAATTGCACAAGGGTTTCAAAAATATAATATCTTGATATCAAAAAGAAAGTTGTTTGAATAGTAATAAGAAAAAATAACATTAATATTAAAAAGTAGAATGATATCAGATAGAAATGTGGAATTATCCAACAAAGAACTGTATAATAATAATGATGAAAATAAATGAGCCTTTATAGTGTCAAGATTTTTTTGAAATATCAAATACTATGAAGAGCTGAAATACATAATTAAATTTATGAAGAATGGAAAGTTCCAGAAAATTATGAAATTATTATAGACATTTTAAAAAAAGGAAGATGAAAAAATAGGGAAATTCTAGATAAAGCTTCCCTCCAAATGTCTAAATGATGAAGCTATTCAGATAGTTAGTGGAATATTGTAGAAATATTTAAGAAAGAATTAAAGAAAAATATTAGTAAGTATATATTGTAATGGCAAGAAAAGTAGAGCTGCTTTAACCTAACCTAGAGGTGCAGGTAGAGGGGGTTCGAACCTCACCTACTCCTCCAGATTACTACTAAGTGACTTACTCCTCAAACCTCACTATAATTTATTCTTAATGTATGCCCGGTGGTCAAGGAAAGACAAGACTCTAAGGAGGAATTTGAACATATATATATATTGATCAGGTTTACTAAAGAAAACAATGCTACAAAGTTTTAATAATAGTGAATAAAAAACAAAAGAAAAACTTTATTATTTTACACTTGCAGAGTACAACGAATTGATTATCTGAGCTGCAGGCTAATTCCCTGCAACTATATCCAGGTATGAAAGAAAGCCCCTTTAAAAATGACTTCACATTATAAGTTGGGAACATTTCTAGCCATTGGACAGGTTACATGATTGAAAGAGAGAGACAGACATAATCAACACTATGATGGGAGTACATGATTCAGATAGCCAGCCAAACTAATTAACATATTTTTAGGAAAGCATTGAAAGTACCATCCTATGCTACTAACAAAATTCAATAGTGACTCCCCCCTTTTCGGATATTTTTAGTCTTGATTTAGACACTTCAATAATATTCTGCAGAGAAAGTTTTTGAAATAAATATAAATATTGCAGACTAAGATGACAGACTATTGTGAGAAATGAGGAGTCCTGAGACGCAAATGGCCACCAAGAATCTAACACGAGTCTGGATAGCTCTCCACTTCTAAACTGAGTTAGAGAAATGGAATTCATTCGCTAACAGCGTGATCCGAATTCAGGCATGGAGTTTTGTTGCTTATGTCCAGCTCTATATATATGAAAGAGAGGAGATCCAATTTTTATTAATCCTCATTGCGATCCCGAGGTGGGCATGCTAACTTATGTAAACTTGGTTAGGAAAGTGCCGAAATGTGCAGAGACTTGCCCACATATCACCCAATATGCAATATAATATATATACAGTCCAGCGACCTTTAAATTTAAAAGAAAAACCTTAGGTAAACATATACAGAACACTATGAAAGTCCAACCAAAAAAAATCTCTTATAAAATAATTGTTATTCTATTTTGCAATACAATTAAATCACTCATGCAAAGGGGCAGATATGTTAGAACAATTAGTTAATGTTCAGCCAGCCCACCACCAAATTAATACAAATCCTTTTTGCTATAACTTTAATATCGAGAAATACGGGCGACTGTACTCTCTCTTTTACAGTTAGATGAAAAACGAAAGTTTTGTTATTTTACATTCTTAAAAAATACACATATATGTTTGTAACCTTTTTTTGAATTGAATTAAGGAGAAATATATATGGCAAAAGAAATATAAGTAAGGGCCTCTCTTTTTTTTTTTTAGCAAAAGAAAACAAAATGAAATCTTTAATAATTTAATCTCAAGTTCTATAACAATTAACTAGAACTTAATAGGTAACACTGCATTATTAATCAAAAGGGGGGGGGGGATTTGTGCTTTCTGCATTTTTTTTGTCTTTAAAACATATACATAAAATGAAATGCTTAATTATAAGTGTATAATGGCGACCAAGTTTAGTGAGGCATTTTCCACCCAGCTTAAGAAGATTCATCACCATTATACATATTAAGCCCAATACCAATTACAATATTTAAATAAAAAACAATTTACAAAATGTTTTTAAAAAAAACAACAACAACATATCTCTAGAGTTATTTTGAAAAAAAAAAACATTTCAAATAAGAGGATAGTTACCGGCAACTCTCTAGTTGCCGGAGTGCATGTGTCAAGATGGGTTCCATTAATGTTGCATGGCAGTTCCTTTTTTTTAAATTCATATTTCCATAGAAAGAATTAAATTACTACAGGGTAGATATTTGTCAGGCATTTTTCTTGGTTTTTCAGCTGGCTCACATCTTTATGACTCCAGTCCCAGGGATGGGAGAGTGAAGGCAAAGTAAATTACCCCAGCATTTCTGTAGAGTAATAAAGTTCTGGATTTGAATCCATGTAGAGCAAATAATCTACAGTGACAATGAAAAAGCAGCAAGCAGGAATTCAAACAAAATGAATTTCTTTTTTTTTTTTAAAGAATAATTTTCAGCCGATTCTAGAAATCCTTAATATAAGAGTCCTTAGCAAGAGCTTCAGTAGATTTTCAGATTGAAGAACAAAAGAAAAGTTCTTTATTTATACTCTTTTTTCCAATTGAGATTTTAATTAAACTACAAAACTACTTATTAGTAGTTTATTGTTTCAAATTTCCCCCTGTAATCTATTTTCTTTTAATTAAAATCTTTCATAAAATAATTGCATTCTTTAATGAGTTATGTTTAATTATAAAATATTTATCTTATCTCTTTCTGCCACCATATTTTAAAATTAAAGAAAAATTTTAAAAAAATTCTCTTATTTTTTTATATTATATTTCATTAACTTTTCCCACTCTTACCATAATTTCCCTTAAAATAATATATAACTATTAATGCAAGTCATTCTTTAAGTTTGAGAAAAACATACATTCACTGTGGTTGGACTTAGGGTCTTAGTTAGTCCACAGTGAATGGTGAAGCCAGCATATATATATATATATATATATATATATGCACAGCTTCAATATCTAACAGTCTTTTATCATTTCTATCCAAGAATTTTACTAAGATTATAACTTAAGTATAAAGAACTTTGAATTCAAATCAATAAAAAGCAAACTGTATTTAAGATCAGTTATATTATAAATCCAATGAATATAAATTTCTATTTTACTTTAAATTTGTTGATTATGTAAAGGTATTTGACTCTATAAGGATTTAAACAGTAATTAAAACTTTGAAAAATCAAGACATAAATACATAATAATATTAATAGAAAAAAATATCAAAATGTAATAGTAGTGGTGAGACTATATGGAGTCACCAAGAGATAGATTAACATTGATAAGGGTATACAATAGATGATTCTATTTCTCAAGACATTTTACAATTAGTATTTTAAGTGTTAAAGAAATAAAAATAAGGATTATTTAAATCATCTAAACATTGCAGATTTGCAAATGTTATAAGAGTTGTTAGGTGAAAACAAAAAGATAAATGCTAAAAAACTAAAATAATGTTCAATATCTTTTCAAAAAAGAAGAAAATAAATATTGATGAGATAAATTAGAAAAACTTAATTATAAATACTTTGGTGAGTCTATTAAAGTGAATGGAAACTTTATGGATAATCATGGACATCGTTAAAAAAAAAACGAAAGGGTTGAAATGGAGTTGAGATGATGCCATAATTCCATAAGAGATAAAATACATGGGCAACTGAAATCCTAAATGAAGATGAGAGATTGATAAAAAAAAATTTTTTTAAAAAAATGACCACATGCAAATTTAATGTAAGAGATAAGTAGATATTTTGAATTTGCAAAAAGAAATTATGAATTGGAGAAGTTGAATTAAACTTGGAAAGATTTTTGTCCTGTAGTGGATTATTAATAGTTAAAAATGTTGTGTTTTTAAAACTTATTCTAAAATGTAATAACAATTGTCAGAGATATATATTACTTCTTAATATTGAATACATACATTTCTCTATAACATATAAATAAAAGAAGCAATAGAGGTAGTAAAAAAAATAGCTTTAATGTTTATCAATACAAATATTAAAAAAAAACAACAACAAATATTTGATAAATTCCATTTTCATTTATAAAAACAAAACAACATTTCTGTTTTATAATGTGTGTATGCGCGCGTGTGTATATATACACACACAATAGAAAATAAGTATAAAAATTTATGAATCAAGTATACTTTCAATGTGTTAGCGTCATAATTATGCTTACCAAAACAACAATATATCATTGTTAAAATGCCAAAGAAAGATTATAAATGAAGAATATAGGTGAAAAACAAATAGGCATTATTAACATGACTGAAAAATAAAATGGTTTTGGACTAGACATGTTTCCAAATGAGATGATACTAGCTGATCAATTGAAGTATTAAACAGAAATCTAAAAAAAAAGGAAAGCAGTTCATGACAAATTTTAAGTGAAATGATATGAAAAAGAGAAACTATTGATCAGAAAACTGAATTAAATTTGAAGAGAGCCTTCATTCTGCAATGGATAGATAATTATTGAAAATTATATATATATATATTAGATTAAAATTAGCTTTTTAAAATATTAAAAAAAATAATTGTTTTTTTTTTTTTTTATTATAAAAGTTGTAGTCAGTTTAAATAATATATAATTATTAACAATGTGAATATTAATGAAAAGTTATTTTAAAATGTAATAATGAAAGTGTTTTTTAAATTTTATTTTGAAGTGTAATAGTGGTAGTTAAGAGTATATATTACTTCTCAATATTAACTAAGCAAATGCTTGCATATGCGTGTAAATCAAAAAAGTAATTTAACCAACAACAAACAAAAATAATTTTAGAGCTTACCAATGCAATACAGTACTCTATTAATAAAAATAAATGATATTTGATAAATGAGGTTTGACGCTGCTCATACTCTGGGGATTGTAAATTTATTATCCATTATAATTTAATCAAAAACATTTTATGGTATTTTTATCTTTAAAAAAATTATGAATTATTATTTAAAGTGAAAGTGTAATAAATAAATTAGGAAGTTTATATATTTTATTTAATATATCTTAGCAATATATTTTAAACATTATATATACATGTTGACTTTAAATACTTAAATTCTTGGAGGGGTAGAATATCTATAATATGATTAGTGATTTCTATCAACGTGATAAGTACATAGATATAAAAAAAATTGAAAAATATTTTTATTCACATATATGCATTAAAATGTTAAAAAAATAATTTTTCTTTCAGTTTTCATAAATAAAGCATGAGGTGTAAAAAATGTTATTATATAATTGAAGCATCAGATTCCCAAAGAATTATTTAAATAAAGTTGCAACTAATGCCCAGATTTTTTGTACCATTAGCAATCTACTGGTCAGATAAACAAATATTTTTATCTGATGAATATATTGATATTGACTTAAAAAAGTAGGCATTAATACACCATTGTTACATATAAACTCAAAATTTTAAATTTTTTATATTTTTTGTTAATTATATAGTCTAAAAAATACATTAAAATCATGAATACATTTTGTAACTAACAAATCTGATAGGAACTCATATTAGTTATATCACAGAGCTGCTTGGGGGAAAAAATGTTTAATAAATACTCATCAAAAATAAGTAATAAATATTTAAACCGCCATTTGTGTATGTATGCATATATATGTGACACTTGAGTAAACTGCCTAAAAAATAAAACATAAAAGTTATTTTACACATTTGGTCATATTATTAAATATTTACTTTGTAATATGTGAGAAACCTAATGTTAAATTGCACTGTAAAGGAAAAAAAAAATAGTCTTGATATGCAAAAGAATTTGAATTGCATAGTTTCTAAAAATCTAAAGCATCTTGAATTCTTTTTAGTTTGCCTTTGTTTTCCAAGTGTCACAACATTGGCTGGGATGCGAACCCGCAACCCGGGCAACTGCTTGTAAGGCCTCTCGACCACCAATGCAAGACTAGTTTGCCTTTTTTGAATGAAGTTTTAATAAAAGTTCCTACATTTTTGTAGTAAATGTGATGATAGATTCAGAAATTATATTAGAATTTTGGAATTAGAAATATTTTAAAAGTTATAATTTAAAATGATTTTTCTTGCTAAATCATTAACATTAGTTATAAATAAATAAATTAATAAATAAAGAAAGAGTGAGAGAAAAAAACCATTTCTTTCTTTCATTCATTTCTGTATCAAATAATAATAATTTATTTATTTATGCATCAAATCATAACAAGATATCTGTAAAATTGTTTCTACAACATATTGTGAAGAGAATAAAGAAAATGTTTTCCAAAAAAACATGGCTGTAAGGAAACAGATCAAATCTTGCAACTAGCTGGTGACAAATTCATTGTTTGGAAAACATATTGTTGAACAATATCAAGTATGTATAAATAGGTCTGAGACAAGCAACTAAGACATTTCATTCTAGTCTAGGCCATACAGTCCAGTCTAATTTAATTATTTGAAGACAATGTAAAAAACAGTGTTGCAGGGATTCAATGCAGATGAGAAAAACTGCTGGTTAAAACTGTTTTCTGTAGTTCAGATAGCAATATTTGCTGATTGTATTTAAAGAATTTTCAATACTCCAGTTACAACAGCCAGTATGATGATTTTATCTAGAATACTATCTGCTATGTGTGGATAGACAATAAAAAACCACATCAGACAAAATACCAGGAAAATGCAGTCAGATTCAAAAAATAATGCTGATGTGTGCAAAACCACACATCAGCCAGTCTTACCATAATGTTGCCAATGAAGAAATAAATTGATAATGTTATAAAAACAACCCAAGACCTACATATACTATCATCAATGCAGCTGTATTTAGTTTTTAACATCACCAATACCCAAGAAGAACAACTACCATCTTTGAAAAAAATAATGAAGATAACCATAACTATATTAAAATAATAATATCTATATAAAATTATGGTTTGGAACTGTTTAAATATTTCACATGATAAGATATTATCATTATAGATAAACCTTAAATTTAAGCTTAAATTAAAAATATCTTTTATTATATTTAATATTTTGTATATATATTAATAGTCATGAGTGTACATGAGACAGTTTATATATTCTGTCTTAATAAATTATTTTTTATTAATCCATTTAGTTTGTATTCTCTAAATTAGTCCAAACATTGTGCTTTTAATATCCAATATGCTAATATTTACAACCATGAGAAATTAAACAATCCACTGGAGAATATGCAGGTGTGGCTGTAAAATTTGTAAATGATGATGATTGGGCATAATAAGTTTTTCAAAAAGTGAACTTTCTAGTTGATGTGTTTGGTAGATAAGAGTTTCTTTATTTTATTTCATTGAAACTGAGAACCAAACAAAATATTTTTGGGAGAACTTGTATTTGTTATAAATCATCATCATCTTTTGGTTAATATTATTTTATATAGTTGAACTGAATTGTTTTTATCTGAATTTTATTGACCATTTAACTTTCAACTAATGTAAGCATTTGCTTTAAATTAGGATTTGTATATACATTTAATATAACATTGTATATCTTTGATTCCTGGTTAAAATCTGAATACTGTTGCAAAGTTACCATTATATATTTGGTGTCCCATGTGGGGTTTGAACATTCCTGATTCTTATGCTTAAATTTCATTTCTGTATAGCCTAGTAATGGGATGGATGTTAGAACATGAATAAATTTAGCATGTTGTAATGTATAATAAATAACAAGCAATAAATGTTTGGAATGAGAAATAAGCTTAGCAAGTGTATAAAAAATGTATGTACTAACATTTTCTGAAAGGAGTACAAAAAAGGGTATTATTTAATAAATTGCATTATATAAAAAAATAATAAAAATAATCATTAAGGCAGAAGTATATCATGTTATTCTGGAGCAGATTGTACATGAAGGGTTGAGACTGGTGTGTTTATTTGATGATAATGTATGAATTAAAAAATATTTAAGTTTGTAAATCTACACAAAATGAATAATCAACAAGAGAACAATAAAACATTTAATATTATATACTGATGATAATGTGTTTGATAACAAGGATAAAAGCACAATTAAAGATGGATCCATCAGCAACATAAGAACTATCACAACCAATCGAATCAGATCCAATTGTTGCAAAAAGCTATTCTTACAATATAAAAGCCTTTAGAACAAAAATCAGATACATTTAATAGTGAGATGGTGTGTGTATTTATGAACAAATTAAAAGAAATTCATTCAAAATTTGAAGAAAAGCATTTAAAAAATGAAAAAGGTAAAAAGAATTTAAAGAAATGCTTTTAAAAATGAAGAAAGGCAACAAAACAATAAAGCATTAAAGAATTTCTTGTCAGGAAATGCTGCAAAAAAATTGAAGAAGTGCATCAAGAATTTGAAGAAAAACAACAACAAAAAAGAGAAAAAATTTAATGAATGGTGTAGAAAATTAGAAGAAAAACATAAAAAAGGCTTAAAAATAGAAAAAAACTTTGAAGTAGAACATGAAGAGAAAAAAATCTAAATAAGATTCAGATAATACAAATCATGCTGAAGATGAACCTAGAAAAGTTATCAACAATATAACAGATGCTGAAAATGATAGAGAAAATAGAACAAGTATATTAAAAACATCACATTTAGAATCAAATGTGATAATAGAGGAGACCAAGGAAGAATTGCATTTAAATTTAGTTAAAGAACCTAAAATAGTTTCTTTAAAAAAAGTAAAATTTGAATAATGATACTATTGAAAAGAAAGTCCAAATTCAGCATCTATAAAAGCAAGTACTGATGCAGAAGAGATTTTATAAGATGAATTCTGCTGCCTTAAATATTAAAAAAGAAGGATAATAATGAAAAATATATGAATGAAGTTAAAAATAAAAATGTTTGACAGCCTACAAAATAAAAAGGCTAAATAATATAAAAAGACCAAAAAGAGTAAAGTGATCTAATATTCTGAGGTTGAATCAATGGATTTATCTTTGACAGATTGTCAAGTTTCACTGCTAGTGTTATTAATAAAAAAGAAAATGGAAAAAAGAGAAAAGTGTAAGTAAAATATTCACTGTGGAATGAAGATAATATTAGATTTTTGAGTCATCCCAAAAGATATTTCCACCATTAAAGAGATATCTGGAGAGAAGTAAAATTTAATTTTAGAAAAATAAAGAATGGCTTATTCTCTGTTGATCTTGAATCTGTTAAAATAAAAAAATGTTTAAGGAAAAATGAAGTTGATTGTAATATTTTAATAATTAAATTATATGACAATACTGAAAGTGACATTAAAAATTACCGTAAAAGAAATTACCAAGTTGCTAGAAATCAAGACAACTTTTATTGATCATATTAAGAAAAAGAACAAGTAAATATTAAATGTTGGAAATAACTGTGAAACATATGACCTGAATAGATAAATTTATTTCTGCAAAGACTGAAATTTTTTTTATTAATGTTAGTTTGGATATATTCATTTCTAGTGATATATTGTGATTTGATCATGTACACAATACATTATGTTGTCACATGATAATTGAAGTGTATATTGTCTCAAATGTTGCCACAAAATTTTTTTCAAGTAGTTTACCCACTCACCTGTAATGCTCAGAGGAAGCAAAGAATAGTTTGAATGTTTGTTGAATTTATTAGCTTCTAAGACCCAAAAGGGAGCAAGATTTTATTTTCAAATGTTATATCCTTCAACCTCTAAGACTCAAAAGAGAGCAAGGCTTATATGTGATTTTGATATGTTGTGGATAGCTTAATATAAATCAAACTGTGATAATCCTTCTTGTGTCCATGCTTCATTAAACACCTTAATATCCTTTGATGGAATTTTAATAGGCCCTAGAATTGAAATCCTTTGCATTCTTTATCAAACAAATATCAGCACATTATGCACATTTGTAGTCTGAAAACATACTTTGTGAAAAAGACTTAAATACAAAACAATAAGATAATTAGACAAATAAGTAAAAGTTAAAAATTTTATAGTAAGCATACAAATGAGAAATGAAAAGTTACACTATACCATTGTATCAACTTAAAGAGAAAGGGTTCATAACTATAACAAATCTGATAGCATTTTGAATTATTTATATTATAGAGCTGCATGAAAATAAATAAATAAATATTCATCATCAAAATTGAGTAATAAGTATTTAAACCACTGTTTAAGTATGTGCACATATATAGGTCACTTGAGTTAACTGCCTAAAAAATTAAAAGAAAAATTAGTTTATGCATTTCATTATATTATTAAATATTTACTTTGTAATATATAAGAAACTTAAGAATAAACTGCACTGCAAAGGAAAAAAGAAAAGTAGTCTCGATACATAATTAAATTTGAATTGTGTAGTTTCTAAAAATCTAAAGCATTTTGAACTCTTTTTAGTTTGCCTTTTTTGAATGAAGTTTCAAATAAAATCTCCCATATTTTTGTGGTAAATGTGATTGTAGATTTAGAAATGATATTAAAATTTTGGAATCAGGAATATTTTAAAAGTTATCATTTAAAATGTAAATGTTGGCAATGATTTTTCTTTCTCTTAAATCATTAAATAATGTAAATAAAGAAAGAGAGAGGAAAAAAAAAGTTTCTTCTTTTATTCGTTTATGTATCAAATCATGAAAGGATATCTTTAAAATTGCTTCCACAACATGTTGTGAAAAAAATAAAAAAAATGTTTTCCAAAAAATATGTTGTAAGGAAATAGGTCAAATCTTGTAACTAGCTAATGACAAAATCATTGTTCGGAAAACATGATGTTGAACAACCTCAAATAGATATAGATAGGTCTGAGACAAGCAACTAAAGAACTCCATTCCAGTACAGGTGGTTCAGTCTACTTAGTCATTTGAAGACTCAATGTAAGAAGCATTGTTGCAGGGATTCAATGCTAAAGAACGAACCTTCTGGTTAAAATTATTTTCCACTGTAGCATGGATAGTCATATTTGTCGATTGTATTTAAAGGATTTTCAATATTTCAGTTATATCAGTAAGTTTAATGATTTTATCTAGAAAAACCCCTACACCATCCAAAATATCTGGGAATATGTAGCTGGATCCAGAAATTAATGTTGATGATTGCCAAAATTAGCTAGTGCCTACTATAATAATGCTGTAAGGAATAAATGGATAATGCTATAAGAATTACCCAAGACCTATTGATATTATACCTTATATAACATCACCTAAGCTACTGTATTTATTCTCTAATATCACTTGTATCCAAGGAGAAAAACTACCATCTTTGGTGAAATTAATGAAGATAATCGGAACTATATTAAAAAAATGATATCTACATAAAACTGTGATTTGGCACTGTTTAAATATTTTATATGGTAAGATCTTATCATAATGGATATTTTAAGGCCTTAAACTTAAATTAAAAATATATTTCATTATTATTATATTTAATATTTTGTATTTGTATTAATAGTTGTATACACAACAGTTATATATTCTGTTTTAATAAATTGTTAAGATATTTTTTTTTATTAATTCATTTAGTTTGTTTGCTTTTCTAAATCAGTCCAAACATTGTGTTTTAATATCCAATATGTCAATAATATCCACAACCCTGAAAAATCATGCAATTCACCAAGAAACATGTAGGGAAGGGTGTAAAAATTTGTAAATGATGATCAGGCATTAATAAGTTTTCCAAAAGTAAACTTTCTAATTGGAGGGTTTTGCACCTGAGAGTTTCATTTATTTTATTTAACTGAAATTAAGAACCAAATAAAATATTTTTGGAAGGACTTGTATTTATGTTATAAATCATCATTACCACCATCATTTGATTAATATTATTTTATATATTTGAATTGAATCATTTTTACTTGAATTTTATTGGCCATTCAACTTTCATCTTGTGTGTTTGCATTGAATTGGGATTTGCCATACATATTTAATATATCAATGTATATCTTTGATTCCAGGTTCAAATCTGATTACTATTGCAAAGTTTTCATTAATACATAAATACACAATTTTAATTAAATTGAAATTCAGGAAATAGGCAAAAATTGAGATTTGATCCAGACATACAGACAAAAAAAAAAACACACAGAATAAGTTAAATAAAAACACATAATAAACAAATTATTAATTAGTATATGGAAATTTAATAAGAAAGGTTTTTGTTTTTTTGAATAAACAAAAAATGATATATAAGTATTAGGCATAGCAATTTATTTTAAGGTGGATTATATAAAACATACATTATTATTGGTTTAATATGATTAAGAGTATTAAAGTGTAAAAATGAGTTTCAGAGATCATCATGAGTAAAAATGTATTATTTATGGTTTAGTAGATTTTTTTTTTTTTTAGATTATCAGGTATTAATATACATTTATGACTTAATTTGCATAAATATATATGTAAAAATAAAACATAAAAGTTAAATGTAATAAAGTAATATTAGAAATATGTGATGTTTAGATTAACATTACTAGAATAATGTGCTGTATTACAGTAAGTTATGTATTCTTAGAATAACAAATATATCTTTTATATCTTATAATTATATTCATTAAATAAGTTTTAATATAATCAACATGCCATTGCATACAACCTAGCTTTTCTTATGAGTGTGATCTTTAACATGATGAATATAAGTGTCTGAATAATACTGAAGTACAAAGGAATTTTATTATTTAAATATGAATGGAAAGTTGTCAGAATAGTAATTTGTTGATTAAAATAATAATCAGAAAATAATAATACATTTTTTTATAACAGCTATATAAATACCAATAATAATTTTATGCATAAAAAGCCTTTTTATCATCTGGATTAGTGTTTTTTTCCTATTTAACATTAACAAATTATTTCAAACATAAAACCATCTAGTGTCCAATAATGGAATTAAAACAAACAATAATAATATAAATCATTAAAATAAATCAAAACTCTCATATATAAATCCAGTAATAGATTATTAACATTTGAAAAGGGCACCAAACCAGGTGCTGAAAAAGCTTTTTTAAGTGTAATATTATTATTGATATTTATATAGCTGTTATAAATAATTTATTATTATTTTCTGATTATTATTTTATGAAACAACAGCATAAAGATTGTTATTCTTTTCCAATTTTGAGTATATTAAAAATAATTGAATGATTTAATGCTTGTGAGTTCATAAGAAGTTTGAGCATTGAAAGTGACAGGGACAGGATAATGATTTATGATCTTTGAACTTTAGAATCTATCACTCTACCAGTGAATCAAACCATGTAAGGCAATAATCATTATATATCCACAAAAAATGTGTAAATATATTATTTTTACTTACAAAGTAAATAATTTATATCTGATATTAAAAATTATGAATTCTTAAGATTTGTAGGAATATATGCATATATAAAGTTGATTAATATGTAAAATTGGTCAATGTGTCTGATAACCCTATCATTGAGTTTAATTAAAATGATAATACAATAGTTTTTATTTTGCTTTTTGAATTTCAATAGACTACACAAAACATTATATTTAAAAAAAACTGACATTGAGTAATAATCAATAATATTTTGTAGTAGTTATCCAACTCTCCTTCACTCTACTTATGAATTGCCTATGTAAGCATGAGATATCAATGAATATCAGATGTTAGTGCCAATGTGATATACATAGCAATTTATGGTTTTCTTCAGTAGAAAGAGTCACCCATCACTTAACTTTTTTTCTGTTATGTTATTAAAGATATTGAGTTACATTTAAAAATATCCTAAGCCTTAAATCCAGTAATTAAAAACAAGTTACTCTATATATAATATATAGATTAATAACTATGTATTTGAACAATTACAAATGAAATAGTGATAAACAAACTGTCAAATGTACAATAAAAAATATTAGGCCATTTTATTTTGGTATAAATTTATAATATTTATGACATTTCCAATTCATTAGTAATAGCAACTACTGTCTTATCAAATTTTGTTTTGGTTGGATAGTGATTACTCTGTGATTTGTTCACCATGGGATATTGATTTTCTTGCAGAAGGCTTTTATAGGCATAACCATAATAAACTTCTTAACAACATTTCCAATTCAAGATTTTATTTTATGTTTATTTTTAATCAGGAATTGAAGTAAAAACTTTTGCCAACCATCGATCTATTATGCTACTTATCTAATTATTCATTTATGCATGCACACACATATTTATATAATTAAATTGGTCCTAATATTTAAAAATTAAAAAAAAAGATGAAATATTTATGTAAAAATAGATACTAATGTCTTATAATTTAGACGATGTCACAATAAAAAATTGCAACTTTAATTTATAAAACAATCTGACCAATTTAATAATGATTTTTACGATGAAAAATAAAATATCTTTTTAAAATTTATTATATTTACTGAAATCTTTCGGTTAAAAACTTAACATCAATATGTTTTTATTATTTTTTTCGAAATTGAATTCCCATTTACCTCGTTTCTAACTTCTTATACGAACAAGAGCAGAATCAACACACTAGAAAAAGAAAGAAAAAGAATGGTTTTTCTTGACAGACATTTTGAACTAGGAGTTGCATGTTTGTAAATCCTCTTTCAATACAGATGTTGTTGATGGATTATTCTCAGTGGAAGGTAGCTAAAACATTTATTAAACTTTAAGTGTGGTTGTTTCTTTTTAATTCCTCTCACACGTTCTTACTGTCACAATAGCTATTACGTCTAAACTGCCTGTCGGAAACACTTTTGTAGATTTTAACTTGAGTTTATATATATAGACTAAATGCAATTATTTACATAAAATACAAAATAAATGTTACTAAAAATATAAACTACAAGAAATAATATTTACCATGAAGAAAAAAAATCAAGATAAAAATCTAAACTTAAATAATAAAAAGATTTGCCTACGCCCCATAAGACAAATGTATTAATTTGGTATGGAGAAATTATAACTAAGCATTTGATCATTTCCGATGAAAGATAATTACTTTTTACCCGACCCATTCTTGAAGATAAACCTAACTGGCCATAAGTCCATGTCATCCATTTACCAATATTACAAAAACATTTTTTCTTTATATAAGGCATGTCTACACATATCAATACTTGAGACTTCTTTTTTTACATTTCATTTAAAAATATCCATGTATCTTGTTTATTTACAATATTGGATATATAGTTATATTTCTAGAAATAATATCTTCAGCTAACTATAGAAATGAACTTCAGGTTAGAGCTAGACCACTCAATCATGAGATTTGTATGAGTTTTTTTATTTATTTATTTCACCTTATTTGGTCCTGATTTAGTTTGCGCTCACCCATTTTGAAATCTAAAAACCACCGCTGACACATCCAACCGATAAATGACATACTTTAAATTTATATTTTAGAAATTATAAGCTAATAAGAATAATCTGCTTTATTTTATTAGAGTTTTTTTTTTTTAAATTTACCTTCATAAAATATTTGAAATATGCAGCACAAAATGCCGGAATATGCAGGGAGGGGGCAGGATGGTTTAGCCATTATGAACTATCATCCAAAAGATGCTGAAGTCTGATCAAACCAAGATTATAATTTCCAAATACTAAAATATTATACTATATCTCATAAGAAATAAAGCATATTATTTTTACTAGCTTATAATTTTTAATATAATAACATGAAAGCTAAAACCTTCTAAAGATGTGCCTTAAACATGCCTATGTGACAGCCAAGCAGATGTAATAATAACTGAATGTGGAACTCCCAATTCTAAAATACAAGTCAGAACTATAAGAAAAAGATGGCACATCTTTCGAAGGTTTTAACTTTCATGTTATTACATTGTTAACTGCTTGCGCTTAATAAATTTGATATATTTAAATTTCTAATATATGAATTTAAAATACTTTTATTTAATATTTATGTCATTTATCAATTGGATGTGTCAGCAATGTTTTTGGCTGGACTTTAGACTTCAAATTGGCCACGAGCACAAACTAAATTGGCACCATTTATTTGAACTGTTTTGAGTCATAGTTTTCATATACTTAGTGATGCATCATAAGAAGCTCTTCTCTTTATTTTTTAGTATTAAAATATGAAGAATTAATGAGCATATATATGTATAGACAAGAGAATAGAATGTAATATTAGCAAATATTATTAATAGTTATTTCATTAGATGCCTAATGAAATAAGAAAGAAAAAGTAGAAATCAAAGATCCAAAACATCAATTGTTAAATTAAATAAGTAAATAAATTGGAAAAAAAAAAGTAACCATACATTATATGGGGATATGCAAACAAATTATTTAAAATAAATTAAGGACAAAGACTATTCTAATGTACCTATCTACAGAAATATATATATATATATTAAACAAATTATATTTACTTGGTTAATAAGGTTTATTAAACTTCTTTAAATTAATGATTTCACTCTTTATAGTCAAGTTGCAATCTATAAACCTAGACCATAGATAAGGATGGATTTCTATCTTTATTGTTAAAAGGAAGTTGCCTTGACAACAGATTGAAATTATTGATTGTTATTGATATATGTATTGTTTAAGTATCGATTGCTTTTATTTATTTCATTTATAAATCTATCTAACCTTGAGCATGATTAGCTCTATTATCTAAGTAGTACATAGTTGGAGTGCAATTTGAAAGTTATTGACTATTTGTTAGTCTGCTTTCAGAACAAATTACATTCCCTACTTAATGAGGTTTATTTAAACTTCTTTGAATTAATAATTTTATTCTCTGTAGTCAAATTGCATTCTTTAGTGTTTATATACACATATTAGGCCATATATAAAGGTGGATATCCACCTTTATTGTTAAAAGGAGATTGCCTTGACAACTCATTGGGATTGCTGATAGTTATTGATAATGGTATTGTTCAAATGTTGACTACTCTCCTTAAGATGTTAAAAACAGTTAGAAAACAGTCCCTATCTTGCATGAGTGATGTAGGGAAAATTATACTACAGAAATATTAAGTGGATAATTTTTTAGTCTAATAAATGACTAACAAAAATTATTAAAATACTTCCACCAAGTAGTTTGTGTTAAAGTTGTAAGGGCAGTAAGTTTGACACTTATCAATTAAACTGTAGTAATTGGCTATTTATATATACTGAACAATGATAAAGATAAGTGTAAGAGGTTGTGATCTGGGTCAACTGAGTGCTGGTTCAGCATGAAATGTGCATCTTGGAGATCATACATCTTCTCCACATGTCTCTGGACAAATGTTTATGATTGCACCTTTCACAAGGTGTTAAAAGTGGATAGAAACCAGTCTCTATCTTGCATGATAGTGGTGTAGTGAAAAATACATTACAGAAATATTATTCATTAAATTAACACCATATATGAAGCTAAATTATGAACTTTATCAAAAAGCTTTAGTTTAAAGTTACTTATATTTTAAAATAATCAATTTTACATTTAACTGAGATAGTAGTGCTGAGTTAATATTTTGCATAACCTACTTATTAATTAAAACTTAGCTGTGAGGTTTAGATTTTGAAAAATGCATTAAAATGCTAATTAAATGATTATAACAATGATATTATTGCTTTAAAAATATGTTTAGGGTTCTTTAATTTGATCCATTGATTAAAATTTATAGAACCAAAATTATAAACTAAAAATAATAAAACTAAAAATTAAGTCTCTTCTTCAAGGAAAGTTCAAATCCTAAAAAAAAACAGTAACTATCCCAAACAATTATAGTTTGATTTTTTTTTCATGTATCATAGCATCGGCCAGGAAAAGAACCCGCTAACCCAGAACAACTGCTTGTAAGGCAGCTGTGCTGACCTCTCATCCACCAACGTTTGACAGTTTTGTTCTAATGGAAAATAGTTTAATTTTTTTTAGAAAATATAATTTTAAAAAGTCAATTGAAGAAGAACAACAACAACAGCAATAACAACAACAACAACTAACATTTAATATGGAGAAATCATGTGCATGGCAGATCTTCATCAGCATTACTAAAGTTTTCAAAGGTAGATCAAATGCATTTCTTGGGTTCAACTTCTATTTACGCCATTCACTTATGAGAGCGCTCATGCAGAAAAATTTAATAGAGAAAGTGGAAAAGATTGTCAATTCACTCTCCAAAGCCTATCTCTCTCTATATATACAAAAATGGCTTTGTTTAACATGCTAGTGATTACAAAAATCTCTTATTTTACTTCAACATTCATTTATACCAAGACATTTACAAATAAAATAGACTCCTTATGCAGGAAACTATTCTGGGGAAAAAAGATTATCTCAATATCAGTAAAACATTTAAGAAAACCCTTTCACAAAATGGCCTTGGCTTCCATTCAGTACACACCTTCAGGATACAAAAACATTGAATATAATATCTACATGTGCACAAAATTTCCCATATTTAGAAATTTCTGCCAAAATTATCCCCACTGACAGACCACCTCATCTCCAGGGAAATCTAAGCACATTACTTACACCATTACTACCAATCCATAATCTCAACTTCAAACCATCACAAGCCAAATACAAATATTGGGAAGTTCATCAACTTCTACATCCAAGTCAAGATGATGTACAAACTCCACTTCATATCACTAATAAATAATTATGTCACAAATTCAAACTGTGGTCACTTGAATCAAAATACTTTGACTTTCTCCTTAAGATAAATCTTGACTTGCTACCTATGCAACAGTTTTTGAAATACCAAAGAAACTACAAAGATATAGATGATATGTGTAATCTTTGCCATAGGGACTTGGAGACACAAAACCACATTTTTTTTCATGCCCAAGTCTAGAAAACATTTGTGAAATAATTAGCATTTCACTCAAGGATAAAAAGTTTAATGTGAAAATCCTTTTTGACTCATTTAAAAGGGGTATCTTTGCTGAAATAAGAATCAGCACATTTATACTCTATGCCTTATGGTGTACAAGTTATAATTTCATATATAATTATAACTCCAGAAGACACCCAAACATGTTCAGGAATAAACTGCAAACCATATATGAAAGAGACATGAAGATCACAGATCATACTAAGTACAATGACACTTGGAATAGGCTAGAACTTATATAAAAGTACTAACAGAAAAACTATATCTAACATGAACCCTTGTGCCAGTTTTGAAGTCAACTGATACAAATTGGATGCATTCCTGCTTTAGTTTAATTGGAGTATATCTAATTGTATATAATCGTATTATTAAGTGATCACCTTAGTTTTTGTTGAACTTTATTTTTAAAATATTTCTTGTTTGCTAACGTATACAATGTATTGATCAAATCATTGTACATATGTAGTTTTGTGAACCAATTTATATGTAAGAGCTATGTTGTCAAATGTAACTTGTGTAACTTTTTTGAATATTAATAAATTTTATCCTTTGAAACATGATAATAATAATAATAATAACCATCATCATCATCACAACCAATACCATCATCACGACCACCACCACCATCATCAACAATTCAATTTAATTTTATTTAAAGTGCAAAACAACAACGAATGATCAATTACAGAATCCACATTAAGAAAATAATTATTAAAAAAATCTAATAATTAAACAAATGATAAAAGAAAAAAAATAAAGATAAAGTTATGGCAAGTGATTCAGGCAATGAGATCATTAATTATATTTTATTATTAATAAAAAAACTTGGAGAGAATTTTAAAATACAGTATTTTAATTTTATTAGTGATGCTTGTGATCTTCACCATCAAATAACATCTGCTGCTCTTCTCTGAAGGGATGATAATATTTATTACAATGTTAATCATTAGCATAAGAAAAAAGTTCATAAAAAAACTCCAAATAAATAAATTGTGATAGTAGCTTGTCCTTCTTAATAGGAACTGAACAGTATTATTCGTAAAAAAAAAAAAAGAAAGTATCTTAAACGTTTTAATTATAATATTTAGAAACTTAAAATATATTTGTTGTGCAATAAGAAATATATAAAATATCATGTTTTGTCCTACTTGGTCAATAATGTTTTTTATTCATTTTTAAAAAATACAGAGAATTAAAATGCTGCTCTACTTATTTTTTAATAAATAATTCTGTAGTCTAATATCTAGTCTTAATCAAGTGTATAAAAATTTTATTTTAAAAGAATCAAAAGTGAATAAAATGTTATCAAAATGATTAAATATTTGCTTTCATTGTTTCACAAAAATAGTCTTTTTTAAACAATGTTTATAATGTAACAAAATTTAGTATCCAACAATAATATTAACACACACACACACATACATACATATATATATATAAAGTATTCAGTCATAACCAAAGAATAATGTTGAATGCTATATTAGAAGTATTATCATTAAGATCAGTTATATCAGAAAAGTTTCTATTAAAAATCTAAAGCATGTTCCAGTAACTCTGATGATTAAAATAAATGTTGAAGCTGAATTAATTAATTGTAAGTCATATTAATTTTTATAAATTAATCATGAAATAATTAGTACAATATATAGTAAAATGAATGTAAAGCTGGATTAAAAAAAAGCATGAAAATTTTATAATAAAATAACGACAACAATTACAATTAGCTTGCAAAAAAAAATCTATGTCCTACTTTACAATTGTTTAATATTAATAAATGGATTATATTTTCAATACAAATTCTAAAAAACAGTCTAAATACAATATCATAACCAATCAATGTTTTCAGTTTAATAGACATTTATCACACCATGAATTTTAATAATGTTAAAGTTTATGATGTAGTTTTAAATACTAAGATATTAGTTAACTTGTAATAAGGATGCAGCAGAAAAAATAGCATCCTGATGATTATGGTCAAGTACAGTTATAGTGTTCTAATTTCTATTTATTGTAACTGTATTTGTATAGTAAACGTAGCATAGGTACTTGTTATAAAATATTGTAATAAAGAGTTTTTTTTATCAATAATCACTTGCAATTATTGCTCTGGATAATTCAGCCAGTGATAAAAGATATAAGCTATTCTAGAATAAATCAAAAAAAGTAAAAAAATAAACCAGTTTGTTCAGTTAATAAAATTGTTTTCATTTTCATTTTGGAAAGATTGATTGATTTTCTGAATTAGTCATAAATAAATAAATATCATAAACTTATAGTGACATAAAATTTAGTAATATATGATGAGATATTTAAATGTAAATAAAAATTATTTAGCTGAATTAATAATAAAACTTTGAAATTAATAAATGTCAGAAATCATTCTCCTAAAGAAAGTTAATTAAAAATATTATATGCATTAAGTTGATTATCAGTAAACAATGTTTATGCAACTAACGGGAGGTGAAGAATATAGAAATTTTATTGTTAGATACATTCCTACTATAGTTCAACCAATTTTAAGTTATTAAAAAATCATTGAGAACCATAAATTATATTATAAAGTGATGGTAAGCAATTTCAACTTAATACTAAATTGATCTATTATGTTGGGGGGGGGGGGGAGATGGTATCAAAGAAAATGTGACTGATTTTTTTTTTTAATCTATAACAATAATGTTATACAAAATGCATTTGAACCCTATGATATGATAAATGAATGTATTCCCACTATTCCAGGAGTATTTGTTATTCCATAATGTATATGAAAATGTTAGTAGAATTTGAAAATATTTTTTAATTAAACTATGAAAATTCATCTTTGAAATGTAATCAACTATATGCAATTATGACAATTCTTTTTGCACTGAAAAATTATCAAAAATATTAAATATAATTTAAATATATTTTTGCTTTAGATTACTCATTTCAAAGTAAATGTTTTACTCAAAATAAAAAGGAAATAAAACTTGTACATATTTTCATTTTCTAGTCATTACTCAGATCTATGTTATTAATGAAACATATATCTTTCATTTGCCATGATGTTTCATTATGCTTAATGCAAACCAGTCTAATTTAATGTAGAACCTTGTATTTTTTTTTTTTTTTTTTATAAACATGTATAATGTTTATTTTTGAAAATGCAGCTTGTATCAAAAATGCATTAAGATCATATTTAACATTTTTGATATTTTTATATAAATAGCAATGATACTTAGTACACGTGCCTTCAGTACTTAATTTATTACAAGAGAGACTTCTACAAATCTAAATGCTACATTCGACTTTATAAAGATAAGAGTGTCTCTCTTGTAATAAATCAAGCACTCAAGGTACATGTACTAAGGTTTTTTAGCTTTATTTAAGTATTATAAAATATCACTTGATTACATCACGTGCCTTTGCTATTATAGCAGTGTAAGTCCATAATAAATAGTATAAATATGATGAAAATTATGCTGTTATATGAGAATTTTTAATCATGTTTTGAATTTTGTTCAGTTAGCCAACCCAGAGGCAAACTATCTAGACATTTAATTATTGATTAGAAAAGGGGTATTTAGGTAACCTCAAGTAAAAAATAAATCATGGAAAAATACATAATATCACGCAATGGGATAGCTTATAATGAATATAGGGTTCACATTCGCTATTCACTATACAGGGATGCTGAAGAAATCTTTACGATAAAATAGGGTGTGTACAGGTTGCTTTACTTTTTATCTATTGACATTACAGTTCTATACAATTATTAAAATATCACATTACCTTAATAAATAAAAACTTACTTTATAATTTACACTACCCATAATAGTCTAACTATAATAACTGTGGAATAAACTTTGTTAATATATGACACGCAATGAAAAAATTTCATATCACAATTATTATTAACCGTTCAAACCTGCATATATAATATTTTTAAAATAATTTGTTAGATAGATTTCCTTTTTTTTTTTTTAAAAAAAAGATTATTTTATCTACTCTCATTTAGTAATCATTTATCTATATTTAAACTTTATATATATAATTTCTAAGTTCTTGATAGCGTGTATGCAAACATTTATTTAAATTAGTTTTTTTTTTAAAATGTCTTTATTAATCTAAATAGAAAAACAGAATGAAATTACATTGTTTAAAATAAAAGTAATTTTTCAATAACATTCGGCATTGTAGATTTAGAGAATTTAAGGTATTTTAATTGGAACATAAAATTCATTATGATAAGCATAATATTCAAAGCAATCAATTAGTAAAATATAAATATTTACTTAGTCAGTATTTAGTATGTATATAGGATAATAACAAATTAATTCATTCTTTAGCTTAATTAATATGTGACAAAACTCAAGTTTATTATAGATGGGGATAGAGGCTTGCTCTTGTTTATTGTATGTTTATTGTATGCTCTTATTTATTGTATCATTCGAGTTAACCACTGGATGGAAGTTATCCAAACAAAGTTGTTTACAAAATTCTATAAACTCTATTGGCTGTAAAAAAAACTGAAATAAGTTTTATCGACTCCTCATTGTTATATTAAAAGAACTGAGCAGGGCAAATTTCTAATGTCTTTATTCTTGTCCAGCTATTATTATTATTGAGTATTATTTACAAGGAGTATACACAGGAATAACTGCTCACCCACACATATTTTACTGAGTTTAGTAATTTTTATTTCTGTGTTTAGGATTTAAAAATCATTATGATCATTTTTCTCAGATGCTTCAGTGTTTTTAAATGAGACATTGTTAGCTTTACTAAAAGAGAGAATTAATGAGTGCATTGTGTGTGCAGATTTCATTTTATAATTACAATCCTAATAGATAAACTAAATTTTCATGAAGCTATAATATCATCAGTGAAAAAGCAGTTGGTGATTAAAGATAGAGAGTTCTAACAATCCTCTTATTATAAACCTAATCTGCCATTTAATGATGATTTTTTATTCTGCTACATATAATTGCAAAGCACTTTCAAATGAATTGGAAGAATAGTGTAACATTAATTGAAATTATCTTTATAAAGCTAAAAGAAGAGAAATTGTTGGCAATGTTATATACTAAATGTCAAATAATAGTAGTATACCAGAATGACTGGAAAAATACAATAGTGTTATTGATATTTAAAAAAAGTGAAAAAGAAAATGCTAAAAATGACAGATCTGCAAATCTTTTTTCAGTTTGATACAAAATCTTTATTAAGGTTATAAAATCTAGCCTGTAGAATACTTTGGTTTCAAACTTTCCAAATAACGTTGGATTAAAATTTTGTTGCTGCCTAATAGATTGTATATAAATATTAAGAAAATTATGGAAATGACTGATAAGTCGGGATTGCGATTAGGTTTGGATTTGTAGAGTAAGAAAATATATTTGTCTCTATAAGAATTTTTAACATTAATAAAATATTTGAAATATCAAGATATAAATCCTGTATATTGTCAAATTTTGAAGAATATATTTTTTAAAAATACAAACAGTAAACATGTTACAAACTAATATTAAGAGGATTTAAATTTGATAAGAGTATAAAAGAGAGTTATTCCATGTTTACAGCAATTTTAGAGATAATATTTTATATCAAGATGGAAAGCTAAATAAATAAAAAAAAAAGAGATTAATTATCTCCAGTAAATGTTGAAAAAATGGTAAAACTAATGCCAAAAAGATTAAAGTTGTTCAATAATTTTTCAAAAAAGAAAACAAATATTGACTGTACTTAATCAGCCGTTAATAATTGTAAATACATCAATCATATTCCTAGTACAGATGAAAATATAGTGGATGGAATTAACCAATAGAATTAAAATTGAATGTGCTTTTGGTAGAAATAACAATATTAAAAGAAAATATGTCCATATGCATGAAAAGAAAACTTTTTAATAAATGTGCTTTATCAGAATTTACTTATAGATGTAAAATTTGGATAATTAATAAAAAAAAAACAGTAAGGAGACTTCAACTAGATATCAAAGCACAGACAGATGTACATTTGGCATAACAAGAAGTAAAATACATAGATAAAAAAACAAATATCGTTCAATGTTAGAATTAAAAGACTGAAATAGATTTAGAATGAACATGTTGATAATAAATAAAATTTTAAACTAGTTGTCAAGAAATTGTAAAAATACAGAAAAGGACAACATGTGAGATGGATAGTTGAGATCAGAATGTTTGTTGGATTGCTGTGAAAAGAGAAGATATATATCAGTGAAATTGGATTAAACTTTGAGAGTTTTTCATCCTGTAATTAATTGATGATAGTTAAAAATAATGAAGATCAGTTGATTATCAACTATTTTTCTAGTAAATCTGAAAATTAGTTTTAAAAATTTGAACTTGTTCAAAATTTTGACTGCACTGATAGTTGAGTTACTATTTTGGAAATTGTCTGTGCTAGAATAAAAACAAATCTGTAATACTACAAGAAATATCAGAACAATAGTTGTGATACTGAGTTATGTGTCAAGAGCAATGTGCTGGCTATTTAAACTGGAAGTTGTAATTCAAATTCAGACAAGATAAAATGCAATCTTTTTAAATTCAATTTCTGCATTGTTTGATATTCAATCAATCTTAAGCATTTCTAAGCTGATAAGCACCAAAACAAATATTTGCATTAAACCATGTAGAATAATATAAAAAAAGGAAATAAATAAACCAAAGCAACTTTTTATATTTTTATCAATAATGGAAATAAAATAAAATGTAATACAATGAAAAATTGCATTATTTGATGTTGGTCAAGAGCTGTTCAACAAATAATATTGTATTAAAACAGACAAAACTCACTATATATATATATATTGCCACACATAGCAAGCTAGAGTAATCAATGGGTGTCAGAAGGCTTGTGCATAAAATCCCTATCTAGTGCCTACTCATCCAATATCCACAGACTAGTTTCTGGCTTATGGCCTTTGTCAGCGAAGAGCCTTGGATCTGAGAGCACTGCATCTAGATCTTAGGATCTAGCAACTCTCCAACAACCACCTTTTATCTCCATTTAACTACAAAACTTTGAGTCTTAAACTGAAAACACCTTAATGTTTTCAATCCAAGCCCATTAGCTTATATAGTCATATGGGTCTGAACCCAGTTCAGTACCCATACATTTTAGTGTCTTTGGTTCTTTAATAACCATAGCCACCACTATCCTATTAGGCAGGATTGGTTTTAAGCCAATAAACATCACATGACCACCTCCTCTCACGCTTGTGTATAACTGTTGTTAAAACAGGCAAAACTCACTATATATATTGCCACACACAAAGTAATCAATGTATGACAGAAGGCTTGTGCATAAAATCCCCCATCTAGTGCCTACTCATCCAATATCCCCAGACTAGTTTCTGGCTTATGTCCTTCTTCAGCGAGGAGCTTTGGATCTGAGAGCACTGCATCTAGATTTTAGGATCTAATGCAACCCCCAGTAACCACCTTTTATCTCCATTTAACTACAAAACTATGAGTCTTAAACTGAAAACACCTTAATGTTTTCAATCCAAGCCCATTAGCTTAGATAGTCATATGTATCTGAATCCAGTTCAGTACTCATACATTTTGGTGTCTTTGGTTCTTGAATAACCATAGCCACCACTATCCTATTAGGCAGGATTGGCTTTAAGCCAATAAACATCACATGACCACCTCCTCTTATGCTTGTGTATAACTGTTGTTAAAACAGGAAAAACTAGCTATATATTGCCACACCCAGCAAGCTAGAGTAATCAATGGATGCCAGAAGGCTTGTGCATAAAATCCCCAACTACTCAGTTGTTTTTGGTTTAAGATTCATAGTTTTGTAGTTAAATGGAGATAAAAAGTGGTTGCTGGAGGGTTGCATTAGATCCTAAGATCTAGATGCAGTGCTCTCAGATCCAAGGCTCCTTGCTGATGAAGGCCCATAAGCCAGAAACTAGTCTGGGGATATTGGATGAGTAGGCAATAGATGGGGATTTTATGCACAAGCCTTCTGGCATCTATTGATTACTCTAGCTTACTGTGTGTGGCAATATATATAGTGAGTTTCCCTTGTTTTAACTACAGTTATACACAAGCATAAGAGGAGGTGGTCATGTGATGTTTATTGGCTTAAAACCAATCCTGCTTAATAGGATAGTGGTGGCTATGGTTATTAAAGAACCAAAGACCCAAAAATGTATGGGTACTGAACTGGGTTCAGACCCATATGACTATATAAGCTAATGGGTTTGGATTGAAAGCATTAAGATGTTTTCGGTTTAAGACTCATAGTTTTGTAGTTAAATGGAGATAAAAGGTGGTTGCAGGAGGGGTGCATTAGATCCTAAGATCTAGATGCAGTGCTCTCAGATCCAAGGCTCCTCACTGACGAAGGCCATAAGCCAGAAACTAGACTGGGGATATTGGATGAATAGGCACCAGATGGGGATTTTATGCACAAGCCTTCTGGCATCCATTGATTACTTTAGCTTGCTGTGTGTGGCAATATATATAGTGAGTTTTGCCCATTTTAACAACAGTTATACACAAGCATAAGAGGTGGTGGTCATGTAATTTTTATTGGCTTAAAATAATATTGTATATAAAAAGAGCTAGCATTATGGACGTTAACAGATCCAAAAAAAAATAAAAATGGGATTTGATTTTGTCACATTATGATGAAGACATAGTAGTATTTATTATGGCTCGCTCTTATTAATGTACAGACCTTTTCTCATTATATGACCTATAGGCTAAACACCAAAAAAATTATATTGAGAAATGTAATGAATAAATTGGCCAATTAAAAGAATGTATATCTGGTAGATATAGGTAATCTTTTACATTTGGTTTCCCAAGTTAAGTCTAATTAAATTCTATGGGGAATATCTGATCTGTTATATTTTGCACCGATATGGGACTGATTACATTGAGTTGTATTGTATAGAGGAGTCAAATCGTTTAGTTAAATTATTGCACAAGGCGCATGCAAATTTGAGATTTAACTTGGATCAATCATTGAGAAACATTTTGGTTGGAATTGTATTATGCAATACATTAAACAAAAATTTTAATAATGATAAGCAATGCACCAATTTGATAAATAGCATCACACATTTTTCTCACACTTCCAGTTATGTCTGCAGCAAGTGAATATAATTTTATTAAAATAAAACTAATTAAAAAGTATTTGCAATTATCTATAGAGAAAAACTGATTATCAAATTGAGTTAGATTTATCCATTCAATACTCTATATTTAAATTATTTGTTTTGATATAAATAAAATTATTGCATATGAAAGTCCAATAAATAATATTTATTATTTTGTGGAATACATTAATAATTTTATTATCAATATTTATTAATGTGATAAGATTTTAATTTGTGTATAATTTCTTTATATTCTATAATTTCTTTTAGTTATATTTATTCTATTTTATAGTTAACAAAATTTATCTTAAATTAAAACACACACATATATAAAAGAGAGTACCTTCACAAAAATGGAATTTTGTAATAAAAAATTGTATATTTATTTTTAGGCTTACACATTGAATCTCCTTTAAAGTACTGTCTGTTTGATGCAATGCACTAGTCTAAACATGGTCTTCACTTTTTAAAGCAGTCTTAAAACTCTTACAAAATAATGCCCTTTAATGCTTTTTTTTGTTTATTCTTCACCACTTCTAAATCCACAAAACTTTTTGTTTTTAGACAATTTTTCAATCAGGACAATAAAAAGAAGTTATCTGGAGTGAGATTGGGTGAATATGGTTAAATGATAAACTGGATCATGCTATTTTTGATTAAACTGATCATGCTATTTTCGATTAAAAATTGTTTCACACTCAAGGTTTTGTGTGCTGGTGCATTGGCATCACTTTGCCACAAATTGGAACATTTTCACTTTACTGCAGTACCAAACATTTCAGGACTTGTAGTTACAAATACCTGAGCATTACAAATGAATTTTGAGTGAACAATATCATTTGCAGAAAAAAACATCAGCAGCATCTTAACATCCATCTTGACTCAGGACACATCTTTGATACTTTATGAATTTGAACTCTTCCATTAAACCATTTGTAAACTTTTTCATAGACCAGTTTTTGTAAAGTGTTTCAAGCATTACAGCTGTTTACCCTGCTGTTTTCTTTAACAATAAACATAGTTTAACATTGTTCTAACTTTTTAGCCATCACAAAAATTTACAAATAAGTGAGATATATTTAACAAAAAAAAAGTATTACACAACACTGTGATTTCACTTGAAGATGCTAGTCAGGAGAATAATGGAGGGTGACACAAGAAGCATCTAGTGGCAGAAGCATGTATTACAATGCATTTACTCACCAGAGAATGATTCCAGTTTTTTGGATACCCTCTTGTATATTTCTATTCTCTATTCAATAAAAAATCTTATAATATTTTGAAATTTTTAGAAAAAACTAAAAACAAATATTTTTGTTTTCTTCAGCTACCAAAATTACTAAGTGTTGGTCTGACAAAAGATTAAGATGTTTATTTAATATATATATATATATATATATACTGTAACAGATTTGTAAATTAATATAATATATATTTTTTGTAACTATTTAAATTAACATAGAAATACACCTCTCTCAGGTGTGTGGCATATTTCAATCCCTATTTGGCATGCCATTTGTAACTATAATTTGTAACTATTTTAATATGTCACATTTGTAACCATAATAAATATTTAGATAGGGGAAATATAGATATATGCCTATCCAATATGTACCATTTGTAATTATATTAATTAATCAAGCATAGATAAAGAAATTATAGAATCACTGTGCCACTTGAAAATATCAGCATTAAAGATTCTTGGTATTTATTTATATATTGGGGCAGTCATTTGAACAATAAAACATACTGGACATTGTCATCTAATAAAAATAATATTAAATATATAGCAACTGAATAAAAGTACCCACTGTGAAATTCCTGGAGTGCCTTATGCTTATCTCCAATACTAGGTTCTTCTAACAAAGAATCCTTCCTATTCTTCTTTCCAAATATATAAGACCATTCATGGTCATATGCACACACTGGTGCCATTCATGACAACTTATAAAAAAAATATATGTATTCTATAAAACTAATATTATGAAGTTGGAAAGGGATGATATCACTCTTTATTCAGTTTAGCTAAGTACATGTGTTTTCCCATGAGCGCCACTAGATTGTTTTCAATTTAGATAAGTATCTGTTTATAGTGTACTTGAGTTCAAACTCATTCAGTACATTTTTATTACACATGACTTGGATGACTAATGAAAAAAATGACATTCTTACATTTTATCTATATTGATAAAATTACAAGATCCCCAATATTACCAAAGTTTATACTATAGATCAAAGATTCTTATAGACATTGCTAGATCATTTACATATATTGATGAACAGACATGTATAATCCTATTAATGGCTTCCAAACAAGCATGTGAAGACCATTATTGATATTGATGGCCATTTAACTAGATTATTTATCACAATAAAGGTAATAATGATGATGATGATAATAATATCATAATAATAATGATAATAATAGTGATATCATAATAATGATTATAATAGTGATGATGATGATACCAGCCATAGCTTATTAATAAACTCACAACAATAAATTCATCTTTATAAACTTATAGGCATCTATTAAAATTATCCTATTTCATACTGGGATTAATAATACTAGTGGTGATGATTGATCATCATGAATCTCTTTGCATAATATTCAATTTTCTATAAACCCCTATTTACTAAAATATATTCATTACGCTAAACATTAAATTTAATGATTATAATTTATTAATGATGATTGATGGCGATCATAATTTTATATAGTATTATTTGAAACATTTTTAACTAATAACATGATATCCATCTTTGATGAGGATGATCAAAATTCATGGACACGACACAATTTTAGCTTTCTATTGTTGAACTATAATTATCAAAATTTGGTTATTCTCAAGCATAATCCTTAAATACTTAAATATCAACATTCTAGTTTACCTATTATTTTGTGGACGCTTAATATTTGCAAGTGATTGCTCAATATATACGAATGGTAATACTTAATAACTGTGAGCACTGATGATGAATTAAAATGACTGAATTAAGACAAAAAAAACAAAACAAAACACAATATTCTTAATAATAACTCGGAAACCAATTAAGATATATAATTATATTTTATTAACACTACTACTCTTTCTCTCCTTCTTTAAAGTCAAATCAACAATTAAATAAATGGCTTATTACCATATTAATTCAATACAAAAATTAATATAAAAATTTATATAAGTATAAGCAAATAAACTTAATATATAAGTTTGTCATTTCTTGATATCTCAAAATAAGCTGACTTAAATCAATATTAGAAAAAAAATACATATTCTATAAATGCTTATTTAAGACTTTTCTTACTTATCATATCATAAAATAAATTTCAGGTGTTACTTGTATATGTTATTTCACTTCCATTCAAATGTAATGCCCTACTTTTTAATTTACCATTTTAAACTAATCATATATAACCTATTCTTTGATGTGTTTGGATAAGCAGTTACACATGCACGCATTCGGTAATGTTAACATATATGTTTAAAATGTATACCCATAAATTACATATATAAAAATATTTTCTGCAACCTTTTAGCAAAATAAAATAAAATACATGATATTAATTTTTTAATATGCAACAAGATAAAATAAAAAACAACAACATTATAAATGCATATATCTATAGGTTGCTCATTATCATAACTGATGAACAATTTAAAAAAAAAACATTTCAACATTACAATATATATATAATATAAAAAAATAATAAAAGATAATGAAAAATTTAAGTTTAAAGATTTAAACTATGTTTTGTGCTATGTTGTATGATATTGCAAATAACTATAGATAAACAAGTCTTTAATGTTTCTGTATCATAAGTTTAAAGATTTAAACTATGTTTTGTGCTATGTTGTATGATATTGCAAATAACTATAGATAAACAAGTCTTTAATGTTTCTGTATCAAAAGAAAAATTGCTTTGATCTGTAAATCAAGGTTTACTTTTAATAAGCAAGAATAAAATCGGTTAAAGAAAGTTCATATTTACCCGTTTACTTTTTACTTCTTATTAATGTCCTGAGTTTGACTTTTCAGACTGCTTTTCTTTGCTTAACAACAACAACAAAAAAAAAGTTATTGCAGATACTTTTAAGATAATGCTGAATCAATTGATTTGCTTGTTTCTTCAATTCTATTATTATTCATTGTTGATTGGCTTCCTTCTACCATTTAAAAAAAAATTATTATAAGTACCTTTGAATAAGTAGGTACCGGTGGATTTTCTTGTCTCTCTCCTTTAAAAAAATAATTGCTGTTGACACTTTAGATGATTGAGGTAAACTAACAAAAATGTGATTCATGGCTTCAAACTTGGTTCTACATGGCTTTTATAAATTTTCTTTTCCTCCTATTTCCTCTTCTCCATTCATTCGAAGGTAATGAGCTTTTAATAAGCCAGGAACTAGAAACAAAGCATTCCATATAGCTTGTGTGGTTGGCTTCAAACTCTATCATTTTGTTGGTTATTACTTGATACATGACTTCATAGACAGATCAGTGATTTTAACTCATTCTGTATTAACCAGGAAGCAGAAAAAAATGGTTTAGCAATGCAGAGGCATAGTATTATGCATAGGTAAATATGTTAATATCATATTTATACAATTATTAATAACTTCTATTAAATTCAACCTTGTTCCAATGTTTTCCTCTCTTCTTTAATATTGCTGGAAATTGTTTATATAGACACACATCTTCGTCTATATTGAATTTATACCAGAGTCTTATACTTCATTTCCTTTCTCAATTTTTGAAGAGTGAATAAAAAAATCAAATCACTTACTTTTCTCCTACTGAGTTGAGTCTCAAAATAATAATCACTGAGTTACAGCTCACTTTAATAATAATAATCTGAGTGATTGTCTCTCCAAAATATTCATATTGAGTCTCTAAAAATAAAATCATACTGATTGATCAAAAAAATAAAATCATACTGCCTGATCATCTCTCTGAAAAAAATTAATGACTAAGTGATCATCTCTCTAAAAAAATTAATGAATAACTGATTAAAAAAATTGTTTCAATCATTTATATTGTGAATTTCAACCAAAGAAAAAAAAAATCTGGAAACCTTATCTTAAAAAAAAAATCAAAGCCTCACAAGTTTGACGTCGGTCACAATCAATAAAGATTTAAAATTAATCGCTATCGTTATCTACATCAAAGCACCTCTTTTGTAAAAATAATCTTAAGACACAGACAACAACAAACCTGGAATCTATAGCCATCAGAAATAGGTGTAAAAGCATCTTTGTGTTTGTACAGATGTATTCATTCTTTCACACGTGTACATTTTTTTTATCTCCTAATCTAATAATCTCCATCGCCTTATTTTACACTTTTCTGATCTACTCTATTTTAATAAAACCAAAGTTAAATAATATGACACCTTATTTAATAAAACTATATATAATAAATCATTACCAAATATTATTACCCTCTACATAATGGTTTATTCATTAACTATCTATAAATTTATAATAATAAATACACATATATAAATCCTCATATATATAAAAGAAATTTTTTTTAAAATTAAATAATATATCTGTGTGTTTGAAATGAGTCATATACATACATTTGCCTCACTCCCAAACAAAAAAAAAATTCCGATAGTCTCTTATGAAACTACCTCCCTAAACCATAAACCAAATGCTTAATATATGCATGTTTTTCTTTTTCAATACAAATTTGACTATGGTCTATTATTGATGACTATCCTCATGTACTATTAAACAAGTGTTCTTCATGTATCATTACTTACTGATTCAGAACAATTTGCTATTGGATTTTCCTTGATCATGGGCCTACAATTTTCACTTAGATCATTGAAGTTATTCCCAGGCCTACTTATATTCGGTTTGCTAGGTTTTGTGGGATAGGGTCGGCCTAACTGATTATTCATAATCCTAATGGTGGAGATCTTATAACTATATCTCTCCTCCCTTCTAGAATAACCTTCGGCTTTACTTTCTATAACTCCCAGGGCATCCAACAGGTCTGCCACTCTTATTGGGGAGTACACATCATCTGCTATCATATATATATTCCCAGGCATTCCTATGTTTGGTTTGCCAGGTTTTGTGGGAAATTGTCGGCCTAACTGGTTTGTTCCCATTCTCACATTGGAGACTTTATAGCCATAGCTCTCCTCCTTTCTATGATAACTTTCAGCTATCCTTCTGGTAGCTCCCAATGCCTCAAACTTGTCTGCTACATTTACTGGGGCATATACATCAGCAGCTATCTTTAATTCTAAGAAACTAGCTTTAATGACTACATCTTTCCTGAGGTCAATTTGTTCCTCTACAGTGGCTACCTTTATTTCTAGGTTATGGATCTCACTGTATATATCCTCTTTGGGATTACATTGTTCTTGAACAGCAGCTACCTCATCGCTTTCATATGGCTTGACTACAGTCACACAACTCTCTGGCACTATTTCTTGTTCTGGACTGGTCATCTTATTATCAGTTTCTTTACCTAAATCAGTTACTTGATCATTCATTTCTGGCGATGGTTGATCCATCTTATCATCAAGTCTCTTAGACTGTCCATTAAAACACTCATGAATTGTTTGGAAGTACTTATCCATTTTCTGATTCATTTGGTTTATGCCCTCTTTCATTTCCTTCATCTCTTGTGATTGTTGATCAAATTTATTATCAAATTTCTGATTTATTTCTTGTTTTATTTCCTTCAATTGTGCCATCATAATTTGCAACCACTCTGGAGGGCTTTTCTTTTCTACCTCCTCCTTTCCTTCAATGACAAATTCTTTATCCCCTTCCATATTACTTTTTTTTTTTTACGTATTTATAAACTTATATTACTGATTGCTTTTCGGCTTTATTCTGTTTGATTTATTATATTCTGATTTATTCTGTTCTGATTTATTGTTCTGCTCCCTGATTTCCTATACATCCAGAGTCAAACACCTTTATCTATCCTCATATACCTTAAAATTTTCAACCACTCTTTCTCAGCCATAATTCTCCCCATCAATCTATCTATATCCTAAGTGCTTTTATTTAGCTTAACCTCGATCATCACTCTTTTTCCTTTACCTATTTATGATTGATAAAGTATGAGGTCATAGTTCTATTTAAAACATTTATTTAAAAAAAAGCTATCTCTGCATATGTGTGTCCTTTTTATGCCATCATTTATCTAGTTCTTAATGCTTTTATAAAACTTAACTCTCTCTATGCCCTATTTTAATACACTAAGCAAAAAAAAATTTACTTATATAACATATGTGCTAGATTTATAATAGAGTTCACATCCCAAGTCATTTATATACTCATCTATCCTTCTAGAGATCCGACAGATATTGACAGCCAAAAGAATGATTAGCAATTCACAATCATGAGATAGACAAAAGAATTCAATCACCGCACTTAAAGCACACAATGCTCCATGAACACTCAGATGATCACCCCAATTCAATCACTCTAAGCTACTACAACCCATAATAGTTTATTGCAAACATTGTTGCATTGCCCTGCTTACTTCCAAGTCTTAGGGGCTTTAATTCGTCAAATACTGCCTTGCTTATTTTTAAAGTCTTAGAGGCAACAATTATATATCAGTAAAACAAAATACTGCCTTGCTCTCTCTGGAGTCTTAGAGGCGAAATATTATGTATCAGAAAAATTATGCCTTGCTCTCTCTGGAGTCTTAGAGGCGAAATCATGGCAGGCCTACTGTTAACTGCTTCATGATAAAACAACTGATATTATAATCTGGGTTGGAGCAGTGAATGAGATAAATCAATCACCAGTGGCATGAATACATCACATTCTCAAGGCAATGACAAAAATTCTCCATCCATCATCAAAACCGTAACACAACCAACCAAACTCCAACAATCAAATATCCAATCCAACCTCCAAAATCATAAATTTTCTATAACACAAACTTTTCAAATATGAACAAAATTATTATTCTACACTTCAAGGCTATTAATATTTCTATGCTTATTTAACTGATAAGCAAAATATATAAAAAAAAACAGTGTTATTAACTTTAACACATTATAAGTTGTGATATCATTATATTTTAAAAAATTGAAACTAAGCTCTATAATGACTGTATTCATTTATCATCATCAAAAATGCAATAACAGTAATCATCATCATCTAAACATCAGGCCAAAATATTTGTATACACTAATAATAAAAAAAATTGCACACAAAAAAAAATATTCTTTTTTTTTTTTTTTTAACTATACATCTGTCATCATTATATACTACCCATCTCTCATGTATGTGGGGTATTTCAAGCCATTATTTGGCTTATTTCGAGCCCTAGTTGGTGCGCCATTTGTAACAGATTTATAAATTAATATAATATAAAATTTTTGTAACTATTTAAATTAACATAGAAATACACCTCTCTCAGGTGTGTGGCATATTTCAATCCCTATTTGGCATGCCATTTGTAACTATAATTTGTAACTATTTTAATATGTCACATTTGTAACCATAATAAATATTTAGATAGGGGAAATTATTAATTATTAGATATATGCCTATCCAATCTGTACCATTTGTAACTATATTAATTCATCATAGCATAGATAAAGAAATTATAGAATCACTGTGCCACTTGAAAATATCAGCATTAAAGATTCTTGGTATTTATTTATATATTGGGGCAGTCATTTGAACAATAAAACATACTGGCCATTGTCATCAAATAAAAATAATATTAAATATATAGCAACTGAATAAAAGTACCCACTGTGAAATTCCTGGAGTGCCTTATGCTTATCTCCAATACTAGGTTCTTCTAACAAAGAATCCTTCCTATTCTTCTTTCCAAATATATAAGACCATTCATGGTCATATGCACACACTGGTGCTATTCATGACAACTTATAAAAAAATATATATATTCTATAAAACTAATATTATGAAGTTGGAAAGGGATGATATCACTCTTTATTCAGTTTAGCTAAGTACATGTGTTTTCCCATGAGCGCCACTAGATTGTTTTCAATCTAGATAAGTATCTGTTTATAGTGTACTTGAGTTCAAACTCATTCAGTACATTTTTATTACACATGACTTGGATGACTAATGAAAAAAAATGACATTCTTACATTTTATCTATATTGATAAAATTACAAGATCCCCAATATTACCAAAGTTTATACTATAGATCAAAGATTCTTATAGACATTGCTAGCTCATTTACGTATATTGATGAACAGACATGTATAATCCTATTAATGGCTTCCAAGCAAGCATGTGAAGACCATTATTGATATTGATGGCCATTTAACTAGATTATTTATCACAATAAAGGTAATAATGATGATGATGATAATAATATCATAATAATAATGATAATAATAGTGATATCATAATAATGATTATAATAGTGATGATGATGATACCAGCCATGGCTTATTAATAAACTCACAACAATAAATTCATCTTTATAAACTTATAGGCATCTATTAAAATTATCCTATTTCATACTGGGATTTAATAATACTAGTGGTGATGATTGATCATCATGAATCTCTTTGCATAATATTCAATTTTCTATAAACCCCTATTTACTAAAATATATTCATTACGCTAAACATTAAATTTAATGATTATAATTTATTAATGATGATTGATGGCGATCATAACTTTTATATAGTATTATTTGAAACATTTTTAACTAATAACATGATATCCATCTTTGATGAGGATGATCTAAATTCATGGACACAACACAATTTTAGCTTTCTATTGTTGAACTATAATTATCAAAATTTGGTTATTCTCAAGCATAATCCTTAAATACTTAAATATCAACATTCTAGTTTACCTATTATTTTGTGGACGCTTAATATTTGCAAGTGATTGCTCAATATATACGAATGGTAATACTTAATAACTGCGAGCAATGATGATGAATTAAAATGATAGAATTAAGACAAAAAAAAAAAACAAAAAACACAATATTCTTAATAATAACTCGGAAACCAATTAAGATATATAATTATATTTTATTAACACTACTACTCTTTCTTTCCTTCTTTAAAGTCAAATCGACAATTAAATAAATGGCTTATTACCATATTAATTCAATACAAAAATTAATATAAAAAAATTTATATAAGTATAAGCAAATAAACTTAATATATAGGTTTGTCATTTCTTGATATCTCAAAATAAGCTGACTTAAATCAATATTAGAAAAAAAAAAATACATATTCTATAAATGCTTATTTAAGACTTTTCTTACTTATCATATCATAAAATAAATTTCAGGTGTAACTTGTATATGTTATTTCACTTCCATTCAAATGTAATGCCCTACTTTTCAATTTACCATTTTAAACTAATCATATATAACCTATTCTTTGATGTGTTTGGATAAGCAGTTACACATGCACGCATTCGGTAATGTTAACATATATGTTTAAAATGTATACCCATAAATTACATATATAAAAATATCTTTTTCTTTTGCAACCTTATAGCGAAAGAAAATAAAATACATGATATTAATTTTTTAATATGCAACAAGATAAAATAAAAATAAAAAAACATTATAAATGCATATATCTATAGGTTGCTCATTATCATTAACAACTGAAGAACAATTAAAAAAAAAAACATTTCAACATTACAATATATAATAATAAAAAAAAATAATAAAAAAAATAATGAAAAATTTAAGTTTAAAGATTTAAACTATGTTTGTGCTATGTTGTGAGATATTGCAAATAACTATAGATAAACAAGTCTTTAATGTTTCTGTATCAAAAAGAAAATTTGCTTTGACCTGTAAATCAAGGTTTACTTTTAATAAGCAAGAATAAAATCGGTTAAAGAAAGTTCATATTTACCCGTTTACTTTTTACTTCTTATTAATGTCCTGAGTTTGAATTTTCAGACTGCTTTTCTTTGCTCAACAACAACAACAAAAAAAAGTTATTGCAGATACTTTTAAGATAATGCTGAATCAATTGACTTGCTTGTTTCTTCAATTCTATTATTATTCATTGTTGATTGGCTTCCTTCTACCATTTAAAAAAAAAGTTATTATAAGTACTTTTGAATAAGTAGGTACCGGTGGATTTGCTTGTCTCTCTCCTTTTAAAAAAATAATTGCTGTTGACACTTTAGATGATTGAGGTAAACTAACAAAAATTTGATTCATGGCTTCAAACTTGGTTCTACATGGCTTTTATAAATTTTCTTTTCCTCCTATTTCCTCTTCTCCATTCATTCGAAGGTAATGAGCTTTTAATAAGCCAGGAACTAGAAACAAAGCATTCCATATAGCTTGTGTGGTTGGCTTCAAACTCTATCATTTTGTTGGTTATTACTTGATACATGACTTCATAGACAGATCAGCGATTTTAACTCATTCTGTATTAACCAGGAAGCAGAAAAAAATGGTTTAGCAATGCAGAGGCATAGTATTATGCATAGCCAAATATGTTAATATCATATTTATACAATTGTTAATAACTTCTATTAAATTCAATCTTGTTCCAATGTTTTCCTCTCTTCTTTAATATTGCTGGAAATTGTTTATATAGACACACATCTTCGTCTATATTGACTTTATACCAGAGTCTTATACTTCATTTCCTTTCTCAATTTTTGAAGAGTGAATAAAAAAATCAAATCGCTTACTTTTCTCCTACTGAGTTGAGTCTCAAAATAATAATCACTGAGTTACATCTCACTTTAATAATAATAATCTGAGTGATTGTCTCTCCAAAATATTCATATTGAGTCTCTAAAAATAAAATCATACTGACTGATCAAAAAAATAAAATCATACTGCCTGATCATCTCTCTAAAAAAAAAATTAATGACTAAGTGATCATCTCTCTAAAAAAATTAATGACTAACTGATTAAAAAAATTGTTTCAATCATTTATATCGCGAATTTCAACCAAAGAAAAAAAAACATCTGGAAACCTTATCTTAAAAAAAAATCAAAGCTTCACAAGTTTGACATCGGTCACAATCAATAAAGACTTAAAATTGATCGCTATCGTTATCTACATCAAAGCACCTCTTTTGTAAAAATAATCTTAAGACACAGACAACAACAAACCTGGAATCTATAGCCATCAGAAATAGGTGTAAAAGCATCTTTGTGTTTGTACAGATGTATTCATTCTTTCACACGTGTACATTTTTTTTATCTCCTAATCTAATAATCTCCATCGCCTTATTTTACACTTTTCTGATCTACTCTATTTTAATAAAACCAAAGTTAAATAATATGACACCTTATTTAATAAAACTATATATAATAAATCATTACCAAATATTATTACCCTCTACATAATGGTTTATTCATTAACTATCTATAAATTTATAATAATAAATACACATATATAAATCCTCATATATATAAAAGAAATTTTTTTTAATTAAATAATATATCTGTGTGTTTGAAATGAGTCATATACATACATTTGCCTCACTCCCAAACAAAAAAAAAATTTCCGATAGTCTCTTATGAAACTACCTCCCTAAACCATAAACCAAATGCTTAATATATGCATGTTTTTTCTTTTTCAATACAAATTTGACTATGGTCTATTATTGATGACTATCCTCATGAACTATTAAACAAGTGTTCTTCATGTATCATTACTTACTGATTCAGAACAATTTGCTATTGGATTTTCCTTGATCATGGGCCTACAATTTTCACTTAGATCATTGAAGTTATTCCCAGGCCAACTTATATTCGGTTTGCTAGGTTTTGTGGGATAAGGTCGGCCTAACTGATTATTCATAATCCTAATGGTGGAGATCTTATAACTATATCTCTCCTCCCTTCTAGAATAACCTTCGGCTTTACTTTCTATAACTCCCAGGGCATCCAACAGGTCTGCCACTCTTATTGGGGAGTACACATCATCTGCTATCATATATATATTCCCAGGCATTCCTATGTTTGGTTTGCCAGGTTTTGTGGGAAATTGTCATCCTAACTGGTTTCTTCCCATTCTCATACTGGAGACTTTCTAGCCATAGCTCTCCTCCTTTCTATGATAACATTCAGCTATCCTTTTGGTAGCTCCCAATGTCCCAAACTTGTCTGCTATATTTACTGGGGCATATACATCAGCAGCTATCTTTAATTCTAAGAAACTAGCTTTACTGACTACATCTTTCCTGAGGTCAATTTGTTCCTGTACAGTGGCTACCTTTATTTCTAGGTTATGGATCTCACTGTATATATCCTCTTTGGGATTACACTGTTCTTGAACAGCAGCTACCTCATCGCTTTCATATGGCTTGACTACAGTCACACAACTCTCTGGCACTATTTCTTGTTCTGGACTGGTCATCTTATTATCAGTTTCTTTACCTAAATCAGTTACTTGATCATTCATTTCTGGTGATGGTTGATCCATCTTATTGTCAAGTCCCTGAGACAGTCCTTTGATAGACTCATGCATTGTTTGGAAGTACTGATCCATTTTCTGATTCATTTGGTTTATGCCCTCTTTCATTTCCTTCATCTCTTGTGATTGTTGATCAAATTTATTATCAAATTTCTGATTCATTTCTTTAAACTGTAACATCATAACTTGCAACCACTCTGGAGGGCTTTGCTTTTCTACCTCCTCCTTTCCTTCCATGACAAATTCTTTATCCCCTTCCATATTATTATTTTTTTTTTATATGTATTTATAAACTTATATTACTAATTGCTTTTCTGCTTTATTCTGTTTGATTTATTATATTCTGATTTATTCTGTTCTGATTTATTGTTCTGCTCCCTGATTTCCTATACATCCAGAGTCAAACACCTTTATCTATCCTCATATACCTTAAAATTTTCAACCACTCTTTCTCAGCCATAATTCTCCCCATCAATCTATCTATATCCTAAGTGCCTTTAATTAACTTAACCTCGATCATCACTCTTTTTCCTTTACCTATATATGATTGATAAAGTATGAGGTCATAGTTCTATTTAAAACATTTATTTAAAAAAAAGCTATCTCTGCATATGTGTGTCCTTTTTATGCCATCATTTATCTAGTTCTTAATGCCTTTATAAAACTTAACTCTCTCTATGCCCTTTTTTAATACACTAAGCAAAAAAAAAATTTACTTATATAACATATGTGCTAGATTTATAATAGAGTTCACATCTCAAGTCATTTATATACTCATCTATCCTTCTAGAGATCCGACAGATATTGACAGCCAAAAGAATGATTAGCAATTCACAATCATGAGATAGACAAAAGAATTCAATCACTGCACTTAAAGCACACAATGCTCCATGAACACTCAGATGATCACCCCAATTCAATCACTCTAAGCTACTACAACCCATAATAGTTTATTGCAAACATTGTTGCATTGCCCTGCTTACTTCCAAGTCTTAGGGGCTTTAATTCGTCAAATACTGCCTTGCTTATTTTTAAAGTCTTAGAGGCAACAATTATATATCAGTAAAACAAAATACTGCCTTGCTCTCTCTGGAGTCTTAGAGGCGAAATATTATGTATCAGAAAAATTATGCCTTGCTCTCTCTGGAGTCTTAGAGGCGAAATCATGGCAGGCCTACTGTTAACTGCTTCATGATAAAACAACTGATATTATAATCTGGGTTGGAGCAGTGAATGAGATAAATCAATCACCAGTGGCATGAATACATCACATTCTCAAGGCAATGACAAAAATTCTCCATCCATCATCAAAACCGTAACACAACCAACCAAACTCCAACAATCAAATATCCAATCCAACCTCCAAAATCATAAATTTTCTATAACACAAACTTTTCAAATATGAACAAAATTATTATTCTACACTTCAAGGCTATTAATATTTCTATGCTTATTTAACTGATAAGCAAAATATATAAAAAAAACAGTGTTATTAACTTTAACACATTATAAGTTGTGATATCATTATATTTTAAAAAATTGAAACTAAGCTCTATAATGACTGTATTCATTTATCATCATCAAAAATGCAATAACAGTAATCATCATCATCTAAACATCAGGCCAAAATATTTGTATACACTAATAATAAAAAAAATTGCACACAAAAAAAAATATTCTTTTTTTTTTTTAAACTATACATCTGTCATCATTATATACTACCCATCTCTCATGTATGTGGGGTATTTCAAGCCATTATTTGGCTTATTTCGAGCCCCACGTTGGGTGCCATTTGTAACAGATTTATAAATTAATATAATATATATTTTTTGTAACTATTTAAATTAACATAGAAATACACCTCTCTCAGGTGTGTGGCATATTTCAATCCCTATTTGGCATGCCATTTGTAACTATAATTTGTAACTATTTTAATATGCCACATTTGTAACCATAATAAATATTTAGATAGGGGAAATTATTAATTATTAGATATATGCCTATCCAATCTGTACCATTTGTAACTATATTAATTCATCATAGCATAGATAAAGAAATTATAGAATCACTGTGCCACTTGAAAATATCAGCATTAAAGATTCTTGGTATTTATTTATATATTGGGGCAGTCATTTGAACAATAAAACATACTGGCCATTGTCATCAAATAAAAATAATATTAAATATAGCAACTGAATAAAAGTACCCACTGTGAAATTCCTGGAGTGCCTTATGCTTATCTCCAATACTAGGTTCTTCTAACAAAGAATCCTTCCTATTTTTCTTTCCAAATATATAAGACCATTCATGGTCATATGCACACACTGGTGCTATTCATGACAACTTATAAAAAAATATATATATTCTATAAAACTAATATTATGAAGTTGGAAAGGGATGATATCACTCTTTATTCAGTTTAGCTAAGTACATGTGTTTTCCCATGAGCGCCACTAGATTGTTTTCAATCTAGATAAGTATCTGTTTATAGTGTACTTGAGTTCAAACTCATTCAGTACAATTTTTATTACACATGACTTGGATGACTAATGAAAAAAAATGACATTCTTACATTTTATCTATATTGATAAAATTACAAGATCCCAATATTACCAAAGTTTATACTATAGATCAAAGATTCTTATAGACATTGCTAGCTCATTTACGTATATTGATGAACAGACATGTATAATCCTATTAATGGCTTCCAAACAAGCATGTGAAGACCATTATTGATATTGATGGCCATTTAACTAGATTATTTATCACAATAAAGGTAATAATGATGATGATGATAATAATATCATAATAATAATGATAATAATAGTGATATCATAATAATGATTATAATAGTGATGATGATACCAGCCATGGCTTATTAATAAACTCACAACAATAAATTCATCTTTATAAACTTATAGGCATCTATTAAAATTATCCTATTTCATACTGGGATTTAATAATACTAGTGGTGATGATTGATCATCATGAATCTCTTTGCATAATATTCAATTTTCTATAAACCCCTATTTACTAAAATATATTCATTACGCTAAACATTAAATTTAATGATTATAATTTATTAATGATGATTGATGGCGATCATAACTTTTATATAGTATTATTTGAAACATTTTTAACTAATAACATGATATCCATCTTTGATGAGGATGATCTAAATTCATGGACACAACACAATTTTAGCTTTCTATTGTTGAACTATAATTATCAAAATTTGGTTATTCTCAAGCATAATCCTTAAATACTTAAATATCAACATTCTAGTTTACCTATTATTTTGTGGACGCTTAATATTTGCAAGTGATTGCTCAATATATACGAATGGTAATACTTAATAACTGCGAGCAATGATGATGAATTAAAATGACTGAATTAAGACAAAAAAAAAAAAAAAAACACAATATTCTTAATAATAACTCGGAAACCAATTAAGATATATAATTATATTTTATTAACACTACTACTCTTTCTCTCCTTCTTTAAAGTCAAATCAACAATTAAATAAATGGCTTATTACCATATTAATTCAATACAAAAATTAATATAAAAAATTTATATAAGTATAAGCAAATAAATCTAACATATAGGTTTGTCATTTTTCTTGATATCTCAAAATAAGCTGACTTAAATCAATATTAGAAAAAAAAATACATATTCTATAAATGCTTATTTAAGACTTTTCTTACTTATCATATCATAAAATAAATTTCAGGTGTAACTTGTATATGTTATTTCACTTCCATTCAAATGTAATGCCCTACTTTTTAATTTACCATTTTAAACTAATCATATATAACCTATTCTTTGATGTGTTTGGATAAGCAGTTACACATGC